>VZSZ01005643.1:195732-273404 GCA_013398815.1 Ibidorhyncha struthersii
AGGGCAGAGAGGTGTTACTGGCATCCTTAGATCGTGAACTTGATTTTTTTTCTTCCTATCCCCACAAGCACAGATCCCTGTCTGCCACCAATTTCTTTGTGTGCTCAGTCCCATTTAAAAGGGAGCGGAGTAACCCCTCATATTTACTGCATAGCCCTTAAGGGCTATGCAGTAGTAGCTCAGTTCCCCATCACGGATCACTCAGGTGCCTTAAAGAAGTACATAACTCAGAAAGGGCAGTGGTGAGTTTTTAATCTTTTTATAATTCAAAATATTTGAAAACCTTTTTCCAAACAGAGAAATAAGCCATACAAGAAGTGGAAAGCTTTTAACATAAATGAAGGTATTCCCTTGCCTCAGAAAATATTCCCCTTGGTATGCCTCTGTTTTCTGAGCATTGCCATTTCTTTTTATACTCAGTTTTGAGGGAAGGAATAACTAAAAGGAAGGGGGGCACGGAGCTAGTTTTGAAAAGTGAGGAGATACTGCACTAACACTAGGTGAAGTTTCTAATCCAGCTGCAGGCTCAAAGCTGGTTAAACATTCAGAAGATAAGGACACAACATAACTAAATGAGAAAATTAAGAAAAGTGTCCACAGATTGCTGAAAAAAATGAAAGGGTTCCCAATGACTCCAATAGTCTTTAAAGTATTTCTCAGGTGTCAAGTTGTGCTTGAACCCTAACACATCTGTTAAAAAGTATAGGTGATCTAAATATCTCCATGTCAAAAATTCTCCAGTGGTCAGCTAGGGAAACCCCAAAAGGAAACTGCTCCTGGGAGATCTAACAAAAGCTTCCAGTTTCTGCTACAATTACCCAACTGTAGGGTGATATATTTGTAGGCTCATAGAATTTCCTATTAACAGCAGGGTATGGTTCTGTGTGTGTGCCTTTGTGTGTAAACTAAAGGAAAGCTGGGAGCTGTACAAAAGCTCATTCCCCCCTCATCCTCATCACCATTTGTGCACAATTACAAGGGAAACCTACGAATGTTCCACTTTTACACTTGCCCCAATAGTTCTACCATCTTGAGGATGAAGCTGACTCAGGAGAATGGGCTTTACACTTGTTTCAGGTTATCCTTAATGCTACTCAACTCCACCTGAAAGAAAAGTAAGAAAGAGAAAAATCAATCATCACCCTGCTATTGACTTCCTAGAATATACTGAGGAAAACACCTTTGCGCCAAGATTGTACAGGTCTATGTACCTCACAAACAATGCACATATCCTTTACTTTGCCTAGCTGGCAAGAGGATCAATATCACATATATACAAGCTATACTATTGTGAGCCTTTTCTTCTGAAGTGCTTTGTGCTCTGAGTTGAGAGTAAAAATAACAAGAGGGCCCACACCTGCCAGCCAGTTTGCTGTGAACAACATACTTTATCCAAAGGTGCCAGAAATGGCAGCATCTAAAAGATGTGAATAGAGTCATAATAGAAAGAGAGGTCAGGACTGGAGGAAGAATACCAGGAAGCACTGCAAAAGCTGTTGGGGGGAGGGGGGAGGAGATGTTTAATTGAGATGTTTTTCAGGTTGACCGGAGTGAATTTACTAAGAGGATGAAGTAAGTGTTTAACTAAGCTCGGATCAGAGGTTGAATCAATGTTTGTGAAATTCTTACGTCATGTGAAAAGGTTCATACAGCCCAACACTGCTGAAATTTAGTTATTTTTATTTTGTTAAGCACTTCTGGTGTTCAATTAAAGGAAACAAGTTTGAAAGCAAAACGTATAGAAGGAAAAATACACTCTTCCACCATATTGCCTTTTCAATGGAAAAGTTGAAATCTTTTATAGCAAATGCATAGTGAGAAAAATCAGTATATACCCCTTAACATTTCTAATTCTCCTTAATCTGTCTCTCATCCTGTGATACTCTCCTTTTTCCCTGCTGTTATGGTATTGAAGCCAAAATTCATCAGCATCCGCCCACACCGACGGATAGAGTTCCCGTCAAACCACTCCCATTCATTCAGTTATATTTTCATGTTTATTCAGAATTTCCCTGTTTCACACATCTCTTTCTATGATATCACTGTGATTTAATCCCACTTCTATCTAGCCACATCTCTTGCTGGCCATTCTTAGAACTCCCAGGTTTTACAAATATGTTTTTCATTCCCTGCCCTCAAACATATTTAACCCTCAGGCTCAAAAATCTACCTGAAAGCCACTGTTCCCATGCTCACTATTGAAAGAAGTTTTTTCCAATATAATGAAGCTATCTAGTGAATGAAAAGGAGCAGCCACATAAAACTATGGACTTGAATGTGAGAGCTGGAGACTTTAGCTCTTGGCATGGAGCTTTTGCCTATATCACTGTCTCCCCAAAACTGTGTTCCGTTTTATTATTAATACTCAGAAAGAAGGAGCGTATTGTTTATCAATTCTCTCAAGCAAATTTTAATTGAAAGCTCTTAACAGAATTTGTGATGACTTAATATGGGAAACTGTGGAACACTATGAACAATTACTACTCTAAATCACTAGAGAGTTATGAGCTTGAATTTGTTAAATATTATGAGATCTTAAGACATTGCAATAATAGTCTCATATATAATATGTCCAACAAGATGGTCCCTAGGTCAGTTCTGAAATATTACATTCTTCTCCAATGCTTGTCAGGAGGAAAGAAGGGAAGACGAAGTTTCTTATGCCAACAGCTAGTACTATAAACACTATGGGACAAGGCTTAACAAGCAGGTTACAAACTTTGATTTGATTTTTTTCCATTTACATTGTCTGAAGTTTAAAAAAAATCTAAATACTTTGGTGGAACCAGGTTTATCTGAAGGGCTAGTTAAATGTCCTCCATCACCAGCTTTGAAACTGTTTCTAATTAATAACTGGAAATGAGTTTAAGGAAAATAAAGAGAAGAATAGAAAGACAAAATAAAAGAAGAGGAAAAAGAAAATAATGAAAGAATATAAATAAAAATATTTTTGTCTGCCCTTCTTTGTTTTATTTCAAATGAGAAATATCCTCCTGAAATTTCAATACAATTGTTCATCAAAGTAGTCTGTCTGATATGGACATTCCAGGATTTGTTTTCCTCTTGTTAATGCAACAGCCCTCAATCTTGGTGCAGCCTCTGGGTGCAACAAAAAAAGAATGAAAAATAGTAAAAACAGTTTTTAGAAAAAGAAAGAGATAGGATTGGGGAACAGCAAGAAAAGCAACTCTTGCTTGAGGGATTAGCTTTATATAATCCTGTCAAGTCAAATGCATAAAACTTTCCAGTTGGTAGTTTTTATATCTAAGCCACACATTTCTTTCCTCTGAGCAGTCAGTTGCCAAGTCATACTGAACAGAAGGTTCTTTTCAGTGGCAACTCTTTAATTAATCAACTGCATATTAGCCACTCTCAGAAACTGTATTACGTGCCAAACAGATGACATGAAAAATATGTACTGGGGAGAACTACTCCACTGACATCGTAAAGAAAAATAGTAATATAAATAGCTAATAGGGTGCAGTCTGTTCAAGGAACAGTCATGTTCTTTTCGTGGGCCAGCTGCCCATGTCAAGCCCACTTTGTTGTACACTGTCCTCTTCCACTCAGGGTGTAAGCACATAAATGAGCTCTGAATCCACTCAACGTACAAAAAAGTGCTTCCTTTATTAGAGGTGCCCAAGGAAGTTCTCCACTGGCTTTCAGTGTTTGTCAATACCACCAGTTTGGGTCTCACAAGAATTTATATATTGGATAATTCCCTACTTACTCTGCTGAATGAGAAGCTTCATTACATTAAAAATGCATTTCAGGAGAAGAAGGCAACTGAATGGGATGCCTGATTACACGTGAACTGATATTAACCACTGGTGCTTTCAGGGTGAGGGATTGGCACTACACAGCTAGATGTTACAATACATTATTTCTCAAAGCCTGGCCTCAAAGTGCAGCCTGGATTAGTGTGTAAGGTACCCAAGTGCCTTATGCATGGCACAGGGAGGTGAAGGTACACTGTAAGATCTTCTTCTGATAGCATCCAGAATTACAGCTGCTCTGAACTGGTGCTGTGTAAGTCCCTGTGCTGGGAAGGACTCGCACCAGCTTAGCTAAAAGGGGATATGTTGCAGACAGGATTATCACTGGGGACTAGGGTATTTGGGAATCACCCATTCTCACTTGGGGAAATAATACCCAAGTATTGAGTACCCAAGTATGGGCTGGTATTAGGCCCAGATGCATGGTAACCTAGCTGTGACTCAGTAGATTCAAAGCCCAGGATGCTCAAATGTTACATAGCAAGTGAGTCTGAGATTTCATGATATTGGACAGAGATGTGTGAACCCACCTATGTCTCATATTCTGTTCCCTTACACAGTTTCTGTGCCACATGATTCAGTAATCTACAGCCTAAACAACTCCAGAGACCTCAATAAACTTTCACAGTTTATACAGTTCATTGCAGAATCTGGCCCTTGGTCATGTCTGTGGAAGAAATTAATTTCTGCCATTTTTAATGACTTACAGATGAGTAATAATTTCAGAAGCCTGTCATTAAATAGCAGGAAAATATAATTTCCAATAAAAAAGATAGAAATGAACTGCAGGACTGATGGGATGGAACATACTGAATGGGAAATTTTGATTACAAAGTCAGTAACTTCTGGTTGCTGACTGGTTGAGTATTTGCCAAATACTCAAACAGCCTCTGCAGATATGTCACCACTGCACACATCCCTTAAGATCAAAGGGGTTTTGTGGCTTATACTGCAGCTTCTGCAACCACAGCTAGATTGGTTACCCATCCAGGTTTTCATTTGTTGAAAGGCAGTTGTAAATGGCACTCTGTCTGGAAAACACAGAAAGAGACAGGGTAAAAAAAGACTTCCAGGAATGGAACAAAACCAAACTGAGGACAACATACCCTTTAACAGATTCCAGTATGTGCTCCCTTGGAGACCTAATTGAGTGCAACAGAAGAGAACCTGGCCACAACACATTCTGTCCTCTAACGAGCACCCTTCTGTTGTGGAGTGATTTAGGACATGTTCAGCACTGTGGTTAAGGGCAGATGCCAGTAAACAAAGATTGATTTGGACAAGAGACAGTGTGACTACTTTTCAGAGTCTGGCCTCGAGCACATAACTGGTGAGTTTGCCAATTGTTTGCCAATCGATATCATTAGATTTCCTGATCTTCCTCCCTGTCTTAAGCATGGAGAATGAAAACATCAAGACAACTGAGAGCCTGGCAAAAGACTGGATACAAGAATAATATTTTCCTTTATGTCATGTTGTTGCGAGTTAACCCTGGTAAACAGTTAAGCAACACACAGCTGCTCGCTCACTTTCCCCATTCCCCCCCGCCAGAGGAATGGGAGAAGAGAAAAGGAATGTTGAAACTCATGGATTGAGCTCAAAATAGTTTAATAAACAAAGGAGAAGTGGAAGAACAAGTGATGCAAAGGCAATTACTCGCCACCTCCCACCGGTAGACCAATGCCCAGCCAATTCCTAAGCAAAAGATGGCTCGCCCCCTAAATCCCCCTCCTCTTCCTTTTTATTGTGGTGCAGGACATTGTATGGCATGGAATATCTCTTTGGTTAGTTTGGGTCATCTGCCCAATTGTGTCCCCTCCCAACCTCTTGCACACACCCAACCTATTCACTGGGGAAGCAGAGTGAGAAATGGAGAAGGCTTTGACACTTGCGAAAACTGTCCAGCAGTAGTTAAAAGATTAGTGTTATCAGCATTATTTGGTCAGAAATCCAAAACATGGCACCATACAAGCTGCTACGAGGAAAATTAACTCTGTCGCAGCCAAAATCAGTACACATGTAAAATCTGGTTCAACACTGGGTGTGACAGCGCTCTCCCGAGCACACTCTGAATCTCATATGATACACGAGAACTAGCATCAGACATCCACTGTGGAAAAGCCTACCTACAAATCCCAGCTGGTCCTGTGGGGGGTGATACCAGGTCCCTTACAGGAAAGGTGTCTGTATGTGTGAAAAGAAGGACTTGAAGTCATCCTTTCTGTTGGGTGTCATCACCACCAGCTTCATTCAGTGGTGATTTTTCTGAAAAATCTAGTGCCTTTTCAGATACCCTAAGGTTTTCAAGATAACTGCGTGGATTCACTAAATATGACATGTTGTATAGGAGACCTGAGCCTGTCTGCAGCTTTAGCTGGCACCAAGGCAGCTCATGCAATCTCATATATCCCAAATATCTGTGAGAGCAAATTGATTGACAGAGGTCCAAATACTGCCCAAGTAAGTTCATCCTGTGCTACACCCCAAGCAATGGATATATTCATATTTTCCTCCTATGAACAGCTGTGATGTTGCTCATAGTCAACCATGAAGATCCTTCTACAGAGAATCAATGTGGAGGGCAGGAACTTTTTAGCCTGACGACCTTTCTGGAGGCTTCTTTGTGCAGCATTATAGCTGTTACCCATGTGTCTGCTACCAAGCTATGGTAAGCACTCTGTGCCTATTTACATTAAGTCAGATTTTAAGTCAGATTTACCTTTCAGGAAAATGTTTTGTTCCAGGTGGAGATGTGTCATTCCGCCTAGATGAATTTTCATGCTCAGAAACTCAAATTTTTGCAGGCATGGCTTTCTCTACAGCATAAAGCATAACACAGGAACAATTCAATACATATATAACAGTCACTAAGGTGGTATATCTCTGTTTTGTCTGAAGACTCCAGCCAGGGAGTGGATAAGTGAATTTTGTCTAAATGTCATATTATAAACTGCTTGTGGTTAGAAGAAGAAAGCACTTTAGCACAGGACTACTTAGGAAATTACTTTTATTGATACATTTAGCATCATTACCATGTACCAAGAGATCTTTAGTATCTTTTATTCCTTTTAAAAGCAACTACTATCCTTTCAGCAAATACATTTTTGATTCAGTATTTAGGGACGAAATATGCCAATATATATTGTAAGCCCTATTAACAGATGGTAATAAAAGTGAAAATGTCTAACAAACCAGTTGCTGACATCTGTCAGCAAATCTCTTTATGCATTAGGTGATCTTATCTCTTGGTCATTGAACAGCATGGCAGATTTTCCCCCACAATGGCCCAAGAAGATTTGAATTGGGATCCCCAGTGTGAGAAGTACCCCAAGGGGGTCACATTCCTTTCACATGCCTTTCTTGGGAATGGTACATAAACATAGAAACTTTCTATCAAGGACTCCACAGACGGCTGTTCAGCACAAACAATCATAGGATCACAGAATGACAGAACGGTTTGGGTTGGAAGGGACTTCTAAATACCATCTAGTCCAACCCCCCTGCCATAGGTAGGAACAGCTTTCACTAGATCAGGTTGCTCAATGTCCCATTCATCCCGAACTTGAACACTTCCATGGATGGAGCACCCACATCTTCTTTGGGCAACCTGTTCCAGAGCCCTACTAACCTCACCATAAAAAATTTCTTCCTTATGTCAAACCAAACCTACCCTCTTTCAGTTTAAAACCATTGCCCCTTGTCCTGTCACTACAGGCCTTGGTAAAAAGTCTTTCTCTGTCTTTCCTGTAAACTGCCTTTATATATTGAAAGGCCGCAATAAGTTCTCTCTGAAGCCTTCTGTTCTCCAGGCTGAATAACCCCAATGCTCTTTTTCTTCATAGGAGAGGTGTTCCAGTCCTCTGATCATTTTCACATCTCTCCTCTTGACCCCCTCTAACAGGTCTCCTCTTGACCCCCTCTAACAGGTCCATGTCTTTCTTGTACTGGGGACCCCAAAGCTGGACACAGTCCTCCAGGTGGGGTCCCACGAGAGCAGAGTAGAGGAGCAGAATCACCTCCCTTGACCTGTTGCTGGCCACACTGCTTTTTACGCAGCCCAGAATATGGTTGGCTTTCTGGACTGCAAGCTCGTGTTGCCAGGTCATGTCCAATTTTTCATCCACCAGTACCCCCAAGTCCTTCTTGTCAGGGTTGATCCCAATCCCTTCATCCCCGAGTTTGTATTGATATTGGGGATTGCCCCAACCCAGGTGCAGGACCTTGCACTTGGCTTTGCTGAACTTCATGAGGTTCACAGGGGCCCAACTCTCTAACGTATCAAGGTCCCTCTGGATGGCATCCCTTCCCACTAGCATATCAACTGCACCACTCAACTTGGTGCGATCTGCAGAGTTGCTAAGGGTGCACTCAAACCCACTATCTATGTCATTGATGAAGACATTAAATTGTATTGGTGCCAGTAAGGACCCTTAAGAGACACTACTTATTACTGGTTTCCACTGGTTTCCCTGGTAGTACAGGTCCAGTAGACCTTCTGGATGTGCTAAATACGTTGTTTCCAGAGTATCTCTCTTCAGTTTCGGGTTGCTGTGGTTCCCTGAATACTGCTACAAACTTTATGAAATAAGTCTTTAAAATCCTTGTGGTGCCAAAAAGCGTGCTTCTATTAGCCATATGGTTTTACATTTATAGTGCCATAATACTAAGGCAGAGGTGATTTGACAGGGATGTTTTGGACAAAGAAACACTTTTTGATGACTGTGGTAATATCTTGTGTTAATGTAAGTATTATATACATTTTTCTCTTATTTTGAAGGCTTTTATTTAAAAAAAATAAGTTGTTTTTTTTTTTTAAGTACATTTTCTATCTCATCCACATAAACCCAAAATATGTTCTGCTGTCACTGGGATCAAATCAGTGCCTGACTTACATCAAGGTAGTTAACAATATTCTGACTCTGCTTTCCATCAAATATAATGGTGGGGTATAAATTATTCAGCTCCATAATAAACCTTTCTAGTGAGTTACAATCATTTTTCCAAATCAAGAAAATATCACTGATGTGCTATAACCATTACAAAAATTGTTTAAATTTCTTTAGGGTGTATAACAATTCTTCTTCAAATGCCCCCATTTCAATCATAAGTCTTTTCCTATCACTGGGAGGATCCTCTTATTACTTTTAGCACTAATCAGGACCATCAAAAGTCATTTGTCTTATTTTGGATAATCTGTATGTGATATATAGCTACAATGGATATTCCTTTATCAGTTAGGTCACTAATGTTTTTTGGCTGTGATGGGATATTTGAATAATATTATGCTTTATGCTCTGATGCAGCTACACAAGATGAAGTTAAGCAGATGGGCCAACTTCCACTGAAGTGAACAGAAGCTGCTTTCAACCTGAACCGGACAGAGGTCTTGTGGTCTGTTTCTGTGTATTGACTGGGTGTGCAGCTATCAGAAGTAACCTTTACACAGTAATAAACAGCACTTATATCAGGCTTGCAGAGTAACCATTACAAACCCTAATTCATAGGCCAATGAAAGTATGGTGCCATGATTCTGGTTCTTCTCCATCCATAGGTTTTTTTCAAAACTGGGTTTCTGGCTGAGAGAAAGAGATGCAGGAATGATCAGTTAGCTAAGCTTGAAGTTGTAAAAGGTTGTCGTGCAGCCGTGCAATACCAGATCTATGTCACAGCTACTCAACATTTGGTCTTCATGTTTAGAATGTTGCTCTTTGAAATGTTCAGGTGTCAAGAGTCAGACCTTCAGAAATCTGTCAAGACATTTACATTAAATGATGAAAGGAAAAAATACTTTTGTCCGGACTTTCATTCTTGACTTCCTTATCTTCCCATAGTATAGCAAAACTATGCATTGCCAGTTCAGAAGTTCTTGAAACCAAGAACTTTTCCTTATTATTATAGCTTCAGTTATGTAGATTCAGCTATAGTGTAATTGAATACATATATACATTTACATGTATATGTGTGCAGTGCAACCATCCTACTAGTTGAATGGAGAGAACTGGTACCATTTCTCTCCATCTGAAGTATGTGGAACACATTTCAATTTACTCCTTGGGTGAATCACCAGTCATCTCTCTCTAGTTCTGCTTGGAGATCTGGCTTTTCTCTATCCCCGTATTTTGACTTCTTTTACTGTGGAGGTTTCCCCTTACTCTGTTTTCCCTCTCTGACATGCCTGATTTCCTTGCTAGACTTCTGCATATATCTCAGCCTCAATATTGCTTTTTTTTTGCATGTCATATGCAACAACTTCTCCCATATCCTTCTTTATATCCACATCATTTAGCCCTCATTGTAGCTTTTACAATTCAGGCATCTTTAAATTCTCCTGCCTCTTAACTTGTCTTCAGATAGTGACTGAGTGACCATCCTGTCTTCCTGAAGAGAAGTTTGACTTTATCTCCAATAAGAAACTATGAGAGAGAGTTGGACTTTTTGTTAGTATTAAGTTGTGACTTCCATGTTATTCCCTGTCACAGGAGATGGCAGACCTTCCAGGTACAATCAAAACTTCAGAATATCAAAGGAAGAATTCAAAAACCTGGAAAGTTAATTCAGAAGGAAATAGAGGTTGGATTGACAGGACAAAAGATTATTAGCTTCAAGGAGAAACACAAAACTTCGTAGTGGTCCAGACAAATTTGCAGAAGCATCTAACAATATTTTTTTATGAAGATTTAAGAATTGGTTTTAGTACTTAAGCTAAAAAAAAAAAAGTAAATTTCAATTGTTACTGTAGGATTTTGTCAGCTCTTCTTAAATGACTGGGGCTAATCGCAGTAATTTTTACAGTCTTACTGCAGTAATGGGATTTGAGTATGGATTACATTTTATTAAAATATACTTAGACCAAATTCATTTGCAACTGGCTTATGCTCCCTACATCTGCAGGAAAAAAGACATTTTTCTGACTCTCACTAAGATGACCCGTACATTAATTCGCATGTATTAAATTGACACCTCTCTCATCCAAATTCACAATGGACTCTTTGTTAGATTAGAAAAAAGGCTTGAATAAACCCAAGATGTGTCTTCATAAATATTAGAAATATTGCAAAAGGAAATTCTTTATCTTTTATCAGCATTATAGAATAACTGCAGAGCCAGTACATTTTGTATCATAGGGACAAGGATCACAACAGTATGAATGACTTGAATTACCTTGGGTATTTTGCTAGCTATAAAACGATTTATTCCTTATTGCTGGAAGGTAATACTTGTGCTGAAAAATGGGACACAATGTTTAATTGAATTTTTTTTTATGTACATAAAGGCTGCTTACATTTCTTAGAACTGAATGCCATCAGAATGCTTCAATATTGAAGTACCCAGAGTGCTGTCACTTACTATTACTATGGGGGAAAGTATTGAAATAATTTTGCACATAATGAATGATCATGGGGATGTTCATAAAGGCTAAGAGAAGCAGAGATTTCAGTCAACATAGCAGATGAATGGCTGTTGTCCCATATAGGGCCAATTACATCCTCACAATTACAATATTCAAAGTAATTTCTAAGACTTCTGATTATGAATCTGCAGACCTTGGGAACAAAAGATGTGTATCGCACTGTTGTATGTATCTCACTGTTTCTCCCTCGAAAAAGGCCCTTTTCTGGAGACAGCAAGTTAAGCCACTACTGTGAAGTGAATATTCACAGAGATTTTGGTAAGAAACCCAGATGGGTAAGGAGATACAAGAGCATAAATTTCTAATTTTGTAAATACTAGATGGGATGCACTCAACTTGACTGACATACTTCACATTTGCCTGATTTACATTCCTAGTCTTTATTGGACGGCTCTTCCCTTGGAGGCTTCAGAAGCAGCTCCTGTCTAGAAAGTTTAGAAAGACTAAGCATTTGGTATTTAAAATTTGTTTAGTGAGGCCAGGTTTGATCTCATCTTTTGTTACTGAAGCCGTTGCGGATACTGTATGTATCAGGCAGAACTAACAGATCCCCCATCCTCAGAAACAAGAATACTTTGGATGCCTATTTAGCAAGACTGACCATTTAATTATCAGGGCCACAAAACAGAAAAAAAAGACCTAGTACATTATCAGATGCATAATTCTGCCAAAAAGGAGGGCAGGAGAGTTATACATAGATCTTTTCTCTTTTTATAATGAAAATGGTAAAATATACATATATTGACATCTTTCCATTTAATATTGTCATTCTGAACAGGGCAAGAGGAGTATTTTGAGTTTTATATCCCTAAAACCTGCTTGCCTTTCCTAAGACAGAACAGAATAACAACAATTAATGGGACTAAGCATAAGAATATGTGATTCTGTAGCTACATTTTCTACTCCTAAATAGGCTGTAAATTGGAATAAACACAGAAAACTTATTTGTATATATACTTGTATATCAAAATAGATGGAGATTTATACACAGAGGTAAACTCCATTTAGCACTGCATTGTTAGCAAAGTATTTCTATGTGTTATTTGATTTTCTGCCAGTGGAAAAGAAGAATGTTTCACTATCTGTGCTGTAGCTTTATTAATTTTTTTACTCTTGTAAAAATTAAAATGCACTGAAGTGCAAAACCACGAATTTTGCATTTGCCCCAGAAGTTTTTTAGTTTTACTTCTGGAAAGTACTGGATGAGACATAGATAGCAATAGCAATAAAATAGTAATAATAATAAAGCCTAAGGAGTAATTTTATTCAAGATATACAATGAGATACTCTTGGCATGTTACATTAAAATGTCTAATCATTAATATCACTGCTTTCATTTATTTCCAATGATGGCTGCAAATAGACTGGTGAAGATAAGCATGTATACATTATATATCAATACAGAGTAAACGGGCAAGAAAAGCTCTGTGAAATACAGTCCAGGTAGGCACATTTGCACAATGAATGATCTTCAAATGTCACAGTGTTCTTGGCAAAGGTGAACGGAGAAAGTTTCAAATTCACCCATCAGACCTTTTTTTTTTTAATTAAATCAGTTCTTGGGCTGAATGTACAATGAATGAAAAGGATTTTACTTTCTGATATACCCATTTATTCTTTGAATTGTAGAACCCAGAAACAATATACCTTTTCAGCAACTTATTAGCCAAATGGTGAGATATTGCTAGTGTTTTCATCTAGAGAAAAGAAACAGATTGACAGAAGATTTACTTTACTTAACTGTCCTCCTATTAAGGATTATAAAAGTAATCTGAATATTTCAGGGATGAGCTTGCTGGTATTAATTTCAAAATGCCTGTGACTGTTGCTCACATGTGAAACTTAGAATGATGTACCTGAAGCTAGAATTTGACCAATTTAAACTTTATTAGTCCCAGTATTTCTACTGGGACTACACTTTCACTTTGAACGTCAAACATGTTTCAAGAATATTTGAGCAGTTTAGTAATGTGTTCAGTCACAGATAATTTAATCAGATCATAGAATTAATTAAATGGCATTCACTACTCTTTTAATGTTAACATTATCATCACTAATTATGTCAAACACTGGCTTGAAGAAACCTTTTGACTGTTGCTGGAGACAAAATAAAAAAGACGAGTTCTGTAACTTCATCCTCAGCAAGGCTGGATTCCAGCATCAGCGAGAGCAAAGGAAATGGCAGTGTTCAGGGCACAGTAAGAGCAAGATTACACCTGGAGGAAGTAGAGGTGGAAAAAATATTGCTACGGCCATTGTGATATGCCTAATTTCTAAAGACAAAGGATAAGATTTTTTTGTTTAAAGGTAGCATCCAGTAGAGAGAGCTGTCCTGCAGATGCCTGCACAGGGCTGGCAGACACTGGCCCAGTACCCTCAGAAGCAGCCACTGCAGGCTGCAGCACCTAAAATGACGTTACACATCGATGTTTATCAAAACATCACCAGAGAAAAGAATCTAGCTAGCTCTTATATTTGATTTCCACAGTGTAGGTAGGTATCTAACACGTCTGTCATATATGTGAGCTACTTCAGGTATTCTGATGCCCAGATTTAGGTGTCTATCTCAGGTTAGGATGAAGAGCTCCCTAAGCCCCTCTGTCTAGGTTGAACAGATGCAGGATTAGCAATCATCTATTGTAATGTGAAGTGGTCTGTAACACCCAAGACATCTCTACATGGGGTTAGCATGCATGATACTTGAAAAAGGATATATGAAAACCCCACACAATTCTGTAGCAGTGACAGCTGGTGTCTAGATGCAGTATTCTACGTCAGATGTAAAAACAGTACATACCTGTTGATAAATCTGAAACCTGTGTAGATCTTCTCTGACTACAGGGAAACTTGGACACCTATGTCACATATCAACACGTACATTGTAGTCACCTACACTTAAGTGAGTTCTAAGATTAGGCAATTCCACTCTGACTGGTTCATTTGGTTGCCCATATGCATCTTTGGAGACGTGCTAGGACAACATGATTAACCTCCAAGGTGTCTGTGGGTTTCCATCATCACATCTGTCAACCCTTGGGTAGATTAGATTAGGGAATCTCATACAGCAAGGGTTATCTTTGGGTGAGCAAGTGAAGAAACTCCCATTTCTCTTATTTTACCACTCAGAGAAAAAAGTCTGTCTCTACTTAAACCACTTGCACCATTTCTATTAATTTCAAAGGTGTTCAAAGATACTTTAATTTAATGAAAGAAAGGCTGCTCTTTAAAAGGGTATTTTAAGTGCTGAAAAATGTAGAAAAAATTTTTGAGTGAGTACCCAATTTCCACTAACATCAATGGAAGTTACTACTGATTTTTAAAATTTCAGTAGTCCTTATCTGCATCCTTCGTAGTCTATAAAATCCCCGAAATCTATTACTGAAGGTCCAGATTTAGCAAAAAGTCAATAGATCAAACACTTTCTCAGTTAAACCACAGGGTAAACATATTGTCTTATAAAATGTCAATAGCTTAGGATAGAACCCGACCCAAAATTTTGTAAATGTTACAGTTTCCATCTTCTTTGTTCTAGGATACAGGAAAAAAATATCTGTAATAGATTAGATGAATAAATAGAACATCCGAATCCTTAAAAGATAGGTACCCTTCAAAAAAAACCCCATCCCTTACTTTCCGCCCACACATTAATTCTTATGAAACTGTGTTTAGTGTTTAACATTGTGCAATTGTTAAACACACCCCTGCCTGGCTGAAGCCCTGTATGCCAAGTTAAAGCTCCAGAGACATTTTTTGTCTCTGAATTGTATATGAATCCATAATGGAAGCCCTAGACTCCATACAGCCTTAAATGTAACATCATGAACGTGATGTCCTTATAAGTCAGCAGTATTTCTAAACTTTACAAAGGGCAAACATCACACTCAAATTACTGGAACTGTTTGTATTTTCTTGCTTGACTATAATGTTAGATGTATACATTATTTATTAATGGAGGATGGATTTTTCTTTTGATTAAATGCTACTGTTACTTTAACAAACAGATATGAGATCCCCAAGCTCTCAGTATGTAGGGAATTTTGTCCACGCATGCCATGCCAATGGACTGTCAGTAATGGAAAGTGACGGAGTGTGGAGGGGAAGGGGTTTTGCTGAAATACCCTTACTTTCATGGTAATCTACCAGCTACAAATGCTTATCTCAAAGGACCACACCTTGCTATAATTGCTACATTTTGTCTGAAACTATAAAACATTGTTCTCCCTGCCAAAGCCGTTGAGAATAAGGTCCAATGTTTTAATGTTAGAACCCCCCCAACAATGTATTTTAATTTAAAATTCAGTAATAGAGAAATTCAGCTTTGAATAAATAATCTAATAGTGTTGTAGTGTATCAACAGATCTTTGATATTCTCCCAATGGGTGAGCTAACTGTAGGATATCTACTGTTGTAGCCAGATTACTGTAAAGTAACAGGTATAGAAAAGCAAATAAACAAAAGAAATCCCAAGAGAGCCTTGTCCATTCTATTTCATTCCATTTCATAATGATATTACAGTAACTTATTTTTTTACTTCTGAGATATGCACCTGTGTGATCTCAGTTTTGACAACAGTTTTCCAGCTGCAGCTTCATTGGGACACTTTGCAATACCTGAAAATTGTTACCATAGCCCCGTCCTGGTACTACGGGTGTGATTCATCTCCCTTGATTTCAGTCATCTAAACAGCAGTTGTCTAAGTTTTCTTTACTGAAGATGGGCAACTCCAGAAATTGCTGCTAAATGCTTTTCTCTGTGATAATTAACATCCGAAACTGCCTCTCTTTCTGCTTTATACCAGTTAGAGCCAATACATATAGAGAGAGCTAATATAATATTCTCCTCCTCTGGAGATATTCAAAACCCACCTGGACGTGATCCTGTGCAACCTGCTCTAGGTAAACTTGCTTTAGCCGAGGGGTGGACTAGATGATCTCTAGAGGTCCCTTCCAACCCCTACCATTCTGTGATAACTAATTGTCTAACTTTTAAATGGCTAAAATTTGCAGAGTACTGTCCATACATGAAAGTATCATGCCCATTTAATTAAAAAAATTTACTTCAAAACATAATTCCAAAATAACCCTTTTTTCATAAATCTACTACTTCCTAATGTTTATTGTTTAATATTTAAGGTATTTTTAATAAATTAATAACACAAAACTTCATTCAGTTGCAATGTTGAGTCATGACCTTTCACTTAAGTATGAAATGCTTTATATCCAAGTAACTGGGTAACCAACAAATTTGCTTTCTAAAAAGTAGTTCATTGGTTCCAGAAAACTATTGTCTTTCTTAAATGAGCCTGAAGTGCAGTTCTTCTGCAAAATGAAAGCATTCCTATTAGTTGACCAGAACTAAAAAGTTCTCTCTATGTCTAATATGTAATATACAGATTCAGAAATGTGAAAGGCCATGACGAAGAAGATAGATGGAAGCATCATCACCTCTAGAGCAGGAAGCCTCATTATCATCATCAAGTTGTCACCCAGAGGATACAAATAACAGAGTATCAGACAATGACATTCATGACTGAAATTCTGAATATTCTGAAGTAGAATAAATGACATCTTTGGTTATGTAAGGGTGATAGCAGTTGCTGCCCTCACAGCAAGACTATTTGCATATAAAAAGTTACATGGAAACCAGGAGATAAAAGATTCAACAAAGGAGCACATTTATTATAAGCTGAAAGTCAAAGCTGGAGTATAGTAAAAATATCAGTGATAACAAAAGAAAGTTTACTATGTAACCAGCCAAACTCTTGATGCTGGATTTGCTACAGGTAATCTAGTTCTAACAGCAGAGTTGAAAGCAGTCAAAGCCAAGCAAGAGAGTTTCAAGTATCAGATGTCAAAAAATTATGTTTTTCTTAACCCTTAGAATTGCACCAGAATTCAATAAATAAACCTGTTCCAGTCACGTTATCTCTTTTTACAGTATTATCTGGAGAGGAAAAGACTTAAATACATCAGACAATGTGCTACAGTCCTTCCAATAAGATTTAATTAACGAATGCACACGAGAAAATACAATGTCCATGGAAGCACAATAAAATTTCTGGGCACACCTGTGTAGAATTCATACTAGATCCTCCGTATTCCTTACCCGTTGAGCTGATTTTCTGATCTGTTTTGGATATCTCCAGGTTTGTGTCTTCCAAGCAATGCATAGGCATGCTTTTAAGAATAGCTCACTCCCTCCCAGCGAGCTCCAAAACAGACCCACCACAGGACACAGCTGAACCTGTCAGCCAAGCTGGTGGTGTCTCTGGGAAAATGTATTTAAGAAAGGGCAAAATGCTGCAAGAGTGAAGAAAAAACAAAGTGTGAGAAACAACCATGTAAACACCAAGGTCAGTGAAGAAGGAGGGGGAGGAGGCCTTCCGAGTGCCAGAGCAGACATTCCCCTGCAGCCCAGGAAGAAGACCATAGTGAACAAGTTGTCCATCTACAGACCATGGAGGACCACGTCAGAGCAGATATCCACACTGCAGATCATGGGGGACCCCACATCAGAGCAGGTAGATGTTCCTGAAGGATCTGTGACCCTTGGAGATGACCACATGCTGGAGCAGTTCTTGAAGGACTACAGCTTGTGTGAAGCACCCACACTGGAGTAGGGGAAGTGTGTGAGGAGGAAGTAGCAGCAGAAAGGAACTGTTATGGACTGACCACAACCTCCTTTCTCCATCCCCCTGCACTGCTTGGAGTTAGGGAGGTGTGTAGAGGAGCTGGGAATGAAGGAGTGAATTTGAGCTGGTGGGAGTGTTGTTTTAATTTTGTTTTAGTTTCTCACTATTCAAGTCTTGTTTAATTGGCAATAAATTAAATTATTTTTCCCCAAGTCCAGTCTGTTCAGTGAGGGCAATTGGTAAGTGATCTCCCTGTCTGTCTTGACCCATGAGTTTCTTGTTCAGGAGAGAGAGAGAGAGAGAGAATGACTGGGTGGGGGACTGTGAACCAGCTAAGGTCAACACACCACAAGAACCCTAAGAAAATAGTTACTATTTTAGGACACTAGCATCCAATGGATAAACACACGACAGACAAGCACACACCTTCTAAAAACATAATTAGCATTTGCTGTTTCATATGACACCAATATCTGATGTTTCTGATCCTGGTCTTTTGACTATGCAGGCCAGAATCTATAAGTAACCCCTTTCCAGGAAAGAATGGAAATGAGGAATTTATGTAAAAAGGAAGGAAGTACAAATATGATGCAAGTTTTCATATCAAAATGAGGTTTTATATTAAAATGAACCACAGAACTTCAGAGGCAGAATTAATTCTGCCTAACTTTAGACGTCTACACTGTCGATGTCTACATCTGACATAGTGTAGGCTACATGGTCAGTGAAGAGAAATGAGGAATTTTAGGAACCTACTACTTTAAATGTAGATATACATGTGCTAGAGGTATACCTTCATTACAAAGAAGCCCATACCTGGTATCTAGCCAACACTTCAGGTACCACTATGGTCCTCAATTTTGTTGCTTCTTGACTGTGTGAGCACTGAAGGAACATTCAGCAGCATATGCAAAGCATCCCTAAGTCTTGGTGGCACTGAGCTGTGTGGAGCCTTGCTATGGTTTATGAGTTGTCTCTGAACTGTCCTCTCTATCCTGCCTGTAGAACCTGGCCACGCGCCTCTCCCTGGGTGCAGCCAGTAGATTACACTCAATATAGGAAAGACCCGGTAATAACGACATTGAGTCTGGTGGTTTAAATCCCATCTTCACAACATTGAGATCATTATCCTATCGGACATAACTGTGTGGTCTTTTTCTTTCTCCCCACTCATCTCAGTTTTTCATTTTAAAGGACTGAACAGCTTTAAACCTCCAGATCTAAGAGGGACTTTAACTATGAATACTAAATGGGTGGAGGATTCTGCCCTCAGGCCTGATATGAGACACTTCCTTTCTCATTTTATTGCTTTCTGTGTTTCACTGACTTCTCAGTGTGGTATAGAGAACCTGGGCAAACAGCTCTTGCTTTTGAATTCAGAAGGTGCCCAGAGCGACAGCTACATTGAAGGGACATTACTCTTGGAGGCAGATCTTTCCTGTACCTCACAATCTCATAACTGCACATCCATGTGGTAAAACAGATTAAGTGTTCAGCACAATTCTTCCTCCAGTCAGAGCAACTACTAATTTATTTGTAATTCTATGAAGAGCAAGGGAAATGCTGCTCAAGCCAGTGTGGACATCCATTAACGAGGAAGCGTTTTTCTAGTCAAGACCAAGACATTGAGAAAACTTTTGTGATTTAATATAAAGTCACACCTCTCTGCTAAGTATCAGTTTTCAGGAAGTGATTAAGAATCTACCTGAGTCATTATCTGAAAGAAGTAGCCTTGGAAAATCATCAGCAGCAATCGATATAATTGAAAACTCTACTAAGGTAGTTTCACAGGAGATTATCTCTGGTGACACTGCTGACAGATGACTGCTAAAACTCACAAATACTGTTGCCATCCTCAGGTACAGGTCAAGAGTACAGCTGAGCCTACTGAACAGGTAACCTTGCCCCTGCTTTTTAGCTAGCTCTTGTTTTCTCCTTCACTTCCAGTTGAACCTGTGCTAGCTCCAGCATTCATCAAAGTTATCTAGAAGATATCCGCTCTTTGGGCTTTTTTTTTTTTTTGAGGAAGTGTGGGGGTGGGGAAGACTAGGCAAATGGACTATCTTCTGACTTAAAGAGATGGATCAGTTCAACAAGGGGTCCAATAAAATGCCAGAACAGACACAAGGGAAAAATACCTGGCCATGAGTAGCAAAAGAAGAAGTGTGAAATAGACATTAAGTGGGCTCAGCTGTATTTTCAAACTGTACTTCAGCTTCTATTTCACTTCTCAACTACAGGTATAAAGGTAGTGAGCTTTATGATTCCCCTAAGGACAACTAAAGGTCTGAGAATGATAGAGTTTGGCTCTGCTTACTTGCGATAAATCTTTAGGAGTTACAGGACTACATGTTTTTTATGCCAATGGCATTTGAAGCCAGCCTTCTTAGTCATTAAATCAGTTGTTTTGTTTGAAGAAATAAATGGTTGAATCCACCTTGAGGCTAGTTTGGGGGCATTCACATCCAGGTAATCTGTGAAGAGTCCCTTTTCTCTGTCATAGTATTTTGTGCTATATATGCCTAAATTGTGCCTAGTTTTTCACCCTGTATGAAAGCTGTCTCACCTAACTTTAGATGTATGTGTCTACAGCTGACCTAATCATCCTACTTTACACTTTCAGTCAGAGAAAAGGTAATTTTTAAGGCACTTTCAGGGAATTAATCTAAACTGTATCAGGGACAGCCTCTTTCTTTTCATCACCCACAGTGGAAGAACAGTGGCTAGTTTAGGTGTAGATGCAGATTTTATAGACATCAATCTGCCTTTGTTCTGCAGCAAGACAATAAGCTCTAATGCAAGTGGTGTGGTGCAATCACACACAAGCGAGTAGTGTGGTGCAATCTGTGAAGATCTGTAGAGTGAAACCCTTTTTACACTACACAGGTTTTGTGAGTTTTACATCATATTACTTCCAGTTCAACTCCCTGCACTGTAAGGGCCTGCTCCCTGGAGTGGCCTGCTCCCTGGCTGGGGGCAATGAGACGGGACCTGGTTGTGAGGTCTTGCCCTGCCACCCCATGGGGAGTCCCCACAGCTCTGAGCCCCAGGGACCTGCGTCTCAGCAATGTTTGTCCAGCAGTGATGGCTCTGCATTGATCAAACCACATTTCTAGTTTAGTTTCATCAAAGCTAGATCCAGTTTGATCGTTGAGACTACTTGGTGACAAGAACAGGAGAATGGTAAACTGAGCTGACCTGGAAATCAATTTCAAAAGCAACCTCTTGATCCAAAGCAAAAGGCAGACACGTGTAGACACAGGACGTGCTTTCAAATTTCTTTAGACAATTGAAGCAATTTATTAATTTAATATATATAACATTAAACGTGATCTGGGGACTCTACCCTAGTTTACTTTGCTGACATATACCTATTGGTTTAGCCCATGATGTGAGGGACCATAAATGTGAGAAGACAGAAAATGATACATGGATCCAGATATCAACAAACAAGATAATTTCACTAAGGTTTGCACTAGTACTTGATCACTTCTTTTTTGTACAATACGATTTCTTCTTGGGTACTGCCATTGTTGTCACAGGTCTCCTCTATTTGGTCCTGATACTCCTGTCAGACACATATAGGTGTATGAGAACTGGAAGTGTAAGTCATTCCAGGGCCATACAAACTATTACTAAAATATACTGGACTGCAACAAGGCCCCAGGGAAGGTGTTAGAATGAATATAGTGACTCCATACAAGTAGACCACTTTTTAAGCAACCTCTGATATCTACAACTGTCCCAGAGTATCTGGAAACCCATTGACAGCACAGTCCTTCTCCAGAGTTATTAATAATCTGTTTCCCTTAAGCAATTGATTTTTTGTTGGTCTTCTGAGTGACTGCTTACAATAAGTTTCTAACTACAGGCATTACGTAAATGCCATAAGGCACCAAAAAACTCACAAAAAACAAGAAGCAAATCCAAGCTTAAAATACAAATTGGACACTAGTCCAAAGAAATAAATAATGGGCCAATGTGCTGTAAATTCAATGGCAAGGCTCATGCCATTCCATATGAATGTTGAGGGTACTTGAACAGCAGTAGAAGAGAGGATGTTAATATGATGCTAAGGCAATTCCTTAGCTGTTGTTTTCCATTGCTCTTAAGAGAATATGTTTCTTCTCTGTGAACTCTTTTTGAAGCCTTCATCATTTACTCACGCACTTACTTTTGGGTATCAGATATTTTTCACCCTCTTTAAAAGACATAGGATACCGTTTGTTTTTTTTTTTATTAAACTGAACTTGATTGAGGTTTTCTTTGGAAGGACGAGCCATGGACTTTCCCTGCATTTTTAGTGAGCCTTCAAGTATACATTTATGCATCAATCACACAGCACTGATAAATCAGTCTGGATTGCACCACCATGTGTTCCAAATTAGATAAGAGAGGATTCAGTTGTCTAACCAAAGTAATCTTGTGCCATCTCAAAACCCTCATGATACAGTGCCTACCTTCCAGCAGCCACTCAAAGAGATGTCTGTCTCCTTCAAGACCTCTGTCCTTTCTGTCAGCATGACACAAGATATCTTGGTATGACTAGAACACCTGCAGAACCAGAGAAGTGGGATCTCATGAAGAGTGTGTCTTCAAGGACTACATCCAGTGGGAAGAATCAGTTCCAGATTGAGAAAATATTTCGGACAGCAGTATTCTGTCACTTACTACAGTGTTTTCAAGGAAAGCGCATAAGAAATCCAGTAGCACAGAAGTACTTACAAGAATAGAACCTGTTTTCCCACCAGTAGAAGGGATCACGTCTTTATCAATGACCTGGATGAGGGGATCGAGTGCACCCTCAGTAAATTCGCAGATGACACTAAGCTAGGCGGGCATGTTGATCTGCTTGAGGGTAGGATGGCTCTACAGAGGGATCTGGACAGGCTGGACCAATGGGCCGAGGCCAATGGTATGAGGTTCAACAAGGCCAAGTACTGGGTCCTGCACTTGGGTCACAACAATTGCATGCAGCGCTACAGGCTTGCGGCGGAGTGGCTCGAAAGCTGCCCGGCCGAAAAGGACCTTGGGGTGCTGGTTGACAGCCGGCTGAATATGAGCCGGCAGCGTGCCCAGGTGGCCAAGAAGGCCAANGTCCAGAGAAGGGCAACGAAGCTGGTGAGGGGTCTGGGGGACAAGTCTGAGGAGGAATGGCTGAGGGAACTGGGGCTGTTTAGCCTGGAGAAGAGGAGGCTGAGGGGAGACCTTATCGCTCTCTACAAGTTCCTGAAAGGAGGGTGTAGAGAGATGGGGTCTGACCTCTTCTCCCTAGTGACAAGTGATAGGATGAGAGGACATGGGTTCAAGTTAAGCCAGGGGAGATTTAGGTTGGATATTAGGAAACTTTTTTCACTGCAAGGGTTATCCAACATTGGAATAGGCTGCTCAGGGAGGTGGTGGATTCACCACCCCTGGAGGTGTTTAAAAAAAGAGTAGACGTGGTACTTGGGGATATGGTTTAGAAGTGGTTTTGTCAGGTTAGTTAGTGGTTGGACTCAATGATCTTAAAGGTCCCTTCCAACCTTAACGACTCTATGATTCTATGATTCTATTCTGTGGAAACTGTTAGTTTGTCACCCCCACAGATGACTGTGGTCAGTTGACCTTGGCCAACCAAAAGGAGAAAATAAAATGGAAATTCTCGAGGGTTGAGACAGGGACATCACTTACCAATTATCATCATGGGCAAAACAGACTTGGGGAAATTAATTTAATTTATTGCCCATTAGAAATAGAACTGGGTGATGACAAAAAAAAACCCCAAACTGAAACATCTTTTACCCATACCAAACGGTGCAGGGAGACCGGACATGGGGGTTGTGGTCAGTCCATAACAGCTCCTCTCTGCTGTTCCTTCCCGCTCACACTTTTTCCTTGCTCCATCAAGGGCTCTCCATCGACTGCAGCTTCCTTCAGGAATATCCCCCTGCTCTGGCATGGGGTCCTCCATGGGCTGCAATGTGGATATTTGCTCCACTATCGTCTCTTCCATAGGCTGCAGGGAAATGCCTGGTCCACCATGGTCTCCTCCAGGGGCCACAGGGGAATTTCTGCTCCAGTGCCTGGAACACCTCATTCTCCTCCTTCTGCCCTCACCTTGTTGTCTGCAGGGCTGTTTCTCACAATGTTTTTTCTCCACTCTTCACTTGTGCAGATTTTTTCGCCTTTCTTAAACCTGTTTTCCTTGAGGTGCCCCCACCTTGGCTGCGGGGTCAGCCGTGTCCTGCAGTGGGTTGGTTGCAGCCCCAGCCTCTCCTCACAAAGGCCACCTGGCAGCAGTGTCTGGGCATCTGTACCAATACAGTGACAATAATCTTATTGTCAATTGCTTTGTCAATTAAAGAGTTTATACCCTAAGCTGAGTTATATATGTACTATCAGTACAGACGATCTTCCTGGAACTCATTTTTAAATAAGGTTTTATATTTCAAGAACTGAAGCTAAGCTCAAAAATTTTTAGACAGTATCTGCCTAAGAGAGTGGTCTTGTTTTCTTGTATCACACTGACTGTTATCTACAGAGGAAAATGTGTAAATAGATGAGGCATAAATTATAGAGGCTTCTTCGCATCTTCATCATGTGGTATATGCTCATAACAGGCCTAAATTATCTATGAAAAAATGTAAAATATACTTTGAATAGGCTCTTGCATGTATACTATTTCAAAGTGCAGGCTAGCACGCAAACGCATGCCCCCTCAAGCTGAGTACGTGCAAAGCTGGCAGCGTAGAAGCTGGCTGCTGGTAGCCCAGCTAGAGAAAACATCCCATAACATGGCATTTGTGCTATGCCACTGACACATTGCAACAGCTCGCTCCTCGCTGCGAGTACCCAGTGAGCTGTACAGACTTCCACCAGGCTCTGCGAGCAAACTCCATCAGTTTACTGGCTGGATATTTTATTCTATCCAAATTCATAGAATCATAGAATGGTTTGGGTTGGAAGGGATCTTGAATATCATCTAGTTCCAACTCCCCTGCCATAGGCATGGACCCCTTCCACTAGATCAAGTTGCTCAAAGCCCCATCCAGCCTGGCCTTGAAATTACAGATTTTCCCCATACAAACAGAAATGAACACTAATATCTCTTCCTGTCTGTCCTCCATAATTGCTGTTCGAAAGCTAATGAGCATGTTCAGGCCATCATTACAACCTAAGCTGGTACCACAAATACAATTCCTTGCTATTGCAATAATAGGAAAAAAGTGATCATCTTTCAACAGACAACGTTGCTTTGACAAGTGCGAAAATGCCCAGATGTTTCTTAGAAGTACTTAAAGTTTTACAGGACCTGTGTTCAGCTGATTGAAAATGGAGTTGGAGAGTTTGACTGCAAAATGGATTCAAAATAACGGAGGTTAGGTTGCCCATGGGAAGATCATTTTCAAAGGAACATATTGTAAGGCTGAGGAATATAAAGTACCTGTTAACATGCATAAAATATATTTGTTCACTCTGCAGCTACTAGTTTCAATATCTGAACTATAACTGATATCTCAGTTGAGAGCAGGCAAGCAAAATACCTATTCTTCTGTGAGAGCAATAGCAGCTGGAAGACATCCATTGTTAAAAATCTTCAGATGCTGAGAGGAGCTGATTTGCTAGAAGCTATTTTTTTTGAAAGTTAGGGAATTTGGAATCAAAATAAACAGGTTACATAGCACTGTTTTTTTGTGTGGCATGTTGCATACTGTAATGCTTATGAGACTTTGAAGCATGAAACAGAGTACCAGATAACAAAGAAATACCAATATGGAGCTAGAAGATTGAAAGTTGGGAAAGCACTGATGACATAGAGTGCTGCATAGCACCTTTCTGGAATGCTGAATTAATTTGGATTATTTACTAACCTGGTTTCCAGAGCAGCCTTAAGGCTTGTTGTGTTGGCACAAGAGAAATTAGCTGACACGTGCTGGCACGGGATCTGGAAAGCGCTGCCAGGGTCGCGGGACAGGGTCATTCCCTTCATTGCACACAAAGGCCAGAGTATTGTGGAGCTGTGGCCCAAGTCAGACCTTCAGCTCTGAGCTCAAGTGACAGCCTTGTGGAGAGTGAACCTGTGCATAGTGTAAGTTATAAGGCCAGTCCGCTCCTGACAGAGCTCTGAGAAATTGCTCCACTGGTGTCACTAAAACTGTGATAATTTGCCTGAAAACTTGTCCCAAGGATTCATAATCACCTCAGCTTGTTCTTGTTTCACCACGTTGTCTTTTTCTCATTCTTTTCCTTCTTATTTTCAGCTACACTGGTGTATTATGGAGCTAATGAGCAATCTGGATGATATCACAAATTTAAGCAGAAGACAGTAAGGGAAAAGAATTCCATGCAATCCCGTAGAAGGAGAAAAACAAGAGTTTTAAGGCAGGCTAAAAGCTGGCAAACGGGAAAAATAAGATTTGTTCTCTCTGTGTTCCGTGTCAGGAGTAAATACATTCTGATATACTCAAAGATGATTTAGATATTCAACATTAACAGTCTGGGGTTCGTGCTACCCAGAGTGTATTCCTTCTTGCTGAAAAAATCCCTGGAAGTGATTTTTAAATGTATATGTCACATCAGATTGCATGGAGCTATTTGGAGGTGAACCTCTCATCCTGTGACCTCATATCACTTCCCATGCAGTGCAGTTCACAAAAGTCTAATAGCAAAGAAATACACTTCTTTTCACTGAGCAAGGGGAAGCAGGTCAAAAAGGTGGGGGGGAAAAGGGTGCAAGTAACTCAAATTGCTCAGTGGATTTAGACACTGATTGTCCAAAGCTGTAACCTGGCTGCTTGGTGATTGCTTTTCAGTGATTTTATACCAGTGTGTAAACTCCTTGGGGAGAACACTGATACGACAGTGTCAGATTCACTGCCTTTTATCAAGATCCTCTCCAATTTCAGAAAGTGGGTTGGGGAGCCTAGACAAGATAAACCACTAAAAGGAGCACAGCCTGAATTTCTCACTGTGCTTCCGCTTACTGGGGATAGGGGGTTCCCTGTTGCCAAACATGCAGTTGAGTGCTGTAAAAGGCAGCTAATACTTCTCTCTTTTGAAAACACCGTTCCGTTTAATGAAGACAACCCTTGTAAGCGCTTTGTAACTCAGACAAAATTACACTTACCTTGTAGCTTTAGGCCATTGGTTTAAGTCCAAGTCAACATTTTCAGATCACTGAGTCCCTGGTGGATGAATGCCCACCACACAAAATCACTGTACATAATGTTGTAAACTTGGCAGTCAGTGAATTAGAGGGGCCTAAAACTGATACTGACATAGAATAAATTACCCAGAATTGTAGGGAAGGGTCTGAGAATGTGATGGGTCAGAGGAGAAAGAGGGACAGAAAGTTAAATATTCTTATTTGCGCACCAGCTATTACTTTTGTCCCAAATTGACTTTCTTTTTCAAGCTTCTTAGTCACACTTTCAAAACAGAAGAAAATTAAGAGAAAAACATCTGCTATTTCACAGTTTTTAAGGAAGGTCCATTCACAAGGCTTTGGACCATAAAGAGAGAACTGTGTTTACAGCAATGAGAAAATCTTCACACTTCGGTTAAATTAGAAGGAGCCTTTTACTACAGAAACTCACACAATTTTTTGTTTATGTAGTGAAGTAAAAGAGAGCAGCACAGGGCAAAATAGATCCTTTGTTATAAAAAATAAAACATGACCACGTTTATGCCACTTTATAAAGTGAAAACACACAGAATGAGAGGTAGGACTGCTGTACAGACATCCATTTGCAGATAAAAACTCACCTAGACATGGTATAATTTCGCTTCTGAAAATTAGAGCACATTCAAATATTGAAGAAACACTCCCAGCTCCACAGAAGAAAGAGCCTATGCTCCCAAGCTTAGCTCTTACATGTAAACATTGAGCTATTGCCAATCATCCATCCATGTTAACAAGCAGAACAAATATAAGTGCAGTAAGAGCTAAGGATTTAAAATGCAGTGAAGTAGTTTTCCAGCATAGCTCAAATTCAAATGTTTTTATTCTGAATTTTCAAAAAGTATCCTTTCAGATGAGAATTCTTACACTTAAGTATATAATCTTATTATCATCCCTTATTTTGGTGGAGCTACTTGCGTGAGTAAGAATATTCAGGCTTCAAAGAGGTTTATGGAAATGAGTCCTTGGAGTGTTTAGGAACTTGGATCTGCCTATTTATCTGAAACAAAAAGGACAAGACTCAGGAAGAATTAGTAGAGTCCTCCATAGGGAGACTAGTTATACATAGGACTAGTTGTAGTCTATATTCTTCACAGAGAGTGCAGTAGGAAATATAGAGGAAAGATTTGTAGGAAGAGGGTATACCGTTTATTAAGAGAGAAAATAAAACCCAGCAGTTAAGAAAAAAACTCAGACAATATATTCTGTACTTGCTCAGGAACAAAAATCTACAGCTGACACGCTTGAGGAGAATGGTTAGGTGGAAGAAGGTAGATTAGTCAGAAAACCTGAAAAGTTTGAAACCAGGAGTAAAGCAATTTCTAAGCAAGAAAATATTTAAGATAGCAGCCAAAAAAACCTTTTGCAGTAACCAAGAGAGGAAAAAATTCTAACTTGAAATTTCTATCAGAGACAAACTGAGATATCTAATCAATAACATTGATTGATAACAGAAATTGAGGCAATCTTGATTTACCGGATACAAAGGGAGTAGTAGGTAGGAGGGGTAATAAATGCAGTTATTTGTATTTTTGAAATGCATTTTTTCATGAATTGTCTTCTTCACAGTATGTTCAAATAGTGTTAGACCTTCCTTGATCTCAAGAATGCCTTTCAGTCTCTTGATAACAAGGGAATCAATTAAGAAGAATGGAAAAAGAAGAGTCCCCAACGGGTTTTTTCATTCCCTTCCTAGGTCACACTCAGATTTATGCCAGGGAAGAAGTGATCGGAAAGAAGGAGGAGCAAATTCTCTTACTTTTTTTCATGAAATCCTTTAGGTGGTGAATTTATAACCAATAAACTCAAGTGATGTAGGACAGCTTTCTACTGACATCCTGAAAACCTCACACTTTGAATAAAATGAACAGTTGCCTGCACTCACCAAAGGATTATCTCATTTACATTTTCAAAAGGGATTACAGTGCCTTTAAAGGACAAGCATCTTTTGGGCTAATTAATTTTCTGGGACTAACTTGCAATGTATGGTGAGCACTTGATTAAATATTAATACAGGGTACAGGGTCACACTTTTTGCAATATTCTAAATCTGTTCGTGTATTGTCAGTGTGTTCAAAATGTAAGTATATGCGTGAATGTTTTTTTGTGCGTGTGTATATTTATGTGTTGTGGGAGAAGAGAGAAAGTGAAGAGAACTAACAGACATTTGCAATATCTGGCTCCTGCTGGGGAATACAGGGAAGTTTGTGATAAGTGAATGGAACACCACGCATTTAATTTCCATTGGTAGCATGATATGGTTTTAGAATCCACCAATTTCTGAACGTTATGCATAGGTATATGCATAGATATAGGATATTTAGTGTAATCTTTTCACACAAACATTCAAAAATCATCAGGCTGAAGAGTGTGGTACCTTAGATCAAGGAAAAGCCCCACACTACCCCCTAGTGATCAAAGTTTGGTGACCTCCAAATAACAGAAAACACAATAAGTGGACTTTAGATCACAAGAACAAAAAAATGCCCAGGAGCGATGCAAGTCACTGCTGGTGTTCTTTACTTAGGATCCTTTTTATGATAGAAGAATAAAGCAATGGCTGTCGAAAGGCTGCAACTTCCAATTCCTTGGTCTGAAGCCTCAGTCTTAGTAACCAAACAAATATAAAAATGTATATATTCAGAAGAAGAAAAAACCAAAACCTCAGGGGATGTATCTCAAGTGTTAGGATTTGTAAAAATAAAATAAAACAGTAGGTTTTATTGCAACCTTATAGTTGCCAAAAGATGTTTTTTCAGTTTTGTGAGCTATTTGCATTGTTCAGATGTACTGATTTATCAGATATCATACATACTGTATTTCTTAGCTTTACATAATCTTGAAATTATACAATTCAAAAGCCAGGCCTATATGTGTATATATGTAAAACTGAAAGCAAGTAAGCACTGGTTTATGCATCTGAGACCAGAATCTGAATCTTAATGGAAAAAGGAATTACCAACAACAATTTCACTACAACTTTGTTGACATTTTAGCCATGTTTCACTAAAGTAATTAAGAAATTATAAGGAGGGGCAGGCAGATTTCATTTCTAAATGAAATCAACAGAGCAATTCATGTGTTTAAAGTTGAAAAGTAACTAAATCAGGGGTTTTATATCTAATAAATATGTATCAAGATAAAAATGAAAAGGGTTCTGTTTTCATTTTGTCTTACCATTTTTTCTTTGAGTGATAAAGCAGTCAGGTTTTTTTTGTATTCTCTAACCAGTGAGAAATCACAAACTTATTTGCAGAGGTTCTCTGTGACTGATTCTGCTTTTGCTGACATCAATTTTATGCCCTATCCACGGGTATGTAATCTGCAAAGGGTACTCTGTCTTACCCATTACCTAAAATCAAAGCCTTACAAAATGAAGATTCTTCAATATCTTTTGCAGAATAGATATTATGTATCCTCACCAGATTTCAATATGATTAATTTCAGTGGATCCATCATATTCTAAATTTTACATTAAATTTATTAGCACAATATCTCATAATCTCTCAAGTCAATACATGAAGTCGCATCTATAAGCTATATTCCTCTCTCCTTCCCAGAGGACACCGCTTAAGGTCATCTTTTTTATTCTTTGTTTTCCTTTAGCAAGTTCTGCTGAGTGTGCATCCTCGTTTCTTTTGTTGCAATTGTAGGAAAGCTTCATCGTTGCAGCTGACATCTTCATAATATGTAGGAAAGGGAGATATCGAAAGAGCTGGCAGCTCTTAGATTAGAATCATCAGGGCCATGGGACACTCTAAATCTGATATTCCACTTCATGATAGGCCACCAGTGTAAGACAGACCATGCAGGAAGCAGTCAACGTTATGATGGAAAGCATCCAGTGGAAAATAATACTAATAGGAGGAGGAAAAAAAGAAACAAAATCAGGCATTCAGGATTTCTTAGAGCAGATGCACTTCTCATTGAGCAGTATTACGTTAACAGGAGAGCAATAGCTGAGGCAAGCAATAAAATCAAGATAATAAGAAAGACTGGAGATATAAGAAGGAAAATCCACAGCACCCGAAAGGAGAATAACCTAAAGAAAAATAAAATACAGGTTTGTGCCACACACTGAAATCACCTTGGTGCAGTTTCAGACCCACAAAAAAATCCCAAATCATGTAAATATGGTTAAAAAAAAAAACAAAACAGCCAAATAGAAATATAATGTCAAGAAAAAATCAAAGATGTTTGAATAAAAGAAACATTATAGCCCACACAGTCTAAAGGCCTTTCTAGAAGTGCACACTAACAAACATTATATACTACTTTTAAAATTTGATCATTTATTCTGAATTCATGTGAAATGAAAATGAGAAAATTCATGCTGGTCCTGTACCTGTATTACAAAGGTGAATTTTTTGCCCTATTTCTACCAAAATTGTTGGGAAAAAAAGAGTAAAGGACTGATCCTTGGCCCCCAGGCCAGGTGGCATATACTGGATCACATCAAACCGCTTAGGACTACCTCTCTCTAGAGAAGATGTGTTGGAGAAAACTAGTTGAAGCAATCCTAAAAAGAGCGAGAGAATAATTTGAAAATTAAGCATGTAGATAATCAGGATTGTAGTGCTTGACTCCTCTGACTTGCATTTAGCTGTGTAGACATGTCTAGGAGCTCTGCAATAAGCTAGAAAAGATGGCAATAATTTTACCCAAACAAAGCAATTTAAAATGTGGAGGAATTTTTTTTCAAGGCACATACTGCATATTTGTACAGACAATATAAGATGGAGATTTTGGGACAGTGTGTATTTAAATTTCGTAATAAACACAAATAGTTGATAGGCTACCACTGAGGCTGATCTACTCAGTTATTAAATTCTTTTTCAATACCTCATGAAACTCTGACACAGCATCGTAAAGTCTAAGGAATTCATACTTGTCATGCTCACAGGTACAACTCTAAGAATAAACATGTAGTATATACATTTTAATTATTAATCCCTTTCCTTCTCACCTCCCTTGAGATTGATTTGTATCTGTTCCCATCTCCTTATATCTATATTTATTTTGTTTCTTACACACAAGTTTAAATTTAATCTGATTGTGTCCTTAGGCCTGTTGTTGATAATTAAACCCACGTATTTTATTCCCTACAGCATGCATTGCAAACTCTGTCTCTTAAAATGAGGCTGAAGCTTCCCCTTGATCTCAGTAAAATTACAGTTTGGTTTCCCTACTGATTCATTTTGTATTGGGCATGGGTTTAGATTTTTCAGCTGGGGTAAATATGCATTCCTGTCTTTAAGTCTAAAGCAGTTTTTCTGATTGATGTCAAGTGAGTGTCTGACCTGTAGTTCAAACCTGTTAGCAAAGATGGAAACAGTAATCAAATGCTAGTGGTGTCTGGAGGTGCAATTCTTTTTTTTTTTTTTTTAGTGCTAAACTTCTTAGTCACTTACCTGGAATGCATCTTACTGGAGCAACCAGAGGTTTAAGTTTTTCAGAAAAAGTGTGGGGTGGAAGGAGGGAAGGGACCAGCAAATTTAGATGTCTAGTCAAATATGTTACACCACAGAAAATTTTTCACTACCATTCTGATTTCATACACTGTCCTATGTTTTACGAATTCCAGGCTCAGGGGTCTTCTTGATGACAATATATACACAGATTAATAGCAAATTATAAACATCATTTACCCATTTAAATTGGCACATTAGAAACACAAGAACTCTTCAAATGAACGATGTTTCTAAAACATTTAGGAATTGATAGCATTGTGCTTTTATGTTTAAAACCAATTATTGTTTCAGTCTTGTCCAGGTAGTGCCATGTTAATCTACCATGAAATAAAAGACTTTTGGTTTAAACCATAGTCTTTGGACCTGAACATATTTCTACATGGCAGATGAATGCCCAGAGAAGGATCTTTCTAGACAAACACAGAATTTATTCAAAATAAGTACACCACTGAACATGTCAGAGACTCCAGAAAATGCATACATACTGAGAAACACATATATTTTTCTGATTCCAGCAGCTGTACTAAATCAAAGATAAAATCTTTTTCTATGGACTTCACTTTTCTTGTATCATTAGATCTTCACAGCTAAACTGCAAAGGTAGTGTGTATAAAAGCATATGGGTCAGTGGACAATATTCTAGTTTTATAATACAGAAAGTTGAACAATTTCACTCAATCTCATCACTAAATGGAAACAGTGACTTCAAGCAGAATCTCAGCAGAATGTAACCATACACCTTGTTTGTAGACACCTGCATATTTTAACATGAGTGACTGCTATATAACCTGAGCGCGTACCATGACATTCATACACACTGCCTTTAACAATACCACCTCTACTTACTACTTGTAAGAACTCCTTCCTATGGAGATGTGTAAGAGCATTAACGCTGTCAGCGAACCTTGCTGTACCCTCTAGAAAGGGCAGTATTGTGCAGGTAGCAAATTGTTAGCTTTGCTTGCTCAAAAAAATACTATAAAGTTGAGAGCAATGATGCTGTTGAACATCACCTCAGAGGTGATTTGCACAGCATGTCATGATCAATGTAAAGGGGCTCGTCTGATCCTGCATCACCTGGGGTTCCCAGCATCGGACAGGACATAAGATTGCTATTACCTTTTCTACCACTTTTATTAAACCAGCTAACCAGCTTTGGGCACCTGCTCCTTTCTTAAGGCAGAGATCCCAAAAGATCCCAAAATAAACAGTACCTTCTCGGTGCAAATTGGTATTGAAGAACTAAAGGCAAGTGAGCCCAATACTGCAGAAACGTTGTTCAGAAACACGTAGGCCTTTTTTTCCTAGTAACCTCCCTTGAATACGAGTGCCCCTGAAGCTTCCACATTACTGTCATTATTCCTTTCCTTTTGTGATTTTTTTTTTCATTTAACTGTTCAAAATACTATTGTACACTGGACACCCCTGGGCTGATGATATTATTGGCCAAGTTGTCACTAGCGAGAGACAACGCTCCCACAGAGTCATGGTCCTAGTACTGAATACCTGAAATTCTAGAGTTTCTTTGTGTTCAGTCCATGGCTGTTATAATTCAGCACAATACCACTGGAGTAAAAGATGCTACACTGATTTTCACAGGTGTGCGAAGTATGTAGGCCCCCTTTTTTTTTTTTTTTAAATGGAAAAGGACTAAAATTGCACAAGCTTAAAACATAGCTATACCCAAGTGACCAAGGCCATACTGCTCTTTAATGACTCTATGAGCAGCAAGTTCTACAGTCCCTTTCTGACATATTAATTTCTATAGCCACAGTGGAATTATGACAATAAAATTCCTGCAAATATTTTAGAGGTTGAGATATATGAAGAACCAGGAGTTCAAATTCAGGACTGACTGGTGACTAAACCGCCATTAGCCGTTTTATCCAGAATATATATGCAGCTACTTAACATATTTCTTTGTCCACAGTTTTGAAGAGCCTGTGTCACAGAATTCTTCTGAAAATATCTCAGCCATTACAATTCCACACTTGATTTTATGATCATCTTGAATATCATGGATGCCCAAGTTTTATGCCACCTCAGCAACAAACACCATGGCTAGTCTTGAAGGCAAAACGTGAATGTGAACATAGAGCTCCCCAGTTTGTCCCTGCTGGAGAGAAACAACAGAGCTTTCCTTTAAAGACATATTAATAGAAGGGTTTCAGCGGGTAAGCCAGGGTTAATTTCCTTCCCAACACTAAGCCACAACCTGCGAATAGTAACTTAGAGAATAAAAGCAATGCTAGATAATGCATCAGTTACTAATATTGCATATCCTGATTTTAAAGGAATGGGAGAGGGAAAAATTACAATTCTGAAAGAAGTTTCTGCCTGCCACCTTCCCTCTGTGAATGCTGCATTGCGGTGTTGTGTGTCAGGGGAATGATGGTGAACATAGCCAGCGGTGGCTTGGGAAGGCTACAGTCCTCACACTCAGGGGAGAGCTAGCACGATGATTAGGATTTAGGGCAGAGCTGGTCCTGGAAAGAAACCCTAGGGACAACCAGGTTTTGAAAAGAAGTTGTAATACCATTGTTGCTGTTGTTGTTTCCAAGTTTCCAATGAAGGCAGATCCCAGGAAAGTAGAAATTAGAGAACTGCTCAGGTCTTGATGTGGAGAGGTTATGGACTCAAGCACTGTGTTACCACCTGCACAGGGACATATTATCAATATGCGGTTGTCTCAAGAGATGCACTTCTGAATTTTAGTTGCCATGTACATGTCAGTGCTGGGGAGAGAGCAAAAGCCAGTTTTAGATAACTCAGCAATAAGGGTTTAGGTCACGTCTTTGCCTGTGTGGCTTAAACTAATTTCAGTGAACAAAACCTTAGGTTATACTTATGCCTTAAGACTGCTGAACTGAATTTGGTGAGTATGAGATGTGTATGAGCACAACTTCATAGAGGTTCTCAGAAGGTTGACCTGTTTGTCAAAAATGCTCTGAATGTTCTCTGCAATTCTCTTTCATTTTCCTTCTTGTGAAGTGTTCGGAATTAAGATTTTGTTTGAGATATGCTGTGAGTTTAAACATTATACTAAAAAGCATTTATTACAAACCAGTATTTAAAGCCAGATTTTGCTCTGATTTCTGCCACGTGAAGCTATGCTGTCTTCATGGCAATAGCGTAAATTAAAACATCTCAGCATTGGCTCTTATGTACCTTCAAAAAAGTAAAAAACTTAACATAAACTGCATGTGAACAATTTATGAACGCAGTGTATCTGAAGGTATCCCCTTAGCCTAGTGGTTTGGTATTTGCAAACTGTTTGCAATAAATATTGTACTTGTGTTCTATTTGAGAGAGTAAGATAACAGATAATAGACATCTCTAATGGTTCATTGGTTTTACTCTCAAAATTCCAGAAAGACACAGTGAGCTCCTATATTTTGATTTTTGTAAGGTAATGAAAAATACCGAGCGTATGGTGTTAACTGTAAGTGCGTGATGTGTGGTAAGCTTTATTAACTGAAAACAGAGCTATTTCTTGTTTCTGACAAGAGCTCTGTATACCAGACACTGACACAATATGGAGAAAGTACAGAGAACAGAGCAAGCTAATCATCATCTTTGGTTCTAAAAATATTTTGGTCTGGAATGTAGGTAATTGTGATTCAGCATAAAAGGCAGCTGTAAGCCATTCAATACTCTGTTTCACTGGAAAGGAAAAGAAATGATCATCCAGCCTTCGCAATTACACACCTTCTTTCTAACTTTGGTGAGATTCATTTCTACTTTTTATTTCAGTCTTTGTTAAAAAAGAAAAAAAGAAATTTAATGATACTATTCTCATTATACAGCTATCAGTTACATAAAATATCTTTGTTTAGAGGCCTAATAAAATTGGTCATATAAAGAGGAAATTAGATTTTTAATGTAAAACGAAGCTGACAGTGCTCTTCTATTACTATGGTCTTATTAGGGAAAAATTCTCTGACATCTGTTTATCCCCTGCAGCCAACCTTGTATTCAGAATACAGTAATTGATTCACAGCATCCACTAGGGATCTAACTGGCTCACTTTTCCACACCGCACTACACAGGTATCTCTGCAGCTAATTCTGAATGTACATCTACATCGTTATCTCCTGGTGAACTGTGACCTGAAACACTTTGGAGGCCCAGATGAAAGTGCTTCCTCACCCCTCCAGTGCTGGGGGTGCAGGCGTTTCTGCAGCGCGGCAATTCACCCAGGACACCCAATCACAACCAGCCCCTTTGAAGCCCCGCTCAGCTGGGAGACCATGAATGATTCATGGCTTCTCTACACACACTAAAGGGGGAAGAGCAAAGCTAGTGTGTATTATTCAGGACTGCATCCTCAATAAGCCTCCGTGTTCAGCAAATTGCTACAACATTTTCTGCTTAGTCCTCACCTGTACACAACATCTTTTTTTGTGCACAACCTTCTCATTTTAACAAAGAGAGGCTGATTATTTAGGAGACCATGTTAATTAACTTTAATACAAATAAAGAAGTCCAGTGTCAGTGAATAAAACCAGCGATCAAAGGATTATAAGGAAATTAAGGAAGACCACAAGATCATAATTTTGCAACGGTTGAACCGTGAATTTTTTGTTTATCCACTTCCATTTCCATGATAGTAACTGTCATCACACAGGCCAATTTAGAACCAAATTTAGTTTTGGATTTTAGATTCCATACATATCTTGTCTGTTTGATGAGACCATTAACTCCAATTCAATGCAGTAGAAAGCAAATGTCACAGCAGCTGATGTTTACAACTAATACCTGTAAAAGAACCTCTGAATTTGCATACATCCAGGTAGTAGAGCTGGACAGCAGTCCTGGAAGCATCTCCTGGAAACATCTTACAGGAAAGATGTTCACTTCAGTTGTATTACTGTCCCATTCATAGAAAGATTTCCAGTACAAAAGATAATAATGGCTCAAATAACAAACTGTCTTTTCTTTCAAAGACCTCAGTATAGGCCTGGGCTGGTTGGGATCAGAAGATCGCAAATTTCTGCAGCTTTCTAAAGCCTTTCCACACCGTTTACATAGACTGCCTGGACCCTTTTGAGGTCAGAAGTTGAAATCCCTGTTACTTATAGAACACAGAAAGGCAAAAACTCAGTCAGTTCTCACTGTCCTCTCTTCTTCATTGCTGGCATACAGAGGAGTTAGCACAACTAAAAGTTACTCATGAATGACAGAAAGCATTAAGAAGGCAGAGGAATAAAAAACCTGGTTTTATAAGTCCAACTGTAACTTTCCAAGTTCTCAAGAGGTTTGTCTTCAGAGATCACATACAACTGCTCATTGTCAGTGTCTCTTATTTTCAAAGACAATAATTAATAGTGCAATGAATTAGGTGAATACAAATCTACCAAAAATAGACAAATCATGAGTGATGCTTAGCACTGATGCAACAGTACCTTTTGACTTCAGGAGGCATTACTGTAAGGCTTATGACGCACCTACTTATTCAAGTCATATCATATACTTTGGTATTTTCTCATATTTTGTCCCTTGCTATAGATAACATTTATTTGGACAAAGGCATGATTATATTGTCATGGCTAATGTGTAATGCGTTAACTTTCAGGGGACTAACTCAGAAGTAAAGTGGGAACACTGTCAAACAGCACCACTATTTCACATCCAAGCCTTTCTGTGGTTATACGGATTACACAGCAGACTTCTGACGTGTGAGTGCTACCTTATTATGCATATAAATAACCAGCCTTGTAGTTACATTGATGTGAAAATAAGGTAACACCCACAGGGAGTACAGCTAAAAGGGGAGATTACTTGGAATTCTTTGAATAACATTGTGGAAATATTTTATTAATATATTAGTACAAGTATTAATGTTAATAAACCACCCCTACAATAAGATCAGATGGCAATGTAGCTATATACAACAATGAAGAAACAATATGATTTTGCTGCCCCTGCTGCTCAACACTTCTAGTTTAGTGTATAAAAAGGTAATTTCAAAAACTGGACTGGGACTTTCTGCATATTCACTATAGTCACTTTGCCATCTCTTCCTATGAAAACTTTACTACACTTAAGACCCAGTTTAAGGAGGTGCTTAAAACAGGATCCACCATGCACAACACAAACTAATAAGATTGGACTTCCTACAGAAAAGGTAGTCACAGTTACTTTTCTTTTAAAACACGTGAGAAGGAGGAAGAAAATCCCTTTATAGCTCCTCAGGGACAGCAAGTTTTAGGGAAACACTGTCACACCCATGGGAATGAATTTCACTGGGTTACTAAGACTGGCTCCTTGCTTGTGCCCTGGCTTTGTGAACCTTTTTCCTTCTTTTATGGTGGTCCAGCTTCAGTAGGAGCCAAGAGCTCTTGGAAGACAGGAGATGTGGATGGAAAGTGAACTTAACTCTGTCCTTTACAGCCTGAAGAATTAGCCACAGAAATGAAGCACACCACCTCTGCACTTTGAAAAGAGGGGATCTCCTTAAACATCTCCAAGATGAGCAATGAACCGTGTTTGAGAGAAGATTTTGCAAAGAGACGCTGTCCTGGTCTATTTTGTGAGCGGGCTGCCAGAGAGACCCTATTCCTTACCACTTTTTATTGAATAATGGCCTTTGATTCAACATGTGGGATTTTGGCATTACTTTTCTGAGATGCTTAACTCTGTTTATCTAGAGTACAGAGAGGTTAGGCTTTTAATTATGCAGTGTGGATTCCACATGCAGGCCAGATTCACAATTCACAATACTGCAGGTCAATGAAATTTTTTTCAATAATTTTGAACAAAAAGATACAACCTCCTTGCTCACATTTAAGTAGCTCCAACTAACATCATTAAGTTAATATGTTCAAAAAGCAATTGACATAAGATGAGAAAAACACTTGAGGAAAAAACAGATTAAAATAAAAGAGAGTTTTCTACACTAATTCTTTGGAGTTTTAAAAACAATGAGTAAAACAGTAAGAGTGGCTAAAGGACAATGGCTAACAGAGGAATTTGCTAAACCAAAACAGGGAATAGTGAAGGCAGACTATTACTCTGTAGAGTTTTATAAACATAAGTAGGTCCATGCAAACATACACATGGAGAGATTATATGTGTAACAGGCTTCTTATATCCAAAACTAAAGGTGCTATTGAAAAGGATATCTAGGATGCATTGGCTGGATGTCCTAAGTGTTGGGAGATTCTACTTTGCACCTTGCTTTCTGTTTGCTTCCCGAGAATGCCTTCCCCGCTGCACAGTGCCTCTGATCCAACAGAGAAAGGCAAAGCTCTGGCCCCTGCTGGACTATTCTATATTTGGTAATTAGGGCACCCTAATCCCAAAATGTACATGGGAAAATATTCCTTCAAACCCTTTTATATTAAAGTCTGTCTAGGAGAGTTCTGTACTTAGGTCTGTTTTCCAAACCCAACACTGTTATATAAAAGTCAACTCCACGTTCAAACTTGCTCTTCTATTATACGTACACAGTGTTATATTCAAGACAGGTTCTCACAGTCTACTAATGGTCTTAAAAGCCCATTGCGAGGTATTGTTCCTACGCATTGTTTAGAGAAATTTTGCCTAATTTAGGTATTTGAATTGTATCTAAGGGCTAGATGACTGCAGCACTCTGCTCTGAAGTGTCACATCCCATTTTTAGATATAGTTTTAAGACTTAAAGGCTTGTATCTCTGCTGAACACAGTAAGCCTGACACCCAAGCCGTAGCTTGGGACTAAGACTGAGTTGGGATTTAAATGCGTTAACATTGACCAAATGTTAGCCATTGAAATAGATATTCTAATGTAAATTACAACTCATTAGTTGAGCATTTTATTGTAAAAACTGTTTCTAAGCTTTTTCAATTTAATACACAGTTAATTTCAGTGTATCCAGTTAGCTAAACATTCATTTTAAGAATATCTTCAATTTAGATTTCCACCATCTCCAAGCTCTAAATTAATAATGAATTTTGGTCTATAATTTTTTTTTATGCTGGGTCTGTAACTTTAACAGCACAAACTGCTAAACCTGAAGTTTAAAGAACTGAATTAGATATAGCTTTATCAATCAGTTGAATAATATCCCTAAGAACAGATTTTACTGAAAATCACAGTTAAACTGATTTCTGAGCAATATAGTTACTTCATTAACCAACTCTTTCAGAAGTTCATACAGACTAGAATTTTGACTGCAAAGAAACCAGCTTTACTGATTTGTCAAATTATGCTTCCTAAGAAATGTTTTATTTTCATTGTAATTTGTTACTAGCTGGATGTCCTTTCCAGTTGCCTTTTGCCTTATATAAAACTGCAAAATTTTTCTACAGAGTCCAACTTTTTTTCCTGGTTCTTCAGTAGGATGCAGAATTTACAAAGGAATGCTGGTCTATGATGTGCCACCAGACGTTAAAACAGTAGAAACAGTAACAAGAGTAATACAGAAGGCAATGAAGATTATTGAAAGTACTCAATCATTTGTCAAATTATGCCTCTCTAAAAATTAATTTCAGGATCAAATGAAGGAGGTAGGCACAACCCACCTCTATTTACATCAGGCTTCCTCAGATCTAGCTTTCCTGACCTCCGGCTCTCAACTGAGAAAGTAAAAGAAATATCAGGTCCCTCTAACATAGCATAAACAGATGAGAGACAACAGCTGAAAATAACATTTCCCATTTTCGTATTTTAATTTTTGTCGATTTACATTTGAGCGTTTAACAAAAAAGTGTCGACATTCCATTATATATAAAACCTGAAACTTAACAAGTATCATCATGCATATATTCACAGTTATTTAAATAAGTAATACAATACTTATTCAAAATGTTAATACATATGCTGAAATCATTCTTCTCTGAATTTGGTGTCTACAGTGTAAACAGCTCCAGTGAGCTAGTGACCCTGGGCTCCCTTTTATACCGTTGCAAAGAAACGAGCTTTGCTAGTGTGTGATTCATCTGAATTATTTTAGATTTCTCCTTCTGGTGAGATGCTCCTACCCCAAGTGAGTGTCAGGAAGGTGATGATTTAGCTCAGGTAGATACCTCTGTACAGTCCCAAATCTGTGATTTTGTACATACGTTTTCAGTTGTCATACTGAGATGAAAAACATTTTGAGAATGGCTCTAAAAGAAGGAAAGGTGCAAAGAAAGACAGGAGGGGTTGCGAATAAAAGGAGCCAGTAGGAAAGAAAGTGCATACACTAGAAAAGGATTCCGAACACATGGAAAGTTGGAAGGAAGGTGGAAAGTTGCTGCATCAAAGTGAGGAGTAGGAACCATAATAGGAAGAACTGACATGAGATGGGCAATCAGATCTAAGGAGTTCAGAGCCATCAAGATGAAACCAAAAAGCTTCAATATGATGGGAAAGCTAAAGATGATCTAGTGAAAGAACTAGAAGACCGAAATCTCACCAGAGCACAAGCAAACAAGGATTGCAGATTGCTACATTTGAGTGTCACAAACACAGAAACTCCATGGAGCAGGAACTTGCAAGCATAGGAGGAAACCGCGCAAAGCAGGGAGTCTTATGGTATATTGTATGTGCGCAATCCCTTCAGAAGGCATTGTGGCTTAAGACTCAAATCTTCCCTTAACTACAATCAGGTTTAGGAGATGAAAGGGAAAGATCTTCACTAGAAGCATGAGAAAAAGTTGTTCAAATATTTTTTTGCTGCCTTTCTCTTTCGACCTTACCATTCCTTTTTTTCTTTAAAAATTTTGAGGTCATTTGGCATGCATGGTAGTCTCGTGCCTTTAAGTAATCGAATAGCTTAACCAAACCACTGATCACTGAAATATTCTTGTCTAAGGAAGCACAGTAGGGGATTCTGAATAAAGAAACCAGGTTTTGTGACAGTACCTTGTCCTTTCAGGATGAAAAATGGGGAAAGGACTAATGAAAATAAACTTAGAATGATACAAGAAAGGACAACTCTTGTCTGACACAGAAAGAGAAATTCTGTGTGTGTAAAGAGGACAGAGAAAGGTGAAAGATACTTTAAAAGAAGCAGCTTGTTATACACTGTTCTTATTTCCCAAAATTTCTGAAAACAGCTGCATAATTTTTTGAATACTTCAATCACCAAACTCTTGCAAAAAGACTCTTATGAGTGCCAACAATTGCACAGGCCACCACAATATTTATGTGGGTCTTTTACTCACACATTTACTCCTTCTCATGCCATCCCATGCGCATGAATAATGAGCGTAAACTTCAGCTTTACATAATTCTAAACTGTTCCTAAAACAGTTTGGGTAATACTGTCTCAATACTGCAAACAGAACCATTTTGAACTCACCATTCCTGTTGCATCTTTGAGGACATCTGCTTATAGCCAGTAACACCAAAACTCATGAGGTTTGTAATTTTCCAAGGAATACCACACTTCTTTTAATTGTATTAGTATTTAGGTGATGGGATATTTTGCAAGCTATATGGTTACTGCTAACAAGTCGTTTACATACTTGAAAAATATTTTACAAATATACAAGAAAAAGCAATATTCACAGGATGCTAAATGCTGGTAGTGTAAAGAATGAGGAAACAATCTTGTTAGTTTCATGGCACATTTTATTTCATAAAATTTTATTAATGTTTATAATTTTGTAACAAGAACACCTATCAACTAAACAATTATACTGATAAACTTGTGAAAGTGCATATTTGTCTTATTTTGACAGAACAAAATTCTGTTAAAATGAAAGCAATAAAATTTAAATGATTAAAAATTGGGATAGCAAAGGCATAAAAGCCTTCAGTAGATACCTAGTGGACAAAATGAATAAATGTCAGTGCTCACAACTATATGAAATGTAAAGTCATCAGTCTGGTCAGGATGTCAAAGGAAGTTTAGTTTGGGTACGTAAATTACAATCATTCAGGGAAGTCAAAAGTAAAAAAGAAAAAAAAGATCCTGGTCTTTAAGGCTAGAAAGGTATTCCGGCCACAGAACTAACATGAAAATTACAATTCATGATTTTCTTGATTTTTCTTTGCATAAAGCAATACCAAACTTGCAAGCTGCAGCAAAAACTTATCTTGGACAATGCACCAAACACTGCACTGGACACAGTGTATTGGACAATACACATACACATATTACAGTTTAGATGTTGCAATGCCATACAAATATAGAAAGGCCACACTAGGTATCAAAAAGTGTTGGCAATACTCAACCCTCTCCTTCTCTTTAAACAAGCCTCACCTTTTCGCTTACTTTTTCTCTAAACCTTTTCTGGGTGCACTTTCACATTTCAGTGGAATAAGGAACGATTTCACGCAGCACTAGGTAAAAGTTCATCTTTGGGAAAGTATGTGAAGAAAACTTCAGAACATTTTGAAGTGTGTGAATTAGTGCTCCTAACTCTGAACCAAGGTGCGAAAGCCAAAAAAGGAGAAAAAACATAATATTGATTTTTTTTCTTCAGAGAAAAAAGAGTAGCTGCATTTCGTCTGATCCCTATCTGCTGAGCTCTCCCTTTCTGGGGCTATGCCTGTGCCTTCAAATCTAGACTATGAGCTCTATCAGGTCAAGCTATTAGGAGCAGTCAGTTCACGCAATGTTCAGTGATCTATTTTGTGTATCCTTGCTAACAGTCCATCTTCTCAGAGAGGACCTTCCTTGTTATTAATTAATCTCAGTACGTAGCCTTGCAAAAACATCACAGTGAAGATGATCTTACTGGATCTCTCTCAGTCCATACATACTAATTTTGTTTAGCAGTGCCGATGAACTGCAATAAAAAGATCCCTACCTTAAGCTGCAAGTGAGTTGACCCCCAGAGCTAAGCACAGGAAAACTGTGTTAGTGCATTCCTACCTCCTTGAGCAAGCAGAGGTTTGGCCATAGGGTTGCACTGATATAAGCGTCCTGCCTTTGTGGCTCAACTTGGCCCCTCACACTGGTGCTTTGCTCTAAATGTACCAGCCCATTGAGAATTAGCTGGAGTTTCGATGGAGACGCATCACTGGAAAACACTCTTAGGGGCACAAGCTTATTATGCAGGTTCCCCTTATGAATTAGTGGTAGTTACAGTGAGAGTCAGATCACACGTATGGCTGCAGTAGAAGGTCAGTGAAGGCACAGCCTGGAGGAGGGACATCCTTCTGGAGCAGAAATTGAAAAATTGTAGCATTTATAAATATTAAATCTAAGATTAATATATCTGTCCTCTATCAAGTAAAACCAAAAAGACAGTGAAGCATAATGTTATATTTGCAATATTGGTCACTATAGGAATGTTTTGATAACCCAAATTCAAAATCGGGGGTTCATTTCATGACCAGTGAAGCCAGAGTAAATTTTTCAAAAGGAAGTAACTTTGAACTGAATGCTAAGAGCTTCAGAAATTGCATTACTAAAAATCTCTTAAGTATGTGAAAATCATTTACATAAAGACCGTATTTAAACTTTTTCCTCCATCTGAAAGTATCTCTTTAAGAGATCTACACTTAATTTTATTAATTTGGAGAAGAAAGTAAACAGGCAGACACATAACACTGACATCTTTATAAAATATTTAACAAAGGTATCTGTCGAGGTTTTCTTTATTTTTTTTTCACACCATGAGCTTCCATCTGCTATTTGACATAGGAAAACAAGCAGGATCTGAGCCAAATGGGAAGAGCATATCGGATCTCCAGAAATTGCATCACTAGAAAGCAAAATCATTTCCTGACTTTCAGACTTGTCAGATAAGAAAAGAGTAGTGTTAACTTCTCACCAGATAAACGGCCCAGTTTTTAAGGATTCTTGTGTCCTTTTTTCACTAAACTTAAATCTTATCTATGAAATCAAACAAGGCTCCGTTTAAAATTCATTAGTGTTAGCAATGGGCTAGGTTCCACTCACAGAAAGCAATTTAGAACAAGTAGGGATAATTTTAGGTAGTTTTCATGGAGAAAAGGTGAGTGACCTGAGTCGAATTTTCTCTTCTAACATGCATGAATGTTTTAAAAACTGGCTACATACATACCTGGAATGAATAAAGGCCCTCAAGTCTGAATAATTAAGGGGCAAATGATGATGGTAAAGGGGGTGAACCAGGTTCATCAATTAATTTTCTCTAGCAACATGTTCATTTGAAAGGAAAAAATGCATCATTTCAAGATTTGTAATTTGAACTTATTAGATTTTTCATGTGGGAAAATTTACTATATTAAAGAAATACACTGATGCATCAAGCACAGATTTTAAAAATAAATATAAAATGTATACTTACAACTACACATACCTGTGTAAATATATTTATGTGCAAATATAAATTTTATTAATGCACATAGAGGTAGATATCAGCTACCTGTTTTCTTCACAAGTTCTTATCACTGTACATTAAATGCTTGAGATTCAGAGTCACATAACAAAATGCAATCTATGCCAAAAAAACCTGCAAAAATAGTAGCTCAGATATGCATTCAAGTCACTGTGTCTCTACTTTTTACCTGCATTAGCCTTAAAGATTGACAAGCAAAATTGACATGCTATAGAAACGAAGAAGCTATTTAAATCTGACTTGATACATCACTAATGTGGTACTTAAATCTATCAGGCCCCTTTATCAAAAGTCGTGCTTCAATTAAAAAAAATCTTCATAATCTGAAAATCCAAAGGCAATCCTGTAGTAATGGTTCTTCAGTAAAAAAGCTACAGTGTCTCCTAATCAATGGACCAGTGCCTAGGCAAAGGCAAAATTGGAGTATTCAGTTTAACAGAATGGAAGATCTTTTTCCCCTAAACATCAGCAATGAGTGGTCACAGTGCTAGCCACTTTCCTTGGAGTCATGCTTCTACCACATATAGATTAAATTATGTGCCGTGATAGATGACATTTCAATAGAAGTAATAAGTGCAGGCATTTTAGAGCAGAAGCTGCTCTTTTCTCCTCTTCACGTAACATCCAATATTATCGTGTGTTACATTACCATAAACATCTGCCTTTGGAGTCTGTTGCATGTGTTATTTAATTATTTTGTCATTTACTGGAATTATACTGTGCACAGAGGGTTTTCATCCCAACTACCTTATATTAATTTGAAGTCACTGGTCTTAAGTATCATTGCAGGGAGGATTTCAGATAATAGACCATATTGGAGCAAGCAGTTCTAATAGGCTATCAAATTTTACAAAGGAAATATGGATTCCTTATGAATGTGTCAGCTTTCTGTACATACCTGTAAGAAGCTTCTCCACAAATTTACTAGTGCTAATTCAAGGATATTTCTGAATATGCGTGCTGTAATAAGATTAAATATGCCTATTACTTTAGCACTGTATATCATGCAAAACTCTCACACAACTCTCTGATCAAATGCTAGCAAATGAAGTCCCTCCCTGCTTCAAATAAAACACGCACCATGCTTATTCTTTATTTGATTTGTGCAAGAAAACAAGGAAGGCCTGGCTGCTTTTTACAAAACCTGCAAGAAGAAATTCCAGTAAAATGTATATTATCTACTTCAGTCATCAGGGCACAATGTTCCTTCCCACTCCTCTTGCAGAATTATTACAGCCCCGCATGGATTTAGTTCCCATCAAACTTAGTGCTACCCTGAGATGAAAAAAATCTCACTCCCAATCAGTTTGTACTGTTGATAACTATCAAGAAGTCCACACCGCAAAATAGTATGACTGGGTCAGTGTGTGTCTGAGTCTCATTAAAACAAAGGAGTCATTTTTATGTATAGTGAACAATTAACTTTATGCAAAATTCCTACTGTATGTACTTGCCTTGGGGCACTGTTATGAAAGACAAAATAAAAATTGGGGTCTTGATCTGTCAAAGTGCTGAGAAACTCAGCTACTGTTGAATTCAATGCATTTTCAGTACCTTCCGTTGTTGTTTAAGTCAATGTCAATTTAAGGTACTCAGCCTATCCACAAGGTTCTTGGAGACCTGTGGTTTGGGCTCCGCTGTTCTCCTACTCTGCACTGTCACTTCTTAACCATCTCACACAGACAAAGCTCTCCTTTTAAAAAGCAAAGTCTGCCAATGCCAGCCATGTTGGATCAGGCGCTTTTAGAGGTTTTTCTTTCCCCACTGTTAGCACGAATTTTGAAATACTAAGAGCATTAGACTGTTTTAATTTGTTCACAGTCTGTATGCCAAACCGTAGGAACTTGCTGCATTACAGTGATTCCTACCACATTTTGTAGTGCCTTTTAACAAGATTACTGAAACATATGAGTCTTTTTCTTAAACATTGTTAATAAAATATTAAATTGCATATTAAAAATTTCAGAATGACGTTCTCATGTCTTGAATTTATTTATAGGGGAAATAAAAGAAAACTTTCTGAACATGCAGTGATTTAACACTGCTACATATTAATATAGAATATGTTGAATGGAAGACAAACACATTTATGTTTATACAGTTCATATTTCCATTATCTATATATCTTTACATAATTTAGAAACATGAATCACAGTAATTTTCCAGGCAATAAAAATAACAATTCTGAACCTCTTTTATGTTTATTGTATCTGCTTGCAATGTTACCTTGATTTTTCATACTGAAATACCTTCTGATGAGTTTTTTTAATTTTTTTTCATGTTTTACTCTACTTCTCTTCTCTTTGCTTTTACATAAATGTACAGCCTGAAAGCATAGTTTTAAAATCTTACTCTTTCAGCTTTGGTCAAGTTAACACTCTGCCATTAAATATGACCTGTTACAAAGAATTTCTTAATTGTCTCTTTACTGAAATATAGAATAACTATTTATCAACACAATGCATTTTCATGTGTCCATTACATAATAGACATTAGAAAAATGTGTGCAAGTCTGCTGCTAGGGAAATGGATCATCAAATGGGGGCGGGGGGGGTGGAATTGCAAGGGACAATAGTTTTTAAAACAATGAAGGGTTAAACAGGAACATGATGTGCAAGTGTTTGACTTCTAATTCTAGTCTGTAAGTAGCATCTTTACAATCAAACAGATATACTGTCATCTGGTCGCTTGCTTTCAAACTGGTGCTGCTTTACTGACTGACAGAATCCCAGCTTAATTTTATTGGTTTTATTTTTCACCCTTATGAAGTATCTCTTCCTTTAGTACTTTGTAATATGAAAAAACTGGGCTTTGAGTTACAGTGAATTTCTGTGAATCACTTTTTTGATACATTATTTTGCCCTTATTTGTCAGACTTATAAATGAAAAATATGTGTCTTCTGCGTGGTTTTCCTCTGTGCACTGGTTATTTTATAGTTTATTTTAAATATCATTTGAAAGCACTAATTCCAAGATTCTTGTTTAATACCCTTATATTGCAGATAGTTGGATGGAAATACAATTAGTAGCAAAAAAGCAAGGATACTCATACAACTGGCATTTTGATCTGAATGAGGAAAGCAGAACCAAGCCAGCTGATTTGCTTTCAGGTTACATTAGTAGGTGTTATCGAAGAACTTCTGAAATAACTGTGGTTCTTCTAATCTGCTTCTTTGTTTTCATTTTATATTGTACCTCTTTTTTTTTTTTTCTCTCTTTCTTAGGAAATAATGTGTTTGCTATTGCCATCTCTGGGATATTTCTTTCTTTCTTTCTTTCTTTCTTTCTTTCTTTCTTTCTTTCTTTCTTTCTTTCTTTCTTTCTTTCTTTCTTTCTTTCTTTCTTTCTTTCTTTCTTTCTTTCTTTCTTTCTTTCTTTCTTTCTTTCTTTCTTTCTGTCTCTTTTCAAATGTGAGAGAACATGTTGTATGTCCATTCCTCGTGGTTTATTTTTCCTTAGAGAATTCCCAAGACTATGCACTGACAGATCTTGGTATCCAAGGGGGAGTCTACTCACAGGATTAAAGGCGAGAACCTCAATTAGACTATCTCTGATTTCTTCAGATGTTTTTTCTAATCTTTTAATATGGGATTAAAGTCAGCTAGAACCTAGCTTGCTTTTTTCTTAGCTGAGATCTTCTTTGTTGTAATGCAAACTAGATATATTTTTTGTTTTTCTATTAAAAAAAAAAAAGGTAAAAAGAAAAGGGGAAAAAAAAGGAAAAAAAAAAACAGCTTATATCTTTTTCCTTAATTTGGAGGCATTCTAGTCTGGATGAGGATAATGAACTTTTGTCAGCTCTTATGTGATACTGCGTACAAAATAGCTTGATAAGCAATGTGAAGCATACACATGCCTCTCAATGATCTGCCGGAAAACTCCCTCAGAGACTGATTAGCCCATGCTTGTCACAAGTAGGGGAGATAATTATGGGGGCTTAACAGTCTATATGGTAGATCTTTTGAGAGGAGAAGGGTAGATCTAAGACTGTCTCATGGATCAACCATAATTTTTAATATTACAGATAACGTGTGTGGTTTTTTTAGTATATCCCTGGAGCCTGGGTAGTGACTCTTCCCATAGAGTGACATCATATTACTTTTTGAGAAGATAAAAATTGTTCAAATTAGATCATCCCTAATTAGTATAATCTTATGAACCATTCTGAAAAGTTTATTGCACCCATGCTGGCAGTCTCTGATTCCATATTGAGAGCTTCTTATTACAGTGTGTGTGCTAATCCTTAACTGTGGAAATGAATACATGGTATGTAAAAGTAATGTTGTTGTATTTCTTCATTTAATAAACTCAACATTGTCCTTTTATTCCAAAGCTAATAGCTATTTTATGGATGTCTGTATATCAGATAACAAAATATTTCAACTTTTTTTTTAAGTAAAGACTGTGTCATTCCAGCAGTAATTTATATTTATTAGAATAATGTGTTTGTTAAGCAGCACGGGCAATATTGGGGCAGGGGAGCTTTAACAAATGCCAAAGAAAAAAATTGTTCTTTACCCTTATTTATGAACACAGATATCTTGTGACCGCTTAGTCCAGTGTATACATATTAAGCAGAACATTGTGTAACATAGCCACATTCCCGCTGTCTTGTCTGCTGTCATTGACTACAGTGGTGTTTGTAGGTGCTCAGTGCTCCAAAAATAAAGATACCTTCAGACAGGTATGCATATCCTGCAGAAGTGGCTTTTCTTGTTAAAAGAGCATAGAGGTTTGAGAGTTTTGAACGACCTCCTCACAAAACCTTTTTGCCATTCGACCCTAGCTGCACAACCCAGTAATTCTGCATGCCTTCCAGTACAGATTTCATCAAGGTGATATCCCACACCATTTTACAACCCAGTATTTCTCCTTTGTACCTTCTTCCTGGGTTTTCCTCACCTTTCAACACCACATTTTTCTGTATGAGTTGGTAGGTTTGCCAGCCAACTTTCTTGGGCTGTGTTGCTGCAGCTGCTGCACTATTATGTGGCCAGAGTAAAGCAGCTGCCTGTGCCCTCACAGAATCACAGGATGGTAGGGTTTGGAAGGGACCTTTGGAGATCATCTAGCCTACCCCTCCTGCCAAAGCACGTTCACCTAGAGCAGCTTGGACAGGAATGCATCCAGGCTGGTTTTGAATCTCTCCAGAGAAGGAGACTCCACAACCTCTTTGGGCAGCCTGTTCCACTGCTTTGCCACCCTCAAAGTAAAGAAGTTTTTCCTCATGTTGAGATGGAAATTCCTGTGTTCCAATTTGTGCCTGTTGCCTTGTGTCCTGTCGCTGGGCACCACTAAAAAGGGTCTGGCCCCATCCTCTTGACACCCTCCCTTTAGACACTTACAAGCATTTCTTGTGATATCCCACCTGGAGTACTGCATCCAGCTCTGGAACCCCCAACATCAGAAGGACATAAACCTGTTGCAGCAGGTCCAGAGGAGGGCGACAAAGATGATCAGAAGGGCTGGAGCACCTCTTCTATGAGGACAGGCTGAGAGAGCTGGAGTTGTTCAGCCTGGAGAAGAGAAGGCTCCAGGGACACCTTATTGCAGCCTTCTAGTACAAAAAGGGGGCCTACAGGAGAGCTGGGGGAGGACTTTTTACAAGGTCATGTAGTGATAGGACGAGGGAGAATGGCTTTAAACTGGAAGAGGGGAGATTTAGGTTAGATATCAGGATGAATTTTTTCACTCTGAGGGTGGTGAAGCACTGAAACAGATTGCCCAGAGACGTTGTGGAAGCTCCATCCCTGGAGGCATTCAAGACCAGGCTGGATGGGGCTTTGAGCAACGTGGTCTTGTGGGAGGCATCCCTGCCCATGGCAGGGGGCTTGGAACTCGATGATCTTCAATATGCCTTCCAACCTAAACCATTCTATGATTTTATGAGATCCCTTCTCAGTCTTCTCTTCTCCAGGCTAAACAGACCCTTCACAGCGTGCAAAATCAGAAGGACTCATACGACACGCACCTCTCACTGTAGGCACTGTCCTCTTGCAGCAGGTTACCCTGGACAGTGAAGCAGGCATGAGCTTTGCTCTGCACCCCTCCAGTTGAGGGAAGTGCTCAACTGGATGTAACCCTGCCGTAAAAATTACACAGCAAATTAGATGAGTAAGTCTAAATTTCCTCCTCCACTTACATTTCTGAAGTGTATTCAGGGCCTATGGTTATCGACAACAAAGCTGAAGTCTCATAAGGTATGCGAGCTTCTATAAACAGCCCCTCAGCTACATTATTAGGAGATCCCAAACAGCAGTAATTTGAAGTAACAGTGTTAAATTTAGTGAAGATTTGGTGACTTACACTATCCAGAGGTTTGTCCCTCTATCTTGCATGTGCTTTTTTGTTCCTAGTTAAGATGACACCACTCCTAAACTGGCAAATTTTCTTTGACGTCTCCTTAGCAGACAGAGCTAAAATAATACTTTGTCTTCCTCCCTCAGCAGAGGACTTAAAGGTTAAAGCCTCATTTATTTGCATAGTTTTGTTGCTCTTGCTGTGTCTGTCCCTGAAGTTTCTTTACCACAGAAGGGCAACAGGAGTGTAAAGAGTGTTTTAAAAGATCAGAAAGATTCTCACTTATGATTATTTCTGGGTCTAATCTTGTAACAGAGTAAGGCCAGGATAATGCACTGGGTAGTAACCCATGGATCGGTCAGATATACCGAGACACATTTCATTGATTTCTGACTATGAGTTGCAATTGATCCTGCTACTCTTAGCTGTCCTCGCAGAGCTCACCAGTGCCACTAATCCTCTTAAGCAGCAGTCAAGAGATGCAGATAAAAGCTGGTGATTCACCTTGGCTCAAATAACAGTGCTCTTAAAACGAAAATAGAGGGCTCATGCCTTGGATATAAAAATGTATAATCTGCATGCTGACTGCATGTTGTGTCACAGTGGAGCGTATTTCAAGGCTATTAATTAAGGCAATAAAAGATTGAGAGCTCAGAAAGGAAGTGCTACTAACAAAAGCAATAATTCTTCTATCTTTACATATGAAAATGGCTATAAAACTAAATATAAATGATTTTGTATAGAATTATTGTACTTAGATGAACCTGGGAGCATGGGAAGCAGCTGTTCTTGCAGATCTAGCATTTTTATTTCAAGACAAAGGAAAGTGGTTTGCAGAGGACCACAGAATATCTAAGTGCAACATTTTGGCATTGGTCACAGTATATGAAGGAGGACACTGTGTTAGGAGGAAGTGCTACAGACAAGAAAGTATCAGACTGAAAACACCACACGATAGCATGAAGACAACCTAGACAAATGTGGGAACAAAACACATTAAACCTACAAATTTTCCCTAATAGTATTCACAGCTTTTTCATTGTGTTTGCTATGAGGAAACATAAGCAATATTGTGCTTTACTGACAAGCTGAAAGAAAGTGAAAGCCAGATTAAGTTCTCTTGTGAGCGTGTTCACATGAAGGCTTTATTGGAAGTGTTCACCAGACTATCAGCAATTCTCTTTCACCTCCTGAAAAAAGTTTTCGGCATCTCATAAAAAAGTAAAAACAATACCATGAAAATTTGATGCTCAAAACACACACTGCGAAAGGCAAATAGTGATGAGTTACATGCACAGTTAAAGCAGGGTTATTTGTCCAGTCCATATGATGAAATATGTTTGTGTAGTCAAACAACATCAAATAGCAACCAAGCTCCATGCATGGGATTATTGATTAATAAACAGGACCTACCTCATCAAATAAATTATTTGACCCCATTCTAGTCAAGACGTCATACTGTGATTATTTTACATCTCTTCATAGCTCTGATCTAAAGTGCATTCCCTTTTTCCCGCAGTCCTAGGAGGAAATGCAAATCTCTTTTCCTCCTTGTCTCCCTTCTGCTCACTTCGCAATGGCAGAGGGCAGCCCTGACACCTTCCCACCATCTTTGCCCAGGTTCTTTGCCCAGGCTTGACTCCGAAGCCTTGTGTGTTTCAGGTAGGAAAAGACACGTTCTGTGCATCACGGTCAGCCTGCGCTGCACTATCATGTGCTAGGGTGGACCCACAGCCCCAGATTTCTACAAACGAACTTCAGGAACTTAGGAGGTAGTGGATTTTATCAGTCTAGGCTCCTTCACGGTCACTGAGGAGAAACAAGTACCTCCAAATGTTAGTTCACATCTTAAGTCAGACCCAGTCTGCAGATAGCAGTTCCCCACTTCAACTCCTCACTAATCTTCCTCAATTCAGGTGGTGATTTTTCCCAGAGGTTCTCTGCGTTAATGGCAAAAATATCTCATCCCATTAGGAGACAAAGATGCACCATTTTCTGCCTATGCAGAGTTAGTTTTGGCAATAAAAAGTGTTTTTTTATCAATTTACCAAGCTGAGCAAACAGATCTAGAAGGAAAGAGTAGAAGTCTTTTAGTTACAATGTCTGAAAAACTAGACCTTACTATTTAGAACTGCCCACAAATAGCATGTTCTTTAGTTTTTGGTTTAGCAATTCCATACTCAAATTTTCATCAGCCCTGAGGATTGATGGATCCAAACAAACCTCTAAGGAACTGCCAGTGCTCACTACCTCCAAGAGCTGCAAACTCTTTCAAGTTGAATACGATTTTTCTAATTGAAAAATAAAACTTCTGAACATTTGGACCTTTCTATTTCTTCCAGGCTTCTTTCCTCATTATGATCAGTGCCTGCAAGACAATATGAAGAAGGAAGGAATTAACTGAAAAATCAGTGGACAAACAGTCCAAACTTTTTGTTCCTATACACTGAATTCTGGTTTTATAATCTCACTGTGAACAGGATAACTCCACTGAACTCCCTGAATTAACATTTGTGTAAGGCATTGGCTTCTGACCACTATTCCTTGGAAGATATTTCTGTAAGCCCTTATTGGCTCATAAATCAGAATTTTCATTTGCAACAGATTTTCTTTCAGAGTCTTTGTTGTAGCCACCACAAATGGAATTGATACACATTGTCACGTGAATCAGATGTCAGTATTTTGTTATTGTAACCCATTTCAAAAATTCTTTTTTTTTTACTTGCACCTCTGTGGTTTGAAATTTTAATGCCAAAGTTCTATAGCTGCAATGTAGTATTTGAGGCAATCACACTAGCATAAAAATCTACACTTGGACTTTGGGCAGATAAGGAAAAATGTTTGCTTGGTGATATTTCTTCCTCCAGAAAAGCAAAGAGATTGTGGCAAATTTGCACAAAATAATATAAAATCACATAAAGATATTACTGTAGTGAAAATCTGTGAGGAAATTACAGAAGAAAAAAACCACAGTTTAGGTACTGCTGTTAAATATCTTCAGCTATGTCTGTGCTGTTAAGGAAAAGTAACATGTAGCTGCTCACCAAGGCCAAATGACATGAATTAGTTTGCATCTCCTCTGCTTATGGATAGTCCCCTTTCAAGCAGATGTGGCTTTGAGATAAGCCTAAAGGGAGGAAAATGACACAGAAAATTTGTGAACGATCAGGGATGCAGCTCTCAGATTTGCTCCTTGGACCTACCCTAGTACTGTGCCCTAAGTAACCTAATTTTTAGTATCTCCACTCCCTGAGGACATGGCTTGAAGACACTCTGGCCCCTATCCAGAAGATCTACTGACTTTTCTGATCATGGAAGTGAAAGTGCAGGAAAGGGTTACCATGTGCCTGAGGTTTGACCCAGAAACTGGAAGAATTCTGGCATGAATGGACAGGTTGCCCAGAGACGTGGTAGATGCCCGATTCCTGGAAATATTCAAGGTCAGGTTGGATAGGGGTCTGAGCAATCCGATCTAATTAAAGATGTCCCTGCTCATTGCAGGGTATGTTGGACTAGATCACCTTTAAAGGTCCCTTCCAAGCCAAACTATTCTATGATTCTATGAATATATAGTATTCAGAGGCATTCTTGGGTGCACCTGTGTAGACATAATGAAATCAATCTGATTTCCTTTGCTGAGGTAGTCATAAATGTTTATTTGTTGTTTTTTAAAAAAATAGAATTTAGTACTTTATTAGGATGTAATTTACATATTGCCTGAGTTTAAAATAGTCCTGTAGAGTCACCAATAAAATGCCTCATAAAGTTCAAACACAATAAGCTAGCAGTGGGATTCAACTGAAATCTACCCTTTGACAGACAGCTCCTGCAGTTAAAATGATCAAACTAAGTGTGACTTAAATAAAGACGTGCCCACCCCACAATTTGGAAGTACCAACATGATCTTTTAACACATGGTGTTCTATTGACTCCTGCAAGTTTAACAGAAGTAAAGCTACAAAGAGTTTATTAACATCAGGCCAAAGAAACATCTTTTCAAGTAAGGTTTTTTTCCCCACAGGTGGGAAAGCATAGCATGAGCTTAGAAAGGATAATTAAGAGCTTTACCTAGAGAAAACCACCACGTTAATTCTTGGATTCCTCTATGGACAGCACTGGAGATGAACAGCAAATGGGCTCAATAGGCTGTTAAATTGGACTGTCTGTCAAACAAGAATTTGCCATGCTTCACCATTTGTTTTCCCTTCTCTTGAAATTAAAAAAATAGACTTTTAGAGTATTCTGGGGAAAAAACTGAGTGAGAGGGATGCTTTCTACAAAGCAGCCAGCATTACAATTGTGAGAATTGCAGAAAACAGGTAGAAATAGCTTCAAAACTTCATTTTGCCTTTTCTAGAGTGGAAGTTTCCACATTTTAAGCAAATCTTTCAGCCACTGACATACAACATCAGGCTTGCCAATTAGGTAGAGAAGGACGAATAAGTCCAGCAGAAAACCTTGAGATGTTTTCTCTGAAAATGGGTGATTTCAACGATTGCCATTTTCTGATTGACAAAGTGTATTATGAAAGTAACTCAAGCAAAATGGTTCTGCTATTAAATTAAAATCAGTTTTGCATCATTAATGATGCTCATCTGCTCCATCCTGAGCTCACAGAACACTGCTGGCTTCTTAGGATCTGATGACGTCACTGGAAAATCCCCCTGAGCAGTTTGTTTCATCATTCAACTTCCTTTAAGCCAAGAAAACACTACAGGTGAAATTCATTTCAGTTATTATTGATACGTACCAATTAGATCTTGAACTCTTAGCTAGTCTGATTTTAGGTACCCATTGTTTGTCGCAGACCACAAAAGTAGGATCTGATTTTTTTATTTATTTTTTTTTTAGATATTTTTGACATGGCTTTTGAACATTAGTAGCAGCTGTTACTAATAAGCCTCCCTACTTAGAACTGTCAGGTCTCTGTAGTAATATGATGCTACAGTAATTTCTAGGCACAAGGAGAAAACTGTGGAGGCCTTTTTTTTAAGTAATATTGCTTTGGTCTTTTTTTTTCAATAATGACATTAATCTTACTGTATAGGTGGGATTTAGTTCTTTTTTTTGTCAGTATTTTAATTTTAAATCTTAATTAGAAAAAAAAATTTTGAAGTATCACTTTTTAGAGAAAGACTTCACAGTAATTACCACAGATTAGCTAATATTAAGCAGAATCCTATACAAAAATACTTTAAAAATCTGCAGAAATCTTTTCCATAAAGTTCTGTTGAATTCCATGGAAGAGCTATTAAACTACATCTACCAAACATCTAGCATCAGAACAAAGAGACAAACAAAGCATTTCAAAAAGCTCCTATTTTGTTAAATTTTATAGTGTTGCTTCGTAATGGACAAAGCAACAATTCTTTCTTTATTGTCACAGAAATTGATAAACTTTTATTATTTCTGTTGATCTTAAAAATGTCCATTTTAGCGCATGTTCTGGCACTTAGAGATCAGCTATTTACAACAGCTGCTTACAGAGCTAGCACTTGTGGATGTATGGGTATAATATCTGCACATTTTATTTTGAAAACCATCTTTTGTGTTGTCCCTCTTTTGACCAACAAAAATTCAGTATGATGCCCTTATTCCAGAAGGGAAGATAAACGGATGATGGAATAAGTCTTCCTTGATACATTTCTCTAAGCATATAAAAAGTCCTGTTTTGCAAAGCACAGAAAAAATCAGAGACTGTTTCCTTGCTTGCTGCTCTAAATCTCTTTCAGCCAACACTTTCACGTAACCTCCCACTTCATGATTGTCTCCCACATTCATAGCCAAGAACGGAGCAGGCTTTCTTAAGCTTCACATTTGCCTTTGGGCAACAACATGAATTCAGCTGCCTCTTATAGCAAGCTCCTTGAAAGAAAACTGTTTCAACAAGTTTCATCTTGCAGTGTTATTATTATTATTATCATTGTCATTTTTAAAGGTAGTTTGTATTATGAGATTGCCTGTGAGCTATCACAGAATGCCTTGTATAAATATAACTTGTGCAAAAGAGCTCATATTCAAAGTGTATAATGAGAGACAACAGGTGTAAAAAGCCATCAGCTGGAAGGGAGCACTGGGGAACAATGAAGCAATTACGAACAGTTGACGAAGCAGCAGTCAGAGAACACCAGCTGCTTAACTATTGTGGGAGCTCTAATTACAACTCTTCTTAGGCGAGTGAATTACTTTTGGAGTGCTCTGCCCAGAACCCTCCCTCAGGAAGGAGTATGTGATTTTGGGAAGAAGGAAACCACAGCAGAGAGGAGTACAAGGTCCCTGTCGTCCTTTCTTGACAAGGCAAAGAAAAGCAAACCAAGTTCACATGTGCAATATGCTCCTCTTAATGTACTCAGAGTGATACAGGATGTATTTCAGTAGAGGTCCTTGAGCTGTTAATATATGGATCCCTAACATGATAAAATGTGTTATTTCAGTATAGATATTGAGCTATCAAGATAGATCATGTCAAAAATCTTAGTGTTAATGGCTCCATGCTACACGTTGACATGATCCATCTTAATGGCTTCTTTCCTTCACAGCCCATATGATGTACTATTTCAAAGCATAATATTGAGCCTTTCATTTGAAGTGCTACATCATATTAAGCCTTCTTTTGCAGTTATTCAAATGTATAATGTCAGAGCATAGTATGGAGTTCATAAGTGGATCTTTGACAAGACATATCATGTCAATACATGGTAATGACTGTTATGACACCAAACAGTGCTTACTAAGTATGAAAATGTTACCGTGTGTAAGCTCAATAAATTAAATTCAAAAGGCTTGGATTTTGTTTTGTATTTAATACACAGGGAATGAATTTGAACTGAATATGTTCTAACCCGGAAGGATCTTCCATAATAATGGAGCATCTTTCTCCTCTTTATGAACCTGTAGCCTTTCTGACTAGAAGTGTATCATTTCAAGGGAGGATAAAAGGAGTGTGAGCATCTTGTTCCTATGTGCAATGCACTGGAAAAGTAATGAAACCTTTTAATGGGTCATTGTTAAACGGTTTTTTTTGCCTGTCAAAGCTTGCCAGGGTTTTTTGAAATTAGAACTGCTGTGTGCCAGGTTTGACACTACTTCCATCAAGGAAGCCTTCCAAACTGCACAAAAAGAAATTGCATGAAAAATTTGCTTCAAATCACTTTTTCCCTTTGTACAACTGAGAAGACTTTTTTAGTCTTAATCCCACATCCACTATGAGTACTGAAACCATGAAACTCTTTCATCTTATGCTTTCTCAGTATATATTTGCACTGATGCATGTAGCTTCATGTATAAAGAGGTATTCTAATAGCAGAGGTCAAGTTCATTCTGTGGTACTGGAATGAGGACATTCCCTCTTCCAGGATTTCAGGATTGGCAACAATAAATAGTGAGTTGTTCATATGAAGCACGACAGTTTTGCCTGGAAAAATGAAGAAGCAGCAGTAGGAAACAGAGTCTCCTCAGAAATGGAAGCAGCAAATTGTTGTGTGTTTCCATGTAGGGTTAAGAATGATCGCGAGCTACAGTCATCTTAGAACAAAGTGAGAAGAATGCATTCCCTGGACTTTCTCTTCCCTTAAGAGCCTGAACAAAAATGTACAGAGTGAAACAGAGAAGGGAAAAGAAATGGCACTACGTGTGCACATCTAGGCAACTGAATCAAGTCCCTGAATTTGCATTTTTGCAAGGTGAGCATGCTACCTAACCTCACCATTTTGATTCATTCGAACAGATATTTTTTTTTGCATATTCAGTGTCTAAGGAATGTGCTAATATTTGTACACTCTACCTTTTCCTTAATTAGTGGGGCCGTATAGCTTGCTAATTGGACCGGAGACTTACAAGCACTGGCCTCTGAGGTAAAATTAATCCATACGGTGCTAGGGATTTGAGTCTTTTAACTTGATTCTTTTACCTTTATAAGGGATAGAATAGCCTACAGTATATGAAACAGTACTAGACACCTATTTTTGTGGTATGGGCAACTGAACGCACTCCTAGGGGTCCAAATTATGACTGTAAGAAGCTTTAAATATCCTATTTGCATGCCATTGGATTCAACTACCTATACAGTTATCAACTATAATGGCTATATCAGGTCTTAGGGACTGGAAATAGGTATGTCTACCAGCTGTCTTCCCGTAAACTGACTGAACTCTTATGTAAACACTGCCCACACATAATGAACAAAGACGAAGTCAGTATATGTGAAAATTGTACAATACATCACATACGGTAATAATACAAGGTGGTAAATTTAGGTTCCTAAATCATTACACAGATCTGAAAAAACAAAATAGTTAACATTTCCTTTTTCCCAGTAATATAGTAATTTGTAAACACAAATGATTGGTCATGATTAAGAATAAAAAGATAGCAATAAAAATTCACATATATGTACATGAGAGACTGTGTCTCTAAAACTGGAATAATATCAGTCAAGAAGATAATATACTCAGTTAATCCATATCTCTAAGTTGAGAACCATTTGGTTAGAAGCTCATAATTTTGATTGACTAAATATGGTCTTACACTGATTTATTTTGGCAGCTAAATAACTGGAACATTTAAACCTTCATCCAGAATGCCCAAACACAACTGAATCTTCTTCAGAGTTGGGGGCTTTTTTCAGCTTTGAAAAGGTATTTCTTCATTTTTAAAAAACAGTCTGGTGTACATTTACAAAATACTCCCACACAGACACATGAAACATTAATTCCCTTTCATGTATTTTGTATCATTGCAGTAAAAAAGACAGGACCACCTAGATGTCCAAAACTCAAGGTGTTTGTTTCTGACAAGGCAATGACACACCTGCCTAGTTGAAATCGAAACAGTGTGTCTGGAAGGAAAGTTCTCATACAAAGTGTGGAGAAAAGCAGAAGGGGCGATTTGAAGAGCTGTGAGCCATAGTGACGCCCCACACGAGTTGAGTGGCACAGGGCCAACAGCTTCAGCTACCAAACAAGAGGAGTTAACAATGAAAAAAAGTGTGTGGGAGGGAGGAGAATGGAAACTAAATGAATGTCTGTGTTTTAGCACTGAAAGACAACAATATCAGTCGCAAATGTTATTTTTAACCTATATTGTACATAATTAATATGAAATGTACCTAATAGATTGTATAGGGCCTTCCACCCAGGCTGTATGTAAGATATTTTATTCAGAAAAATCCATCTGTTGCTAACAAATGCTCACCAGAGGTTGCAGAGTAACCTGTATCCCTGAGCACATGCAGTCAGCCTCCCAGGCTGCCTTTGCCTGGCCCTGGTGAGTCCTGCTCTTAGCACAGAAATGGGAGAAATTCCCTTTTTGTGGCTGGAGTTTTGCTGGGCAAGTGAAGCACTCTCTACAGATTGATGAGATAGACACCCAGTGTAGCGCTTTCTTATATGTACATGTCTAAATGTACTTTCTTATGAATGTCCCAAATGCCTGGGCCTTTGGGAAAGATTTCTTCTTTTCCTTATTGGCTTTTGGCTTTCAGATGTTACATCAAGAAGGCAATTTACTTGCGGCAAGTGGAAGAAAGTCCCCGATGTTAAGAGCACTACAAACCCCCCCTACATTTTGAAACAAACTTCATTGTAGTACTATATTCCAGAGCTTTAATAATAAAAAAGTTATAACAATGAATTTTTCAGTGTCACTTTTGAAATGTCTAAATGGAAATATAAAAAGTGTGAATACACAGAGACTACAAGTTTATTTTAAGAGGGTATAAACATCCCAATGTGACAAATAATTTGTAGCACAACAGAACCTCTTTAGGGAATAAATTCAGTGAAAGGTGCGGTAACATGCCACAAGAAACACAATAGCTCAGTAAAATGTCATAGCTGAATATTCTGCAATTTTTAATTAAATTTGGTCATTGATTATAGTAAATGTCTTAGCAGACATTTTTGTAGAAAGAGCTACATCGCAAAAATCTTGTGCCCACGTTGCATCTTATGTCACAGTCGCTGTAGTTCATAATACACAGTACCCATTGCCTTGAGAGAAGGACCAAAGATTCAGGAACACACTTGACGAAGACATGCCATACTTCAATGCATAGGTAAGACAGATGTTGTGGGGAATGACGTGAACAGTCATACACCTTAAGGTTCATTTTTATGTAGTACTGAAGCAAGTAGCATGCAATAAATTGACAGGGCAGCTAAGAGAGAAGTGGATTCTGCAAGATATTGAAGACAAGATAAGACAGTATGAAATCAATATAATAAACATGATATTATTCTGTTGGAGCTGAGGAAGACTTCTCCAAAAATACTTTCTCCCATTCTATGAATAAATAATTAAATGTAGGCTGTATTTTACATACAACTTTATGTTTGATGATAGTACTTCTTGTTCAATTGAGCAATCACATTTGATTTTTTTTTAAAGCAGCAATTACAAAAATTCCTGTATATTTGCCTTTCATTTTCCATTTTTACAATTTTTACTCCTCTTCTTACATATGTCGAAAACCGCATGGCTACAGTACTGACTCCTAATCAAAGCCGTTAATGCTTTTGTTAGCCTGCAGTACAAGCAGAAGCATTTCTTGAGAGTATGGTAGAGCGAGTAACAAACTAAGAAACACATCAGTGAGAAATTGTGACCAATAACCCATTTCTGCTTTGTATGTTTATGTTTAAAATATAAAACTTTAGGACAAGTAAATTATTTTCCTGAACCTCCAGAGATATGTAGCCATTACTGATCTTTAGGGTTAAATAGATCCTTATAAATTTTAAGTTTCCATTTACACTGAGTCTTCAGCCAAGGCACAGTTTTATAAGTAAATTTGGAGACCACAGTCAAGCTACTTCATTTCCAGCTACAACCACTTTGCTCAGGGAAACAAAAGATCAAAATGACATTGTACTAATTTTTAAATATTCAGTTATCAGTTCAGTTGCATGCACCTGTTTAAGCCAGAACCTAGGTACAAAAGCTGCCATCTAAATATTAACATTGCATTTTTCCCTCAGAAATAAGAGTCAGGGGAATTTTTTAAAAGAACACAGTGAGATCTGGAATTATGGGATATGTGCACATGGTGGTTGACATTCCATGTTTAAATGATTGTCTAAATAACATTGAGTCAAAATTACTGGGAGTTGATTACATAAAATAAAAGTGAAGTGAAGAGAAGTCTTGTGTGACAGTTTCTTTGAAAACTATTACCAGTTGGACAAACCTATCATCGGTTTACTTCAAGGATTTATTTTAAAATTCAAGAAGTTGTGTGTCAAAGTCTAGATGAGTCTTATTTAATTATCATTTCTCAGAGCATATCACCTTTCATGAGAGATCAGATGAAGTGGATATTAATTTCTAGTTTCCTTTGGATTCTGTTTTTGACATATGTATTTGATTTGCAGATCCATTAACTAAATGTCTCTGGACTAATCTTTGCCTTATTTGGCATATTAAATGCACAGCCAAGTGTAAGATAAAATGCCTGAAGGCACTGCTTTTTGGAAAAGGAAAATAATAATGCTGCAAAAAAGTAGACCGTTGAAAAATATGGAAACATGTTTCTCAAACATTTTCACATTTTCAGGGAAACTTCTTCTGAAGGCAATCTCAACTTAAAGGCAATCTAAGTAGTCACATGAACTTTCTTATATGCATTTATGTACTTTCTGATAGACATACATTTATTCAAAATTTTGAAGTGGTGCAATTATAGTTCCCCAATTTACTCTTATCCTATATGGGCGCTCTTCTAGCACATAGGATGAAGCAGAGGGCCAGCATTTTATCAGCGTGTAGTTTAACGTACTTTGCCATATTTTCAAAAGAGAAAACGGGTGTAAACATCCAGGAGGAAATACACTGGGAATGATGATGCTTTGCTGTTTGCAAAGATTGGACCCGTTCTGCATAGTGCTAAGGCAGGCACCTCCATAAGTGATGCTGTGTGCACTGAGATCCTTTGTGGCACAGCACTGGTACATTTTGGAAAAGGGATAGGAGAGACAAAAAGTTTCGATGTATTCTCACCCTAGAAATTGTTTGGGAAATGCATGACAGTGAAATTCAAAAATGAAATATTTGCTATTTCAAAATAATTAAGGGACCCAGCAATAAACCATGTCTATATTTGGGATGACTTAGCAACATCTGAAGAGGTGCGAGAGACAGATTTAGAAGGAGGGAAACCATCCTCTGTTCAGTAAGGTGGCAAAGAGCAGGAGATCTCGCAAGCTCCCCAAGCATGTCACTGACATTTTCCAGAGAGCAAAGAATCAAAGGGAAATCAGTTGGTCACTAACTTATACCTCATTCAAATTCCATGTTGTTGTATGTAACGTATTTCAAGTTAATACCTTAATCACCATTATGAGAACATACATTACTCTAACCAATGCTTTCTTTATATGTAAAGATTTCAAACTCCATTCACCTGGCCTCATTTTAGGTACTTAATAGTTTGGATTCCAGTCTATGTTGGGTAACTGGGGTCTTTGGACTGCCTGTACAGAGAGGCAGGCACCTGACAAGGGCAATACAACTCACCTAAAAATCTCCATCAGGTTTCTTATTTTAAATCAGCCAGAGTGGGATTCAGCTTCAGGTTCAGACACCCACATTTAAATGTCCCCATCTCCTCACTTAAGTATGAATGCAGTGTCTAAGCTCCCGCGCTTATCACTGGAGTGCTGTGGTGGGATAGAGATGTTTAACCACAGGTCCCTTGTGTCATCTGTGATGCTCTGGGGTGTCCAAGACACCAGAGATATTTTAGGCTACCTCACTGACATGAGACTCATATTTCTAAGCAACTGAATGGAACCATTAGTGATAGGTCAGCTGAAAGACCCTCGCATGATGGTACTGACTAGATCTCAGCTGACTATGGTGGGAGCTACGCATTTAGCTCACATGTTGACACCTACATAAAGACATCTAAATTTGGGTGTCTGAATCAGAAGCTGGATCCTAATCCTAAATTTACAAAAGACAAATCCAGTCCTTAAAAAATGACTTAACTTTAAATCAGCCACAATACTTCCAAAACATTGTGGTTGGTGATACTTGACTATTGGGGGAGCATTTTAGTGACATCATTTTTGGTTCTATGGAGCATCCACTTGGCCTCAAGCTGCTTCTGGTGCAAGTCTCCTATGCTACCTGTATGGTATCAGTCAGCCCATGTGGCTGTCTCCGAAACCCTGTGGCACTTCAAGTGGCAGTGGATTCCTTTGTTTATGCATGTTGACTGTAATAGAAACTTACATGCTTAGCTCAGATTAGACACAGACACTGGTCTTCGACTGCAAAGGTATATGTCTAACACCCCACTTTATATCTGCCTATAGAAATCCCAGTAGGTTCCATTCAAATCCTTTCAGCTAATCTCTTACTGTTAGACCCTATGCATGCCAAGTAGACAAGTAAATCTGTCACTGCTAGGTTTACTGGACATACTCACTTTATTAAATTTATGCACAACCTTAAATGTTCTTTGTGCTGTTGTTCTATCAGAGCGGCATAAAAAAGAAACTACTGGGTTTAGAAGCAGAAGTCACAGATTCAGTCCAAGCAATTAATATTTCTTTCTATATTTAGTTCACTGGATTAATGTGTTCTCACCTTAATATATGGACATGGAACTGAATAAATCTTTTGCAGACATCCTATAACACTGAATGGAAATGCTCCAGAGGTCAATGAGTAAATATGAAACTAAATTAATTTGGTTTAGCAATTCTAAGGCGCATCATGCTTTTCATTGTTCTGCAAGTAACACTGTTTGGAAAAAATCAGAACATTTCCTCCTTCATAAATATAATACATAGCCATGTTAACCAGCAGATTTAGAAGTAGATTTCTAATTGTGTAATATGGTGGCATGCTCTTATTACCTCATCATATTATGACACCTAACTTCACCAAAGTGTATTTCAATCCCCTCAGTGCCTTAGGGTATAGGACATATATTCTACAAAGAGGTATTTGCATGATTCCATGAACGTGTATCAAAGTTCTGACAGTGCACTGAAAATAATTAAAATGCATTTGAAAGGTCTGGCCCTGGGCATTAGCTCCCTTTTTATAACATGCATCTTGCTGCAAAATGCAAAATCTCTGGTTTCCCAGACCACCCTATTGGAAGGACAGCGAGCAGAACTGTTACTAACCTCCACCAAGTAATACTCTTAACTGGATTTTTGAGGTGTGGTAACTAGATTTTTTTTTTTAATAAGCTCCTGTATTTTTCACAAAATGAATGACTTGTATGATAAATATTCGATCATAATCATTCCTTAATCTATGTTTGAGACAAATATTTTACCCTGCAGTTGAACTAGTGTAGTCCATGAAACGTTAAAGCTTTTTTTATATAGAAAGATTACATTATTCTTATATTTGGCGTGGCTGGGGAGAGATTCTATGGCACTATTTTGGTCCAGTAAACATGCACAGTAAGTGCTTTTTTTCCCCTTGCCATTTTGATTAATAACAATAATTTTCATTTAATAAAGTATCCACTGTATTACAGTCTTTGTAATTTTCTGACTGCTCTTCTGTAAGAACAGTAAACTTTATTTTCAGCTCTAATTACCAGTACTACTCCATTCTCATTTCTTCTTGCACATCTGCCACTGAATTTATGTGCTATTATTGTCTTTTTCCTCTCTCAGCATCCGCTTTTCTGTACACCCAAAAGAAACAATTGATATTGTATTATGGTTGTTTATCCTGGAGAGAAATGTGCTTGCAAATGAGTCTATTGACTGCTTCACTTTCAGGCAAGTTATCTTATAAAAAATTATGTGTGAGAACTGGTGCATTCATTATGGCTGACCTGCTGGGATATCAGCAATGTGGTAATGCAGGTTTTTTGCTTATTTTAAGCTCTGTATAAAGCTTGTAACATGTTTTGTTTATATTATTGATAATAACCAGGATTCATCTGGCATTGTTCCAAGGGAAGCACACTGACATAAGATTATTTTATTTCTCAGAACATATGCCATGGGTTTTTTATACACTTTCTTCAATACAGTTTCAGCAGATCATTGCATCACACATAGAGAATTTGCAAGTTTGAAAAGATTATGATAAGAGAAAATTTCCAATGTCTTCTCATTCAATTACTGCTTATTGTTATTACATTCTGTTTGTCTGTGTGAAGCCTTGGTACCGTGGTGAGACAGAGAAGGCCGTTTTATACATGCAACTAATTTCCGAAATGCACAAACGTTTAAAAACAAATAAGAAGAGATCTGGTACTGCGTAAGGGGGAAGCATTTTGTGTGTAAGATAATTTTGTTTGGGCATTAACCAGACAAGTCCAGACCCTGCGGGTTCATGCCTTACTTACTCATCAGTGACTGAGGCACCTGCCTCCCAGTAGCACTTATCTTGAAGGTGATGTATTCTCATCTCCCCCTTCATAGCTCTGAAAATGAACCCCTCAATTCAATGGGATCAGATGGTAATAAATTCACATAATTATATACTTGTTAAGAAGGTTAAGGTTATTTTGTTTGGATAACGTGACTATAATTTATTTTGTCTGTAAGGTTTGAGGTTAAACAATATTAATGGTTAGTTAATGGCCTAATGAGTCAGCTACAAGCCATTTAGGCATGCAATGAACCTTTGCTTTTCAGTGACTCCTCTAATGAAAGATCTATATGAGTGCCTGTCTACTGTCACAATAGAGATAGCAGGAGAGTCACCTAATCGATTGTGATGATAAATCAATTGATCTGTAACCCTGTTTTCATACAGTGAAAAAGATACGGAGGAAACATTTTACTGTTCCCTTATTTCCACCAGAATATCTATAAATAAAAGAGACAGTTCCCTGTTTGAAAATATTCCCTTTATTACTGTGATTCAAAAGCAGGGAGAATCTGACTGATGTCCTATTTTACAGATGTGTCGGTTACTTTTGTCATTTCCAGGAGATTTAAAGTTCTTAGAAATTAAATATATGATGCAGAACATCAGAGAGGCTTGCTCTTCACTGTCATGTGTAAGGTTAAGGATTAAGATAAAGCTGATGTGTGCTCTACTTGTTCCTACCTCTGAACAGCATCCAAAAATGCAGTGGGATGATTTAGAAAGAAATTTGGAAATGCCGTTTATAAAGAAAAAGTCTTTGAAGCTTCTTTTAAATAGCAACTGTATTAAAGAATGTTTTAAGACAGCAGTCTATGATATTGATGCTGCTTTTACATCTTGATTTCATGCTGTCCTGTGGGTTTCATTACATCTTTTTCCTTTTCCGCAGCATGCTTAGAACACACAGATTTTTTTGTCCTTACTATAATCACAAACCACCAGAAACACCAACTATGCTGAAGGCCCTGTTACACCTGTGTATTGATTCTTTCTAACCACCTATTAGGACTTCGTGGCTTTTTTTAAGCTAACTTCTTATTTTGCTTGCCTCATTCTCCTAACCTGAGATACCTCAGAAAAGGCCAATTTTCAGAAATTTTGGTCAACCTGCCCCTTCCCCCTTCAGAAAAAAACAGAGATCTTTATTTAAGGCACCCCAGAAAAGGCACAAAAAAGAGATATACTTAAGCAATATTTTTAAATTTAAGCCTATCATCTGCTAAGCAATTCAGTTCGAGTGGCTGACACGAAGCAATGTATTTCTACTGCTGCTGTATACAACTTTGCAGCATGGGAATTGTTGCCACTCTTTTTTGCTTCAGTGTCACAGTGTCTTAAACGTGAAAGGGTGACTGTGATCCTGTACTGAAAACATCCAATAAGGAAAACAAATTCAGATTCCCTTTCCTAGAAGCCAGGAAATCTTGCTTTGTTAAATAGATGACATTTGATGCAGGGACTTTATGTGCACCATGGATGGGCAAATGATACATGTTTGATTAATATACAGAACAGAGGAAAATGATGGTGTGAGTTTGTAACCCGAGGCAGTGTCTGGACTACAGAAGGTGCCTGCAGCTGGCCAGCTGACATGGAGCTGCCTCAGTGCATATACATAAACCCCCTTTGCTATGCAAAACAATGTGGTTGTGCTCAACTTGCCTGCTAGGAATGGTCCTTGGTGCACACTAACTGTTAAGGTGGGAATTGTTTGGGGAAAACGCTACTTGGTCCGGGTGAAAGCTATTCTGGGACCACTCCAATGACTCAACAGTATGCATGATCAACTTCAGGGCCCAGGAGTGCTCCTTGAGACTGTTTAATTTGACGGAGGCAGGCAGAGCCTGCATACCTAAAATCAGATACCAGATGAATGTGTGTTTGTTTGCCCACACAACACTTTTATAAATGCATTTAGTAGTCAGGTTTTCAGTTTTCAAAGGATTGCACATAATCCAAAAATAATCCTCCTTCCAGGTGTCTGAGCTTCCCAAAAAGTAACAGTGAAGAGCAGGCCTCTCTGATGTTCTTACATTTTGGTAACAGAAAGCCAAGTACTTCAACCCACAGAACTATCACCCAATGTTATTGCTTCAGGATTTCTGCTGATTATAGATTCTGTCATTATAGATCACACAAACAGATATACGGTCCCATTTTGAAGATTTGTCCCTCTGTACTGTGGTGATATGGAGACTATTAGGAAAGCATGAGCACCAAAATTTTTCTGAGATGAAGACACTGGAAAGTAGCTTAAACTATTCCCATACCTTTTTTTTTTTTCCCCTAAAAGCTCTTCTACTGTTCTGCTGAGGCTAAAAAAATTTATGTCAGACTATTTGGTGTAACATCCAGCACAGCATACCTCAAGATTTATAGTTCCCTTTCCTTGGCTTATAAAATGTGCTTTAGCTGTTTTCCATATGGTCTTATCTTCCACATAGGATAAATTTGAATAGTATGATAAATTATGTCTACTGATGTATCATGGAAAATGTTTCTTCATGGATGAAAAGGACAGATTTTAATCAGGGAAAACACAGGCGCAAGTAATCTTTTTTTCAAAGGCATCATCTTCTTCCTGCTGATAATAAAGAACTTGGAGAGGACTAGTTCACCCTGTGCCTGTACTTAGGTACAAGTCCAGGCAGCAGGGTTGCACATTGGCTCTCCATTATTAACATAGGTCAGGCCCTTAGTGTCAAAACTGAACTCAAGTTTCAGTTTCCTAAGCATAGATCTCCTACTGTATTTCAGGCACCCTAAGGTTTCCAAGACATAGGATCTGTAGATGGACCCACGGAATAAAGCTACAGAACTATACAGATCTGGAATTTCTCCCAGTTACAGATGGTATACATTTAAAATTAGATGTCTACGTATGTGTGCCCACATATGAGCCAGCTGTTGAGGCTTCCACATAATCATTGAGGATCGGAAGTGCATGTCAGGTGCCTGACATTGCCTTTTGAGATCACCTAAATCTGCAGCTCCAGAGGACATGGGTTTCTTACCATGAATCAGGTTTTCCAGACCCTTCTGAAACTCTTGGACTACACATGGGCAACTGCATGAAGTGTGATGATAAGAACAAGCAATAGGGGCAGAATTCAGATATGACATAAACGTCTAATGTCCCTTTATAGAGTATATGATCATGACACTTTAGACATCCTAGTTAGTATCCAGCTGCTGTTCCAGAAGGACACAGGTCTCCCATGGGTCCTGTGCCATATCACTGAACCCCATACATCTTCCCTAGAACGTATCAAATAGCCCTAGAGGCACATGGGTAGGTAAGTGATTCAAGCCCTTAGTTTTTACATCTGAAGTAATCATCTACGATTCTCTTATGGTCAAGAGAAAGATAAAAACAGTTGTGTGGAGGGCATGGTTTTAATCTCATGGCTACAATAAACCATTTCTAATGATGCCTAAAAGGTCTACTTCTCTTCATTCATTACAAAGGCAGTACAGGCTGGGTAGCTCAACTATAAACATCTTCAGCGTTAAATGAGAGGACTCCTACCAAAAATGCTTGTGATGTTTATCTGTGCTCTGGCTCAGGTCATGTCTGTGCTAAAAAGCCAGTGAAGTCAAAGTTGGAGCCTTGCCAGTGAATTCATTGAAATATTACTGAGACCTTGACTTTATTAACTACTAAGACAAGAGCAACCTCCTGGAGCACAGCAGCATTTAAAATACCAAAGAAGAATTTCTGTAACAAAAACATTACATAACTTTTGATCTAAGTTATTCCAGAGGGTCTTTAGCTTCTGCTATGTATTTGTGCCTTATTTGTTCAGATTAATATATTTACTTGAAGAATTCTCGAACCCCAGAAGCTTCACGGAGAGCAGAAGCACTTTAAAAAACAAGGGGATCATTGTGAGTCACTAGGCTCTGATCCTTTTTCAAGAATCTGCTCAATTTGGACAGATCTACACAGAAAGTGTCGACGCCAAAGAAGTTTGAGAAGGTGATCATTATTGTGTGTACACCAAAATTACTTCAAATTTTGGAAAAAATTATAGCCTATGTTTTTAATTCCTCTAACTTCTATCAAATTAAAATAAAAGTTGCAGAAAAGAAAGAATAAGCATACCATATAAAGAAAGAATAAGCATACCATATAAAATGACTGTATTATTGTTAGTTTTCATGGAAAACATGGTACGAGAACCAAGATCCCTGAATAAACATTATGAATTGCATGCTATCGACTGCATCTAATTTCCTACACACTTCACTGGAAACCTGGAGCTGAAGAACCTTTGATGGGTCTTGGTTACAGTGATACTCTTTGTAGTGATTTCCATTTGAGCTAACACATGGAATGATATAGGCCTCACAGTGGCCTTTATATTAAACGGGAGACTCTGCAGCTACAGGCACAGCCCACAGAAAACAGTATGATAATATCTCCTTTCTTTTCCACAGTTGTACATAGTTTAGGGGACAGTGACTATTTTGATGTCTAATCCAATAGGCCATCAGCTTCCGAATGATGAAATAAATAAATCTTTCTGTCTTCTAAATGCCATAAGTGTATATTAGAAAATCTTAAATTGATGTTTATTGCTCTTCAGACATTTCAGTTGGTTAGACCAGTGTGTGCATTAAAAAGCTATGGACTTGGCTATCAGAAATATCAGTCAATATATTTATCTTTTCTTTAGTTAGCAGGTCAAGCACGTTATGAATACTCAGCCTACTGCCCCATCAAACATGCACTGTTTCTCCAGAAAACCCATCTTTGGAACTGATAGAACAATCATCAGTGAAAAGTGAATCATCCAGACACCTGACCAGAAATTTATTTTTCTGTCGTCTCAGCTCTTGCATGTGTGGTAGGTACAAATTACGTCCCATTTCTTGGTACACTCACAGTTCAGTTATAATCAATTATATACAGTTATATCTGTATGAATAGAGAAACGCCTATTTAATGATAATACATCATGGAAAGAGAACATCATCAATTTATCCCTCAGAGGATTACACAAAGTAATCTTGACCTATAAATATTAGCAGATTTTCCTTATATTTAATGATTTTATGAATTAAGTCTTTTGATTTTAAAATTTTCTAGCCAATGAAATTAGCCAATAAGTTTTCTAGCTAATTAATTTTTCTTCTTACTCATACCAGAAAAGACTAGACATCGGTAATTCACCAACCTTGTTTATATAAGCGTAGTTCAAAAACCTGATCCAATTATTCCCACTCATGGATCTCTCCCTCACCTTTTTCTCCCCCCAGTGCTCCACTTCATCCTTTTGTTTTTGAGGAAAGGGCAATGACATGTAAGAAGAAATAGTAGCTCATCTGTTATTGATGAAGAAGCAGTACGTAAAGATAACCTGTGATCTCCCAGAAGACCATGCTGCAGTCAGATGGTACTCTGATTTGTATTCTCATTTTGTACTTATCCTCAAGGAGTCAGGACTTCATCTCACACAGAAAAGTTCTTCATATTTATTAAGTTTTATTCAAGTTGTTCTAGACCTTTTTTTCAGAATTTCATTATCATCTACCAGCATAGACTTCCTTTTATAGGGCAAAACTGCCTTACCTCTTTGAAAACAGCTGTTGATTGGAAATATCACTAGCTAAGATATCACAGAAGCAAAACCCACCACTTCAGTCTCACTATTTAAATCAGCACAGCTTTTGTCAGTGTGGTGGGTTGACTGTAGCCAGCCACCAGGAGCCCACTAAGCTGCTCTATCACTCTCCTCCTCAACAGGACAGGAGAAGGTGAAAAAAAATGATTAAAACCTCGTGGACTGAGATAAGGACAGGGAGATTAGTCAGCAATTACTATCACAGTGCAAAACAGACTCAACTGAGAGAAATTAATTTAATTTATTGCCAATCAAGCAGAGTAGCATAATGAGAAATCATAACAAATCTAAAAACATCTTCTCACCACCCTCCATTCTTCCCAGGCTCAACTTCACTCCTGACTCCTCTACTTCCTTGCCCCAAGCAGCGCAAGGGGTTTGGAATGGGGCTTGTGGTCAGTTCATTATGTATTCTCTCTGCCTTTCCTTCCTCCTTACGGTCTTCCCCTGCTCCAGCATGGGGTCCCACCCATGGGAGACAGTCCTCTATGAACTTCTCCAACATGGGTCTTTCCCACAGACTGCAGTTCTTCAAGAACTGCTCCAGCATAGGTCCTTTCTGTGGGAAGCAGTCCTTCAGGAACAGACTGCTGCAGCGTGGGTCCCCCATGGGGTCACAGGCTCTCCCAGAAAACCCGCTCCAGCATGGGCTTCTCTCCACAGGCTGCAGTTTCTGCTACGAGCCTGCTCTGGCATGGGCTCTCCACAAGCTGCAGCTTCTTTCAGGGCACAGCCACCTGCTCCTGTGTGAGGTCCGCCATGGACCATGGGCTACGTGGTGGATATCTGCTTCACAGTGGACCTCCATGGACAACCTGCTTCACCATGGTCTTCACCACAAGCTGCAGGGGAATCTCTTCTCCAATGCCTGGAGCACCTCCTCACCCTCCTTTTTCACTGATCTTGGTGTCTGCAGAGTTGTTTCTCTCACATATTCTCACTCCTCTCTTCTGGCTGCTGTTGCACAGCAGTTTTTCCCCTTCTTAACTCCGCTGTTATGAATTGATGCACACTGGCCATCATAACACAGTCCAGCTCTAGTATCCCACTGATTAATGTAAGGTCTGAGTGATGGTTTCCAACTCCTCTTCCATTAGTTCTCAGGTTACAGCTTGAGCTGTGTGCCTATGGAGAGGGACCCGTACCCAGATTGCACTCCTCAATTAAACCCATACCACCCACCACCCCATCCCCATGCCCAATCACTGGTCGGTGGTCTCTTGACTTCTTATTAGTTTACACTGTCTCTGGGCTGTCCTTCTTATGAAGTTATCTTATTCTCTTGGAATTGTTTCCTTGGTCTTTACCTTCTTCATTCCACTCATATATGCTGAATTCAGCTAGTTCTGTGTTAGCAGCATTAGTTTTGTCAAAGAGTTTACTCTTGGTCAGTTCTTGCAGCCTAAGGCCTCAGATACTTTAGCTACCAGTGCTAAGCTATTAATGCTAAACAAGACTATTCAGAAAGAAGAATGTAATTAATCAAATTTCTTCTATAACAGTCCTCCCTTTGGTTTTTTGGGCCATCCCTGCCCATCTATAGTGGACCTTGTATGAGGACTCTTTGGTACCCTTGTATAGATTTTGTAGGTATATCACGGTTTTGAGAATAACTCTCACAGAAAGGGGTTGTCAGTGCATGGTTGAGCCCATTTTGGTGATGTTTTGCCAGCTGGTTTTGACAAAAAGTATAAAAGAAAGAGAACAAAAACACTCATACAAAGAAGAGTTAATACCAGAACAAGGGTAATCTACTCTACTCCTGTCTTAAGGTGGTATAGAAAATAATCTTAATGCAATAATAAAACATTGAGTCTTGCAGCTAACTCTTCTTCACTGGGCGGTTTGTGCCATCTGCATGCACAGCACCAGTTTATGTATATGGCTGTGCCTTTTAAGGTTATATTTTCCCAGCCTCAACCTCAATGATGATTTTCCCAACAACCTTTATAACAGTTATTAATACACCAGCCAGGATGACATGGGCCACAATTATTGCATGATAACCAAAGCCAACTGTCCTGATGTCATCTCAAACCTTCCCTTCTTGGAACTGAGCCTGGAGTGATTGCTACTCTGTAAGGATGGTGACTACACCAAATAGGACACTGTCCTTAATTTATGGTCTCTGATGGTCCACTTGGCCAAGCAGCAGATGACTTCCTGGTCCAGGTTGCTCTAGAAAGAAACAAAAAACGACATGATTCTGTGATTCCTTCAGCCTTGGTAAACTCAAACCGTCCCAGTTTCAATCTCCAAGGTAGGATTGACAGAGCCCTGCAGGGTCAACAGTGGTCCATCTAACTGATGTTCTTTGAACAGTCATTTTTCATGAGAGTGGTGGTGTCCTTTTCTGCAACCTTCACAGCAAAATAAGAAGTTAATAACACAGTATGCACATCCTCCCATTTAGGGTCCAACTTTGTTTTGCGGGAGTGGACTTTTATCATTATTGCATCTCCAGACCGGATATCGTGTATTTGCATTCCAGCTGATACTGATTGAAACCACCTGGCTTGTGCCCTATCTTCTTATAAATGTTTTTGTATCCCCAATACAAATTTGATAATTGATTCATTTCCATCTAAGAGGTTGGTCCTAGTGGGGACAAAGGTCCCAGGTACAGCTAAGTGCCTGCCAAACACAATTTCTGCTGGTAGGAAACCTAGCGGTTGGCAAAGGGTATTTCTAATATCCCACAGCACTATTCCTAAAACTTAAGGTAATTTCAAACCTACCTGACTACAAGTTCAAGCAATATTATTTTTAAGGGTCCTCTTCATTCTTTCCACCTGTCCTGAGGACTGTGGATGATATGGAAAATGTAGCTGTTGCTGTATTCCTAAACTTTTATAGATATTGTTTAGTACTCCGGCTGAAAAATGAGACCCCCTATTGGATTTTATGGTTTCAGGTATTCCGTATCTGGGAATGATTTCCCACAAGAGCGCTTTGACCACTCCCACAGTATCAGCTTTCCTGGTGGGAAAAGCTTCTACCCTTCCTGAGAGTTGATCCATGATTACCAGCAGGTGCTTAAGTCTGCTCACAGGAAGTACATCTGCATAATCTATTTGCAGTCTTTGGAATGGTAAGTATGCCCATGGTCATCCTCTAACCTTATATTTGGGTTTTGCATCAGAATACGGCCAACATGTGGGACAAGAACTCACAATCCTTTTTACTGCCATATGTATTTCACAGGAGCCCACATTTTCTCTATCTGGTTAACAATTGCTGTCATCCCTACATGTGTTTTATCATGAAAAATCCTAGCCAAAGTCATTGAATATTTTCTTGGTAAAATGGGGTTTCCCCCAGTAGTCCAAATTCCAGTTTCATCTTTCACTGCTTCCCAGCTTTCCCATTGAGTCCATTCTTCCTTAATAACCTCTGCATATATTTGGGCTGGATTATTGATATCTGGCCAATCATCAGCAGAAGGAGTTGTAATGGCAATACACTCATGTATAGGTTGGCAGGCAGTATCTTTAGCTGCTTTATTTGCCGGTTTGCTATTTCTTTCAATTTAGCTGTGTCCTTTGGTATGAGCTGGACAGTGTACTATAGCATTTTCCCTTGGAAGATTAAGAGCTTCCAACAGCATTTGGATTTCAGTTCCATTAGAAATATTTTTCCCACTGAGGTAAGGAACTCTTGTTCTTTCCATAACATACCCATTGCATGACACACTCCAAAAGCACATTTAAAATCAGTATGAATAGTTACCCGCTGACTATGTCTCCACCAGGCTGCTCTTGTTAATGCAGTTAATTCAGCCCCTTGGGCACTCACTGAGGGTTGTACAGGTTCTGCTTCAAGTACCTCTAAGTTTCTCACCACTGCATAGCTCATGTGTCATTTTTCATTCACTTATTAAAAAGATCCATTGGGGAAAAGGATTAGATCCGAGTTGTCTAGAAGCTAAACCCTCAGATCTTCTTGTAGGCAGATGGAGTAAAACACTACCTTAGCACAATCATGATGTGGCTCACCATCGGCGGGAGCAGGCAGTAAAGTTGCTGGATTCAAACCATTATGTCTTTTAAAAGCCATATTATCTGCATTTAAAATCGTTAATTTGTAAGTTTGTGGCCTTTGTGGGGACAATGCTTGTGTAGCAAGTTGCTTAAGACTTAGTTCTACTTCATGTGGGATATACACGGTTGTTGGGTGACCTAGGACTAATGGTCTGCTTCTTTCTGATAGTCCCTGTTGCTGCTATCGCTTTAAGACAGGAATTATTCCCTGCCACTTCAGGGTCCAGTTGAGTTGAATACTAAGACACAGGGCAGCAGTGTGGCCCCAGCTTTTGAGTAAGAACTTCACTGGCTACTCCTTTGTTCTCATGGACGAATAGTTCAAAGGGTTTGGAGTGGAGTAATCTGGCAATCCAAGCGCCAGAGCAGAAGCAGAAGCTCCTTTTATAGCTTGAAAAGCCTTTTCTTTCTCTGGACCCCAACGTATAGGTTCCACTTCCTGTGCCTTGGTAGCTTCTGTCAATGGTTTACTTAATTCCCCTAGTCCCAGTATCCAGGGTCTGCAGCATCCTACTGCGCCTAAAATTCCTCACCATTGTTTTCTTTATTACAGGTCGAGGTATTTCTACAATAGCCTGGACCCATTCTGGGTCTACTAATCTTTGTCCTTCTTTTAATATGAATCACAGAATCACAGAATCACAGAATCGTCAGGGTTGG
>VZSZ01005648.1:0-65403 GCA_013398815.1 Ibidorhyncha struthersii
CCTTCTTCCCTTGCCTGATTTCTTTCTCTTTGGGATGCAACCATTACAACTCTTCCCTCCAAGCTAGAGCCAAAGGTACCATCTGCCAGCATGAGTGCGCAGGTGGCAGTGGCAGACAATGCTGCAGCCACCATACTTTGCCCTTTAAAAACATGTTCTCCGGGTTCCTGAGTTTAACAGTCTCAGGGCTCTGCATAAGACTTTCCCAGTTTTGCATTTTGGGTTGGTTTGGGTTTTTTTTGTTTTTGTTTGTTTGGTTTGGTTTGTTATTTGTTTTTTTTGGGGGGGGGGGGTTGTTTGTGGGTTTGTTTTTTTTATAAAAGGAGGGAGGAGAAAAAAATCCATTGCTGAGACTGCAATTTTACTGCTCCAAGTTACAGACAGTTTGCCTGTCAATACCAAAGCAAGCAAGGTCTGTCTTTCTAAACCTCTTTCTTAGCATGTATTTCCTCTTGATCTAGCTTTTATCAGAACAGACAGAAATAAAGAGTTTAACTTCTTAAGTTTAAAGGGGCAAGAGTATTTCTTACCACCCTTGCCTCTCTCTGGTTTTGCCCCTTATTGTTTAGCTCTGTAGCTGCATCTTATCCCAGCCTGAACCATCCTTCCTTTCTCTGCCCCCATTCCCTTTTACAGCTACTCCTGCGTAAATCAGATTTCTCCTGAATAGCTTCTGTTAATCTGACAGCTCAGCATGGACTAACCCCATCACTTCCTGCCTCAAGATAAATATCTGCCATGGCATAAAAGCTGAACAGAGAAGGAAGGGATGCTCTAGATCAACAGCTATCTTTGTAGCACTGAGGGGGTGGAGACACAGGGCAAGACAAAAAAGCACCTCAAACACTATCTTTACCACCAAAACAATAGCTTTGCGATACACACCAGAGGTCAGTCATGTCTACCTATCCCCTGGACAACACCAAAAATGCTGTATGTGGTGTGCAGTTTCTACTAAAAGCCAGTGTGGATCTTCACCATTTAACTCTCTCAACTTTTTTCTCTTATTGGCCATTATTACTCTGTTTTATATTCTCAATTAGGCATCCAACCAGCTATCATCCCTGAACAGTGATAATCTTGAAAGGTTACAACCCGCGTGTTAAAGGGCAATAAACCAACAGAGAAAAATTCAACCTAGTATATAATCTCTTCTGCCCTACACGTATGTCCACTTCCAAGACTAGCAGAAGAGATTCATACTCTCATTTCTTCCTCACCCCCCACTCTTGATACACTTTCTAAAAGGTCAGTTTACTGGGGGTAGAAGCAGGAGGTGGGAAGACGACAGTGCCTGTGGGTATTTTGGGGGGGAGGGGGGGCGACTAGCCCTGTTAACCCCAGCTGGCTCATACCCCATATCATATCAGAGGTGCCACACAGCTCACACTTACATTCACTCTCAAAGTTGTCAGCCTGAGGGTATCAAGAGAAAACAGAAGGGAGCCCAGATTTATTATGTTCAAATGATCACACCGTAAGGCACATCCAAGCCTGACACATGATTTGGGAATGACAGGAACAGATGCTGTAAAACACATTTAAAGCACAGCACATAATTGCGACAACTGAAAACACCTTCCATTCTACTTGGCTGCATTTGCTGTAAATCCTCCTGCTTTTCCATTCCCCTGGCAGGTAACAGGAAGCCTTACCTTCCAGCAGAGTATCTGCGCCATTAGCTAGCCTGCACCAACTAAGCAATAGGAAGCCAGCCACCTCCAGTGAGTGATGCCTGGAATAAGCACTCCATCAAGAAATCCAGGAGGTGATTATTGATCATGTGTTTGGACAAACACACACCGACTCCAGTCTCAAATGACTGAGCAAGAAGAAATCCAACTGCTTAGGTTCACTGCAAGCACCTGGCTAGCCACTGGGTACCCAATGTTTCTGGGCTTGCTCCATGACTTCAGTCTTTTCCTTTTCACGCTGTTCTCACACCCAAACCCACACAGATACTGAGAATCAGGCCAGCCTGGCCTATAGAGACATGGGAGAAGCAAAACAGCAATAAACAGTGACATCCACAAAGAGTGGTGGTCCTGCTGGTTTACAAACAAATGCTGAAAATGATCAAGACATGCCATCACACAGATGATGTGTCACTGGTGGCAGCTCAGCAGAGGTTTAGAGACTCTGGGAGACCTAGTCCCCAACACAGCAACCTCCGGTGGGCTCTGCCAGCCCATAGACACAGCTTGAGGCCAGTTTTCAAAATACGCATTTGCAAATGTCACACACTGGTGAAGACAGTGCCAGCTTCAAGTTTGGCTTGAGAACCAAGGAATCCAATTCTTTGTTCTTATCCTAGCCGGCATCAATCTCCCATTCTAAGGTCACATACTAGAGGGAATAATCAGCATCTCCCATCACTAGAAGAGATGGTCAGAGTCTTGGTGTCCTCTTGGGTGGCTGCAATTCCAAAGGAGACCACTGTGAAATCATATCCTGTAGAAAAAGAGAGCCTCTGAGCTGGGCATCAGAGATAACAACACTGGCTACAGGGGAAACACACACTGATACATCTTCTCAGCAGCAAGCTTATGATTTTGCTGACAGTTGAGCAGTACATGGCCATTTGAAGGAGATTACAGTCCTGTCTTGGGCTTAAATTCCCTCCAATCCCACTATTACTCCCACAAATCACAAAATATGACCCAATGCAGTAGCATCCCAGAGAAATCAGGTGATTTCTGCCTATGGGTTCTGTCTTTGTTACAGAAAAGGCTGCATTTTTTTTAAACTTTTTTGGTAACAGTCATGCTGTTACGTTACCAATCACAAATATAATAATACAGCCAGAACCAGGTACTGGTTTATCATTGAGTTGGTTTGGCTGGAAAGCTTACATCATATTTTCATCTTGGAAAAGCTGATGTGCCTTTGTTACTCAAGGAAGGAGGCATATCAACAATAGTCTCAAGTCTATGGAGAAGCTGTTTAAGCACTCGTTACCTTCCTGTCCCTTTGAGATCTCTCATTTTAGGGTTACATCAGGTTTGGGAAATTAGAGAGAATGTAGAAATTCAACAGGACAGCTTCCTCCCTCTGTCATTCATTCCACTGCAGCAGTAACATAGCACTGGGAATACGCTGCTTGGAAAAAAAAAAAAAAAAAAACCAACAGTATCATGTCGAGCCTTAAGGAGAAAGATCTAAGTCAATCTCCACAACTCAAGTACTTAGACTCTGGAAAACTTCATTCTTGGATCCTAGCTTTACAGTCTCGTCCTAGGTATGCATCTGGTTTAACCAAGGTCCATCTTACCCTTCGGGAAATGCTAACAACCTCAAGGAGTTAACTGCCAGGAAACTTTTTTTCTAGAGATACCTCCTTCATTTTCCATTGCTCAATTTATTTTTAACTAACTCCTCCAAGTTATAGCCTTGATCTTGGCTGCTTCTTGAGCAATCCGTTTCCTCTGTCTGGATGCTAACGCGTTTCAGAGAGTCTGCAAATGGCTATTAAGCATTTCACCATCTCCCTGATCAGATTAAGGCAAGATTCTAGCTTTGTCTGTTCAGTACCTGCTAAGGAAAAAAGTAGGGTAGAAGGCATCAGGGGTCTATGGAGAAATGGAGGAACACGTTTAGTTGAAGGGGTCAAGACATGGGAGTGGAGAACAGTGAACTCAGAAGGAAGACTAGATTTGTGTAAGGCAGCACTACTTCCTGTGAGTACTTTTGCCTTACCAATTTCAATTAGAATAAACTGGGAAGGTAAATTTGTTAAGTTTATTAAAATACAAGCCAAGAATCGAAGGAAAAAAATCAGAAAGAGGAGCAGCAAACAGATGTCACAGTACACAAGCTATTACTACTAACAATTATAGAGAATTTTGCATCTCAAGTGCTTTGCACACAGTAGTTCAGTAGGGCAAGCCCTACTTCTCAGTGGCTACAAAGGCTCTGCACACTGCGAGAATCTGAACATCAGTCAGCCGTAATGCAGACTCACGAACAAAGCAGCCTTTATGACCCCGTTCAGCACTTCCCCCCCCCCCTTGCACTGCACTAGGCAGGGTAACCTCAGGAAGTTGCATATGCAACAGAAAATCATCCGCTTCCTCCTTTAATATGCTCTCACATCAATTTCTATAATCTTTAGAGTTTTCCCGGCCTCCTCTCTCTGCAATGCGTACATCTCACTTTGGTTATCAAGAAATTCAAAGGAGCACTGAAGCAAGCCTCATGACAACTGCAAACAGATCAAAATTACCGAGCAGGAACCAGGAGCTGAACAATTTGACCTTAACAGTATTTATTTCAGAGGAGTGAAACAACTCTGAGGCAGACCCCCAAAGCAACAGGTTAAGCAAATACTGGGTGTGATTTCTCAGCTGTCGGTTACATGACAGTACTTGAATTAATTTGCCTGACAAAAGCCACTTACGCACAATAGTGATCAAGCAAGGTCACAATGACATCTGGCCCTCTCGGAGCAGCTGGTTGCTCCTCTAGCCCCTTTGCTCACTGTGCTGTGCACAACAGCTTTGGTCTCAGCCACTTCGATAATCAGCTGAGCTATTCTGAGCTACAGAGCTTCACATGGAAGCAGAATCTGGCCTCAGGCTTTTAAAATACACCTGCAGCTGACTGAATGCAGGAGTCGGGCAATGAGCGCTGTTGGAGCCTGCTTTCATCACGGGAAGCTGGAACACGCAGAGACACATGAGGCAAACTGAGATCCAGCCACACATTTCAGCAGAAATCCAGCAGGGCTGCAATTGTGTAACTGTTGTCACAAGTTAACTAACACGTGTCAAAACAACATAACAAAACCCTCCCTGTTTCACCCCCTAGCACAAACATTTCGTCAGACTTTGAGAAGGACCCCAAACCTCTCTGCACCGAAGAGGCACTTTGGCATCTGTTTCTGCAGGGCAGAGCCTTCACTAAACAGAATGAGAGACGGAGGGGTCTGAGCCAGGACACCCTGAAGTCAGGGGGACACCAGGGGTGGTTAGTACCTTGCCCAAGGCACGCATACCTGAGCGGGACAGGACTAGTTATGCAACTTCATTCTGCTGCTGGCAATTGCAGCATTAAAAACTTAAGAGCAGAGCTTTATGCATATGAACAAACATTTTATTTGCTTCTAACCCCATCTGTAATATACTTTCTCCTATCAGGCTTGTCCACCTTTTGGTTGCTTATTAACATCTCAGCTCATTAAGTCTAAAGATTTAAAGTTTTGACCTTTGCATCATATGCAGAGACACTTGCCTACTGTGTTAACATAAAGGTGCTTTTTCAGGATGTTTTCCCACATCATCCTCGCTCAGAAGTGGCAGAACACCTCTCACATGAGACACTCTGGAAACAGACGACGGGAGAATTATCCAGAAAATCTACACAGGAAAGACAGATGTTTATATAGGAGAAAAGCTGCTGCTAATCACAGCTATTACAGCACTGAAAGCTATCAGTACAAGCCTATGTTTAATAGAACAATATGTCATGGTACAACACATCCTACAATAAGATACGAAGGCCTGATCTGACCCAGTTCCCAGAAGTTGTACTTTATTAACAAGTGTTATTAACTTCAGCTCAATTACTCACACAGACAAGGCAAGTCCTGATTCAGTAACCTCTGTAATACAACTAAAGCTCCGCTATGTGGGTAGTCAGCATTATTTAGGATGACTCAGGTCACTCTAAATATAAGATACCTACTTTGCCTTAGAGCTTTAAAAGGCTTTAAACCAAACGTAAAGTGATCTCATATGCTTCTTTGTATCTTATTGCTCAATCAGGTATTGCTAACCAGGAGCGTTAAGTAATCTATTGTATAGTAAACAGTACTCCATAGTACTACACAGTACATGGAACTCCACTCTAATTCCAGCAGCAGTTTGCTGTGTAATTCCTGCTACAGGCAACAAATTACTGTGTCCAGTATACTTCACATTTCAAGGGCTGCAAAGAATGCATTGCATAATCAATGACAGATGCTACAGAGTAAGTTACTTTGATTTTGAAACAGTCAGAGAAGCTTCTGATGTTCAGCACCCACTTCTGTGGCCACTACAGAAACATCCCTCTGTCATTTGACTTCTTTGTCACTGGGCAGTGACAGATCTGATAAGACTGAGATACAGCGATGCATAAAAGGAGGAGAGGGGGGATGTATGTAAGTCTGAACTGGGTCTCAGCCAGTTAGTGGAGATGTGTTCATTTATACCAGTATACATTTGGTCCTGTGCACACCAAGTACGCCTCAGAATATAACTCTCCCCAGATTAAGAATTCATTTCTGGTGCTAAAGCCTTCTTGCCTTCAAGAAGGTCACGGTTTCAACCTTATGAAGTTGGGGGAAGACAGAAAAGATGCATGGGTCATAATTCTTCCTATTTCAGCTGCCTTTTTTTGGTCTTTGAAAGTGTCTCACATCTCCTTCCCCCTTGGCTCATTCCTTGTGCTGAGGCAGAAGAAATAAATCAGCATTCCTGTGCTTCAGACACACCAAAGCTTTACTGTTGTGGCTATTTAACTCTGAAACATCATCCTTTACCCAAAACCAGTGAGTGCAACAGCTTAAGGAAGAGCCCAGAAGAATTCACTATGAAAGCAGATCACCTGAAAGAGAACTATACCTCCCGATGCATGCTGAAGTTCTGCACAAACTTGTCTGCTTGCCCTAGCTCTAAGGGAAATCCTATGGTGCTGGCACTCTGCTCAGAGCAAGAGGAATCCCACCCCTCATCTGTCTGTGGAGGTGTTAGTCCTTCGCTGACTCAGATTGAGCAAGGAGACCTATGCAGTATAGAACACATTGCTCTTGTCACCAGTCTATACCAATTCCTTTGCAGCAGAGCAGGAATGTCTTTAGCCAAGTGAAATTAGCAGAACCCCCTGCATAAGTTCCCATCAGTTGTGCTAAGTAGGAAGTAGGTAGCATATACACATCTCGCTTGGGAGACAGAGGATGCAAGGCCATTCAGGAGAAATCTACCAGTTAGTGTCTGTCACCTTTAAGAAGGGGCCAGTCTGGGTTGAATCCACTCCTGGATTCAAAACTCATAACTCTTTGGCTAACAATCTGTCCCTTGCAGCAGGCTACAACACAGAATAAACTGCTACTAAAGAAAAAATCCAGGGTCTTCAAACAGAAGTCTGAAGTCATTGGTGCTGCGAAACCCTGAGGTGCTTTCATCGATTTCCTAGACTCTACTACAAGAATTTGTTTTATTACCTCTTTGTATGGAATAAAATACCCTAAATTTTTAGAATGAGGTGAAGTATCACAATTCCATGTGCCACTAAGTTCTGCAAACACTTTTACAAACTGCCTTTGCTGCTGAGGACAGTCTTGCCCTTCATGCCTAATGCCTTTTTTTTTTTTGCCCCAGATGGGCTTTCTTAGACTGGTTCGTTTCAATAATCAGATTTACACTAAGGCCCTACAAACTATCACATTAGCACAACCCAGCAAGAGCTCTGTGGGAGACGAGCAGGCATTACTTGGACTAGCTTTGCCAATGAAACGCACATTCCTACAACACCTCTCAGGTGAACTGAGCAGCTATAGTCTAAGCTCCTTGCAGAAATCCTGGCTCCCACCCAAGACTATACTGTCCTTGCAAACCCAAGTTAAATTACCTTCAAGTTGTATGTGGTCATTTTGCTTCTGAAGTACAAAAATTATACAATATGATTCCCATCTCCATGGGAAATTTGCTCCTCTACTAAACCCAGCTCAAAATCTTCCATCATCCAAAACAGGCCTAGACTTCCAAGCAGTTCGAAAACTTCAGTAGCAAGTAGCAATACAAAGGGTTGCACCTAATAAATTAGGATCCAACTGAGTTAACAATTCTCTGTAGGTACACTAGAAATACAACAGATAAAAGCCAAGGAGACAGGCAGTTTTGGGAAGGTCTTGCTGGACTTTGCTATGATTAACTGGAAATGTCCTCATTTTATTTAGGGAAGAAAAGCAGCAAGAGACAAGCTATTTGATTATATGCATAAGGTGACCAGAAAGAATGGGTGCACCGGAAGGCAGACCATGCTGGGAGGTACACCACCTGCAGATCTGTACACAGGAATTCAGACAAGACATGCGCTAGCTGCAATGGTGTAGGCTGCAGCACATAGATGACAACCTGTGCTATCCCCTCACTGACCTATGATCAAATTTCTTGGACTGTCTTGTCATACTGGTGTTGCTGTCCTGCGCTATAGCTATATTAACTTGGGCTGTGTATCTTCTCCCAGTGCCATATCCAGGACCCAGAAAATTTCATCTCCACTGGTACAAAGGGGACAGATCAAGGGCAACTCCTACCAGCTCTCTCCTTGCCTTAAAAGAAATCACTACCCTTACTTGTTCCAGCCACTTAAGCACATGCTGTTTATGCGCAATAGCCCGATGTCTAAGACATGCACATAAAGGGCAGTGTACGGCATGCACGCAGGTAAGGGGTACAAAGAAAGGAGGCTAAAAAAAAAAAAAAAAAACCCAGACAAAAACCCCACATTAATCATCACCCAGTCCACTCTTTTGTGAAGATCTTTGTTATTTGAAAGTAGCTGCCAAACAGTTTTTAGCCTGAAGAGATCACGGACTGTTTGCTGCCCTTTATTTGTGGGTGGATGGCATTATTTCTTCTCCACAGCTGAATGACAATGTTTTTTTTGAAAAAGGAATTACAAAATGGGAGAATTGCAAATACTTGTCTGAGCACAAACTGCTTTGTTTGCCTGAGAAGGAAGGTGTTTATATGAAGAACAATCACTCCGGTACAGGAATCCTCAGAGACACCACACATTCACAAACATAGTTGACTTCCCAGAGCAGCCCATGAGTGAGCGTGAGCACAAGCAGCTCACGGGCCTCCAGTGAGATTAACTGAGCACTTTCTCACTGTTCAGCTCCACCCAGAAGCACCTGGCATTCTCAGGCCTGCAGTAAGCGATCCACCACCAGCCACCCATCTTGCTGTCATCCCCATTAAATTAAGCATGTTTTATTTCTTACCATTTACCTTGCCTTTTTGCGTCACTGGAAAACAGAATTGTACAGTTTGGGAAAATTACTCTCCACATAACTTAACTTGAAGACTTGTGGTTGGACATAACACATTATAAGGAAAGCAGATCCAAAGGTCAGCACTCCTACAAGTACTCCCTTCCATCACCCCAGGAGTTGTAATTTGGCAATGCAGGCTGGGCTTTTATGCTGGCATCTTTCACAGTCCGGCATAGGGTCCTCTGACCCTTTCCTGCAACAGTTCCCCAGCTGTGGAGACACGCGCCACATGCTTTCATTGCCAAGATCTTGCACAATTTACTTGCAAGTCTTTAAGGCAGACTCTGATGCCTGTTCTGGGCTCCGGCTGGAGAGGAAGGGAAAGTGAATGCTCCCATTTTAGCTTCAGATTATTTTAAACACATGATGACAGATGCTTTGCAGTGGGAAGGGCCTCTGGCTGCTTCTGCAGCACGAGTGCACACAGACACATAACTGCAAGAAACGGAAAGAAGTGCTCAGCACATGGTCTTGCCCAGCCAGGTGACCCTGCTGCACCCTGAACAACAGTGACGCAAGGTGGGCTCTGAATTAGGTGTCTCCTATCTCTAGGTCGCAGGTTTCTTCCATAAACACCATATATTAAACACCCCGCTGGAAACAATTTGACATGCAAGTAACTGAAAACTCCCTCCCTTCTCGGTATGTGTCTCCTTGTCCTCAGTGCTAATGCCTGGGATCGATGCAGCATAATGACGCTTTCTGCCAGGCTCCAAGGAGGAGCAATGGATGCTTCTGGTGCAGGGAACTGTACTATCTCTTTTCTGTGAGCTGCTATAGCTCAATCTGTACTGGATCTAAATCCCCAAATCTGGGGAAAAATATTTGCAAGCTGATTTAAGCATCACAGCCACTCTCCTTTCCCAGAGTGGTCTGGGGTAGCTTTGTCACCTTTCTGACTGCCAGAGAGTGCTGAACTCTACAATGCAAGTCTGTCTTCAAGTCTCCACAGCATCAATGCCTTCCATAGGCACTTGCTTCTTCTAAAAACCAACACAACACAATTTGTCCAGTACAACAGGAAGCAAGCAGCCAACAAATCCAGTCAGGCACCAAAGAGTTGTATCATATTCTGTCAAATGAGTGTCACACTTCAGCATGCCACTGCATTAAAGAGGATTTCCCACAGCTTGGGGATACTGTCAGTTTAAGTCTATAATCATCTCTCTACCCGTTAGTCAGCAAAGAGTACAGTTAGTCTCAAGAAACCTTGCTCAACACAGGACAAGGTCGAAGATCAGAGCAGGAACAGGAATTGCTGGAAAACAGTATTTCTGAAAGAGGTTTGGACACCACTACACCTGGATGTTCCTGCTGAAAAGGCGTCCACTGGCAACAAGCGCTGATGAGAAGATGGATCGTTGTGGGGTATGGTCTGATCTCTACCACATGCTCCTAACTCAGGAACTGTGATAACTGTTCCCTGTTGCCTACAGAGATAGCCAGGCACATACAGATATTATTTCACCAAAGGTCTTAGTACAGGCTGAATCACCCTGCAGGTACACAATTAGCCCTCACCAACAAGGGAAGACCTGATGAGTAACAGACACCTGATTCCTGTAGCTAGCAGTGACAATTGTCATCCTTGCAACAGTAGTAACGCAGTCTTCAGTCACCTGGAAACTGCAAAATCAAAGGAAAGAACAAGACTGCACTACCAGCACAAACCTATACACTTCCTAATATACAAAAACGTACTGAAAGCCAGTTTTCCATTTCAGAGCTTCATCCTAGATCCCTAAGCTTTCCTTCAGTTGTTTTTGCAGCTCCAGAAACATTTTGAGGTATAGATCCTGAGCACACAGTCTCTGTACGCCTATGAAATCCATTTGTCACCTACACAAGAGTCACATACATATTCTTCAGAATGACACTGGCTCCACGCCTTCATAAACTTCCTTCAGATAGGACTTGGGATGCCCCTTCATTAGCAATCCAAAGTGTCCCCAAGAGACCCACTATTCTGCTGACATTGAAGATCTGTGCCCATAAATCCCCTACACACCAAGAGATGCTTCGGCAAGACCCTGTAAGACAGAGATGATTACCTTGTCAAATTAGAAACTCATCCCACCCACCCGTCAAAAGCAACTATCACAACTTAAAACATTTCTGTTCTCCTTGCTTTTCTTCCTTGCAAAAGGACTCCCAAGCAGATATAGCAAAGTGAATGCATTTCAAGAACAAACTCAAAAGCACATACACATCAGAGGGTTAAAAGTGAAAAGCACAGCCTCTCCGGGACATTCTGCTTCTGTTCTCTCAGGCCCCAGTTCCACAAACATGCAAGCCTGTGCTTAATTTTAGTACAGAAACCAGCAGGTTTCTGTAGCACACTCATGGAAACTAGGGTAAGGACACTCCCATTTGCAGAACCAGGGCCCAAGGCCATGGCTGTCACTGGAGCATAGGCTGGGAAGTAGCTCCCTCCACAATATGGAAGTCAGCAGAATAAGGTCACACAATTGGAGTAGAAATGCAGGAAAAAACCTGTTGGTAAAGGACAACGTTACACTGGGCAGATCTGCAAGACCAGTTTAATTTGATCTTCTTCAGGGAAAAAAATGCAGTCTGAAGAGCTTTCCATTTCTACCTGTGTCCACCTGGGGCACTTAAAGAAGCGTTGGTATAAAATAGTACGTAATACAGAAAAAAAAGTCAAAGTGTTAAGCCCCTAATTACACAATTGGGAACTTGGGAAAGACAGGTATTGAGAAGGAGAACACAAGCCTTGAGCATTCCTAATCTCAGCTCAGGTACTGGAGCAGCAACTTTAAGCAAGTGCTGTGGCCTCCTCCTCACTGTTGTCAGGCTGGAATCTATTCAGCTGCATCTTGCCTCCCAGAGGCAGCCTCGCAAAAAGACTGTTTTTACAATCTGGGAGGCATCTGCTCAGCAATTAAGAGCACAACACTCATTTAGCAATATCTCCTTCCCCCACCCCACTCAGCCTGGGCTAAGCTTTGATCACCCCACAGCCTATTCATTCTTAAAAGTCACCAGGACGCAAACAAGTATTCAGAGGGGAACAAGGACCTACGCCTTCCTTTATATGAATCATTACAACAGGGACTCACCATGTCAAAGTGAGTCTCAGCAAAGATACCTTTGTGAGAGGTACCTTCCAAGAACATGAATAAAACAGTTGACTGCAACGTACTAGCCTAGGCAGGCTTCTGAAATGCATCAGTCTCACCTCAGGTGCCTGGCCCTGTCGTATGTCAAGCATCATTAGCAGGCCAGTTTGGGGAGTCAGTTGAACGGCTATTGTCTGATTGCTCCCTTCCCAGACAGCATGACTTACATGGCGGGATTTTTTGCAGCTTTATCACAACTTAAAGGTTTCATATCACGAGCTATTATCTATGCAATGTTTCAGACAGTTTCACAATTTGAGTTGTATTGCTGGTCTTCCAGAAACCTGGCATAACATGTTGACAGATGGTCTGGTGAGTATTTAAAGAGCCTTGCTTTTTCTCATTGGTCAGATTTAGGAATTTGGCCTGCCCCATGTAGCAGCTTATTTTACTAGTTTTCCGTAATGATACATAGAGATCAAGAATCTCAGTCATGAGCAGTCCTGCTGAGCAGGAGCTGTACAAGTGCAGAATAAAAAGACATCTCATGCCTTTTACTGCACTTTGAAATAGATTTTTAGACATCTGACAACACGATCTTTCTCCCTCACAACAGGCACATGAAGCAGCATAAAGAGAGAGATGGCCTGCAGAAACTAAGACCTTCCATGAAACTCCCAGAGGAAGAACGGAACAGATCACTAGCAGGCCTAGATCTGAAACAGGCATTGGGACACTTCTAAAAAGGGATGGCTCAGTGTGTTTTCTCCTCCCATCACTTAAAAATCACCCCTACACAGCCCCACAGCTTAAAATACATACATGCATAGAGCAAACACAGATTTTACTTATATTCCCACCACTCTCTAGTTATTTTTTTTTTTTTAATGAATCCATTGTTTGCTCATAAAATGAAGCACAAAAAAAATAATTTGTGAGTTTCAGTCTTCCCTTTTGGGTGATTAATTTACTGGTATTATTTCTACACACACACACACACACATTCCTGGCAACTCCATAGCTCCTTGCAATTCCCCAAAAAGCCCAGAAAATCCTGACTAACCCTGTTTTTGAGGACAAGAATAAGGGATCACTCAGCACCAGCACATAACCTGGTCAAAGTGTGAAACTGCAAGGCCAGGAAAACTACTCATGTACATGCCTATAGACAGGGCTGTACACATGCCCTTGCATGCTAGTTCTTACTCACTCTCACACACACACTATTTTTGCACCAGCTATTGCTGTGGACCTCAGATCTAAAGAGCTGCAGAGGCCATTAGATGCCTAGTCACCTATGATTAATCCCAATGGAGCTTTCCCATTCACAGGAACCCTCCCTGCTTCCGAACAAGAACAGCAGAGTGTTCTCAATTGTGCCTCAACATGCTCTATAAAGTGTGATGAAAGAAGACAAGAAATTTACCCTGGAGAAAGACAACAGACTACAGGTGATTTAATAAACTTGTATATTTAGTTCTTCATGAGTGCAGCCTCCTATTACCTGTGGCAAGCCAAAACTGCTAACCAACACACACTTCTGGGATAGCCCCTTCAGAGCTCTCGGAGCCCACATTAACATGCCAGACACGCTAAGGTTTAACTTCTTTTTGTCCCTCTCACAGTCCCATCTGCTATTTCCTTAAAGTGAGACCCCAATGTCAAGAACCGGCACCAGTCACACAGAGAAAGATACATTCTGGCAGGTCTGTAGCTACATCTGCTGTTCCCTGCATAAGCCCTTCATATTTTATAAATGGTAAGTCATGTACTTGGAAGCCCATTCTCAGCTGTGCACTACAGCAGACAAAAGCTAAGCAGGTTTCTCTGGATTAGGCTTTAGATTTGGAGTATGTGTAGATGAAACTATTTCCCATAGATAGTCTTTCTTGCTCAGGGAAGAAGGTGGATGCAAGGTAAGGATTTTTCAAAACCACGTATTATTCCAGACAATTCACTTCTACAGCACCCAAAATTTTGCAGTGGAAACGTTTCTTATATCTTATACACAGGAGTGAACATCTGGGGTGGGAAGAAGGAGCAGGACAGGATGGACATATGCAGGGACAACACACAAAAAAAAAAAAAAACAAACCCCAAAACATTACAAACAAAAAAACACCACACACACCCCAGCTCCATTAAAGCTCTCACATTGAAACACCCAAAATCATCAATTCTAACCAGAAATCACCCCCAGAATCCTTAGGTGACACTCCAAGCTCTTTCAATGATTTCATGTGTGGTCTTGGTCACTCCCTGCCCTCAGTTTACCCAGTTACACAATCATGAGTTTAATTCTTATTTGCTAACGCTGAAGGAACGTGGATAACAGTGGTTTTGGGGGCTTGTTTTCTTGCCCATGATTTACTGCTTGGTTTCACGTAAAAGTTCTGACATTTTTTCACAAGTCCAGGAGTTCCAACCTCAGCTTGGGACAATGAGTTCCACCTGAAAATGCCCAGAAATGCTTTCCCCACTCTGAAATTTCATATACAAGAACCACACCAGCTGCATCTGCCAACTTCTACTTCTATGACCACAAGCTTAAAGTGAAATGTAGAGAGATGCATAAATCCAATGTGCAGAAAGAAAAGCAACTCTAGGACCATGCCTAGGCCTTAGGAAACACGCACACATTGTAGTTAGGCTTTTTTCTTGATGTCGGTTATATTAGTTGACCTCTTGATACTTCAGTTCCAGCCAGACAACAATGCAAACTCACACCCCCTTACCTAAAGTGCATTGTTACAACAATAAAGAGAGATACTCTAAGTAAGTGGAGGCAAATAGGAAACTAAGATGGATAAAGCAAGTATAGTCAAAAGAAAGCAAACAAACCACAGAAATACATGCTAGGAGCTCCAAATGCGGATGGCTGATTCCAGTTCTCCAAATACACCTAGAAGGTGAAGCAAGCACATGCTCCCATGCACATGCTATGACCAGTTTTTGCACCAGCAAGCCAACACTATGCAAATAAATAAACCCAAAGGGCATGCAGAGCCTTACCTCCTGCCCTGGACACTTTCCCACCAGGCCCTGCAGGCTCCACCAAGACAGGTGTCTCCTACCGTGCCTTTTGGGATGAGGACACAAGGCCAGCGCTTCACCGCTCCTACCTGCAGAGCAGCCAGACTGCATGTTCCTACAGTAAACTCTATTTAACACAGCTGCTCTTAACATACACCCTTGCAAACGAGGCCCACACCCCACTGCTGACGAGAGGACACACAAACCTCCAGCTAACCCCATGGCCCATCAGCTGAAATGGCTTCCCTGGTGACATGGGGCGCTTTCAGCCAGTCACAGGCCCTGACCACTGCAGCCTCCCTGCCTAGTGGCAGTCTTCAGGGACGAGGAAAATTAAGACATTGCTAGAAAATAGCCAACTTCCTCCCAGTGTTTCACCCAGGGCTGCTAATTAACTGCCCACTGAGAGAAGCACACTGGTCCCTCATCACTTTTTACAAGCAGGCTCTGGAGCCTGTGGAGAAATGAGAGCTCTCCTCAGGGATGAGACAGAAATGGGGTGGGCAGAAATTCGGAAACCCCTTTCTCCTCCTGGTGGACTGCAATGTGTCTTGGGATCTGTTTTCAAATTAGCAGAGTATTTCAGGAATCACAGGACTTGTACTTTCTCAGTACACAAGAAGCCATGGGCTACTGTAAAGTGGCCACCAGCTGAGGCATGACTTCAGTTTGAAAACCATGAGGTGATACAAGGCCAGAGCTGAATGGTGTCAGGACTCCAGTTCAGGTTCTTCAGGGTTAAAACCCCTTCTGAAGCCTGCACACAGTTAGTGCAGGTTTTATAATATCACTGAGCATCCATGAGTCACTGGACATTTTTACATCCCGCAGGCGCCCTGGCTATGCTGACAAACCATCCCTTTACTTCTCCCTTGTATTCACATCCATCTTCTCTGTAAGTATGAAGAGAAAAGACACCTTTTTCAAAAAGGGAGGGTAACTTGTCTTTTCAAACAAACCAAAGAAAATGTGTGGTTAGAACTGTGAGTTTTCCTGATGCATCAGAACTGTCATCCTGTTTCATGGAAGGGACCACAGAGCTGATAGATTTTGACCTACTTTATTTCCCGGGAAGAAGCCTTGGTGTTCATCTCCCATAAAGTCTATCCTTCTCTGTCAAAAAAGAGAGCTGTAACACTAACACTTAATTCACTCCGCTCACGCATTGCTCCTTTAAAGTACCAAACCACTGCCCTAGACTGATACAGTTTATTCAGTTTTCTTCACTGTTCCCAGCTTGTCCTTAGAGCTGACGAAGTCACTTGTCCTGTAACTTGACAGTAAAATTCACCAATACAACACACCCAAGCTCCCAACTGGCTGCCAGGTGGCAAGAAAGCCACATGATTTCTAACTTTATTGGATTTGAACCTGGGAGCTGAAGAGGCCATACCTCACAGCCAGTCCTTGGCTGAGTGCATTCACTGCTGCTGTCCTTTCTCTGAAGATTCATATTTCATTCAGACAATGAGGCACCTGCCTAGTCAAATACCACCTCCCACCCTAGCTAAACTAAATCCATCTATCCACATGAATGATGAGCACAAATTTAACTATGTGAATCTGCAAACTACAGAATCTGAGCACACACTCGGAGGCGGTCTCTCCTATGACAGGTATAGCCAAGCCACCTGCACTGCAATGATATTCATGCATGAGCACTATCTTCCAGAAAAAGCACTTTAAATACAGTAATGCTTTCAAATTCACAGCTAAGTGTAACTGCTCACACCACTTGGCAGATTAAAAGCCCAGAGGCAAAGGTATGTTAAGCAACCCAGATCTATGGCAAAGCTTGGAACAAAACCCACTTTCTGCTTTATAGCGTTAAGCTGTAACTAGAAGCACAATCTTGCTTTATTTTAACACCTCCTCTGCCCGGTGTCATTGAGAATAATGAGATAAAAATTGCAGCAACATAACTGGAATGGATATTAGTTGGTAGTCCTCGATAAGATTGTCTTCATTGCAAGGTGATACTGCTTTGTTAGTTTCCAGCTGACACACAGAACTGGCAATAGCCTTGTGGTCTTGCATAGAACCTGAAATGGACGCATTCCCACTTTTTCAGGTGAACATTGAATTTCATGCATTGATTTTCTATCCAGCCTGGAGGTGTCCTTCATGACCTGGGGCCCCAGGTAGTTGGCCTGAGAGCTATCCTAGAACTGGAGATTTGGACAGGAAAGTTCTGTTAGATGTTACACCATAACTTTGTTTGAAGGGTGTGGAGGAAATGCTGTCCAACCTGTTAACTGAGTAAAAGGTCCTTTGAACTGTAGTTACCTGTTGGCACAGAGTCCAGTTAGGCAATCTTAATTGTTTGTATTTGATTATACATATAAAGAAAATGTGAAGCTGCATCATTTTGAACCGAGATATTTTCAAAAAAACATGGATAATCGGCTCAGGAACACACTGTAGGAACACCTGGAGGTCTCTGCTAGGGGAAAAACAGATGAGAGAGACCTCAGAACAACCCTTTACATTCATTCATCCGGTCACTCATCCATTCGTACCGTCACCATCCACCTCCTCAGTGCCAATGTGTTTTGATAGACCACAAAGCAGGAAAGTCTTGAACAGACAAAACACAAAATCAGTATCATTGTATGGTGGCCAGTCCTCATATTTGGACTAGATTCTCTCATGTTGTCTACATTTTGTAAGAGTGAAGGTTCATGTTGCACATGGACCAGATCTGGACCCACGTGCATATGTGCAAAGAGTCACAGCAATGAGCAGTTATCAAGGGGCTTTATAGGACTGGTGGTAGCATAAGAACACACAGAATAGAACACAAAGTATTCTGGTTACCCAGTATACAGGCATCCCACACTCCCTGTGCCCAGGCTCTCAAAAGGTATTTACTACGTGTTGTGGGGGTGTTGGTAATGGAGAGACTACCAGAGATATGGAAAGGCAGCTAGCTTGGTTCACTGTGACTGTACTGTAGAGGAAAAATATAGTGATTACTAAGGGTGGGAAGACAGAGAAGGAAGAAAATATTTAATGTCAAAGGGCTCCAATGCACATCCTGATTTTTCGCATCAGCCCTTTTGGGTCTACCCACATTTATATGGAACAATTCCTGGGTGGTGAGAGAGAAAATAAATGTAGCTCTGTAGGCTATACGCCAGAATATTTGTGAGAGCTGTAGATGATTTATCGCTTACTAAAGATACTGAGATCAGTGCTTGGACCACATTGGCAATTTTTCTATGACAAGGCACAGGTCTATATAACGCAAAGGGATTAGGGCCTATCCACCCGTCAGTCACTCATGGGACATCAGGTTTCTGATGCCAGGGAAAAACATACCCCATTTGCTGCCTCCTGACTCTGCCCCATGAGCTGCGGTGTGTCCTGTGCACCAGTAGTGTTTCAGCCTCTTTGCTTACAAAGCAGATGTTTGACAGGCACAGAGATAATTCCTTCAAGATCCGTAACAGCTGTGGCCAGCATTCAGATAAGAGGCCTTATATTTCTACAGCCACCCAGCCAAGGCCTTATGCAACTTGGTTAAACTGCCCTTTGAGACACTGCCTTGCCAGCTCGAGTAAGTGGCAGACACCTCTCTATGGGAGAAGAAAATCAGTCTTTTGTTAGACGTCAATTTGCTTTTCCTTTGGGCTCAAATTTTGAAACACTTTATTTTTCCCTCTGTATTGTTTTTGGGAGGTTTTCATAATGCAGAGTCTTCATGCATCCAAACATGGGCTGCTTCTGCCCCTGCCAGTCTTCAGCGCTTTCGTGTGGAGGCAAGTTAGCTCTGTCTCTGTAGGACCACAGAGTTTTCATGAGGTCCATGGTGTTGAGCAGACATTTTCATAACCCTAGTCCTCTTCCTGTCTGCCTGACACTGTTTAGTCTGTGCAGGGCACAGCCTAAGGTTGACATGTGGAGTTTAAAGGATTCTCTTTCTGGAACTAAAATATCATTCACTGACCATTCATTAAGGAAGAGAGAAGAGAAACCAGGCTGAACTCGGCAGAATCCCTTGGGTATCCCTCAACAAGCAGAAGAGCATCCCAAGATATTTTTGCACACAAAATGGGAAACGTGGGGAGGTATAACACAGAGGTACTCACATTGTGTAGACACAAGCCATCTGCAGTAGCCTAACACTGACCTGGTATTGTACCCACTTAAAAAAGCAAAGTCAGTGTCAGGGATTAGTGCCTTGGTCTCAACACCAGGTGCAGCAGACTTGTCTCTTGCTGACTTAAATATTTTTGTGCTCCAGTCCATACCTGCTTGGTACACCTGGCCCAGAATTTAAACACAGACCTTGTATACACCTGTACACAAAATGCCAGGCAACAGAAAGTCTATCTGGCACATTTCACATGTGGTTTGGGGATCTTAGAAGTAACAGAATATGTGTAGATGCCATGGAACAGCTGACACCAAAGCAGACAGAACTAATCCACTAATCTTTAAATTAAGAAGGCTTTGGAAAAAATGCAGGTAGATGAAAAACTTCCATATTCTCAGTGAGGAGCTGAGCATGAAACTGAGCTTCATCAGTCCAGATGTGAATTTCTTCAGGGTTGATTATTCTGGGAGTGGCCATCACAAAAGGAGATCTAGGAAACAGAACAAACATGAGTGAGGTTCAAAACAACAGCACATGATCACTCTTTGCAAAACAGGAGTCATGACAAGTCAAAGAAACTATTAACACTTCACCCTTCTATCACATCTCCCTTTGGAGGACTTCAATGTGCTTCACCAAAGTCAGGTGTCAGATTATGATGCCTTTACTCACACACCTTGCTATATACGTGACCTTATTTGATTTTATGGTTCAAAGCAGTATCTTAAGTACAAAGGCATCAGACTCTTGCCCTAGCCCATGCAGTGTCGGTCATTTTAGGGTTGTTTCTTATTGATGAAAATGTTAGTCAGAAATTACTACCACTTTCTCTTGTCATTAATCTTTATATTCAGAGTCCAATGTAACATAAGTTACAAATACAGAAGTCTGATGATCAAGATGCTAGTCAAGGAAAAATGGAAAACTACCTGAGGTGTTAAGCGCTGCTCTCAGTGGTTGCTACACTGCACATGCGACTTTATTTACTGCATGAAAAAGTGTCAAGGGCTTTGGTCTACTCTTACACTTGCTCTTTCAGATTTAGATGGGGGATCATCTTAGCTCCTCCTTGCGTGCATGTGAAAGGTTGCTGAAGACAGGCCCATTGAGGTACCGGTAAGCTGAATCAGCAGCCTGTTTTGTGCTACATTTTCCCCTTGCTGAAAGAAAGGTCACCCACAATGGCAATTCCACAGTGGGTAAAATTTAACAATCATCATAGCGTGACATATTCCTATTGTTGTTATAGTGATCCTAGTAAAAATATTCACAAGGCTTCTCCTGGTTGTAGCAGTCATTAACAAGGATTTCCTGTTGCAACATACTGCAGTTCAGTTAAAAGATAATTCCACTAAGGAACAGTGTCCATATAGCAATGGTATGTCATGACATGGCCCTGCAGATGGTCAACACTTAAAAGAAGTAAAAATGTCTTAGATGTTTTTATGGCCATTTCACAGTAGTGAGAAATGAAATTAGATTAGATGGGATTGGATTATATTAGATTATTTTTGTTCTGGCCTATATTCTGGGGAATCTCTGGGAGCTTGAAATCACATTGTGAATCCATTCTTTCAAGTAGAAAGAGCTGGAGCAGAATTTCCTAGAGCTTTTCTGCTGTTTTCCTCAACTCTCTGGTGCAAACTGTGTTGATTCTTCCCCTTTGGGCCCTTCATCTGAATTTGCTTAGGGATCGATTTGGGAAAGTCCTGCTGAGTTCTGGCCAGGCTCATTGAGGAGGGACTACCTGCATGCCCCCAGCCTATACATCATCCTCACAGCCCAAGACTAGGGCTTCTCTGCTCCACCATAATCCAAACAACACTGAATACTTCGTAGATGCTCTCTGACTTTGTGTAATGTTCAGGTGTTGAAGCGCCCACTAATACCAGAGATGCTTCAGTAGGTTGCTGTGAAAATCAGATCAAATTAAACACAGTACCTTCATGTTTCAGCCACTAGCTCACACTTTGAGTCAAAGATAGCAGCTGAAATGCTGAGCAAGGGGGAATTGGGTCCTCTCATTTATCAGTGGCGCAGAGCAGCTAAAACCATAGCTGCCCAAGAAGATGACGAAGAATGATTTGAAGTACCAGTGCAGCCCTGGGAGCTGTTTCACAGCAAGTATCTTCATTAAAGTGTCGCTCATTAATCAAGTACTTTCATTTGTGGTGGTTCTCGTTGCTTGGGTTTTAGCTTACAGATGTTCTTCAGAACGGTTAACAACTTCTCTTCCCCTGCACAATTACTCAATGTGGTCACAATTTTGAGACAAACTGTATTAGTCAAGGGCAGAATTTCAACTGCCATGCCAGAATTTTGCATTCACAACTTTTCTGCAAACAGATTTCTTTGGTTTAACCCTCAGGTCAGACATCTAGCTGATATACATAGAAATGACTTTCCACGGGCCCAACTAAAATGAATCTGAGTGTTCAGTGAGAGAATTATTGTTTGTGACTGATTGCACTCATAATTGCAACACAGGGGAGAGTGGTTTTTTTGCTTTTTTTTCTCCTTGTCGTTTTTGGAAATTTCACAACCTTCGGTTAGCCAGACTCTGAGTCTGAGCTGAGGATCTTGCAACACTGATTTATCAATGTGACTGAAAAACAAACCTGTACAGCGTCATAACTTTCATTGATCCACCAGGTTGGATCCAAGCTGATAGCAGCTCAGATGAGATTGAAGGAAAATAAGAGTCAGACTTGTTGATTCAAACAGACACGGAATTGCAACCTGGCAGCACATAAGCCTTCTGGTTAGCAGACAGACTGCATGGCCCAAGACTTCACTCAGTACAAACTCTGACACAGTACAATACGGCGGGCACCTTCTAGGGTAGTGCTTTTCTGGTCCAGGACTTCCTCTTCAAAGTCTCCACCTCTACGCAAAGCAACCAAGAGTCCAGCTGCCAGATGACTGCATGTTAACAAGAATCAGAGCACATCTCTGCATTGCCTGGTTGATATATGGGACTTGAACGTGAGGAACAATTGCCTGATGTTTTCACATGGGCAAGGCAGAATGTGCAGAAAAGCTACATATTACAGCATACTAGTACGCATATTTAAAACAAGCACACAACTGTATCTCACACTGAGCCTCATGGACCCATGAATCAGGTTGCTGTGGGATGTTATGGAGTCCAAAGGCATAACTGTGTTCAAAAAGACGATCAGCCCATGGCTGATCTGTGGTATTAACCTGAAGACCCACAATGAACTTAGAAGGTCCCCAAGTTGCTGCTGGCTGTAACTGGAAGAACAGACTTTAGCTATACCCATTTCTTTTCCTCTTTCTGCAAGTAACCACCACTGGCCACTGTCAGTGAGAGGAGCTAAGGCCCTGATCTCAGGCAGTATGGTTAGTTTTAAGTTACAGTCTAGACTTTAGCCAGTGAATCAGAATTTCCTGAAATTACTGAGCTTCCACAGCAGGTGCTGTAGGTACTTACTATGCTGCAGCCATAAGTTTTCTGTTCATAACATAGCAACATGTGCCAGATTTTATAGGCACCTGTGTTTTATAGTCAGAGTGCCTCAGGAATGAAGACTGTGCAGACGTTACTGATTTTCCTTATTGCTTCTCCAAATTTTGGATTTGCTCATAATCTAACATTGATTTGTGGTTGAATAGTCAGTGGAGCCTAGAGTCCCTACTGCTCTCACTTTGTGGCAATAGAGCTGCGGTGTGTTCACTGCATGTTTGCCGATATGTTTTCCCCCTGCAACTTCCCCAATGACCCTTGCAATACTGACACAGCGCAATGGGACTTCGTGCGGGTGGCCTGTATAGATGCGCGAGTGGGTTGCACAAGTGGAGGATGCCTGGGGAATGCTCTAAACCCTCAGCCTGCTGCAGGTCTCCAGACAAATGTCTTTTTCCAGCAGATTTGTACAGAAACAGAGAATCATTATGGGTTTGGTCCTGCCCGGCTGAGAGCTTGAGCCTGGATCTAAGAAAGGTCTTAAGCTAGTGTGTCTTTTTGCAAGATTCTTGCTAAAACTTAAGCATGCTCATACATGCTCTTGCTGGAGCTAGACCAGAAAACTCAGCACCTCAAAGCACAGAGACACACAGCTGCAGGGCAAAAATCTAGACAATGGGAATTTTTGCTGTTGACCACAATGTTATCAGAACAAGATTCAATATCTATCATTGTCTAAGGGTTCTCCTGCTGCTGCCAGCATGATCAGAGGGATGGAAGCAGTGGCTGCATCCTCTAGGAGAGATTTAGCAGCAGCTCCCCTGGAATAGCCAGTGTCCCTCACACTATGTCCCTCCCTCATAGCAGCAATAGCCAACATAGCCTTGCAGGGCAGGGCAACCATCAGACAGCCACTGTAGGAAACTGTCTACCTTGCTTGTGCCAAAAGCCAACCCTATAAGCACTGTCTTCCAGTCTTCCATTGGATAGGTAACTAGGGATTTCCGTTACATTTGCTAGCACTTCGTTCCATCACACCCATTGTCTTCTTCGCTGAACAAGGCATGTTAGCAGCAGGTTTCAGCCTTGCTCATCCTTCATGTGCCATCTCATTGAAGACCAGGAACACCTTAAGAGGGCCAGAAACCATAACTGCAGCATCTAAAAAGACAGTCCTTGAGGACTCCTCTTCCTTGAGGAGGCCAAAATGGCCCCATCATGAGGAGAGAGATGCTAGGTTCCTGGGACCTGTGGGGCACAGCAGACTTGCTATAGCTCAGGGTCTTCGAAAGCTATAGCACAGGGCCAGGGACCCAGATGCCACCCATCCAGGTAATCCCATACAATCAAGGTTCACTAGTCCTGCTCTTGCCCGATTAGAAGAGCTTTAGAAATGCTCTCATTGATGCTTTTGGCATATGGGACCTGGGGGCTGTTGGTTTTATTTGTGTTTCCCTCTTTATTTTTTTTCTCTTACTACATTAATGTAGGGCTCCCTACATGTACTTTGCCTGGATCTGTCCCATGGTCTTGTTAGTCATGTCACAGGCAGGGTTATGACCACTTGTGACAGAGCACATGCAAATATAACCCTTCAGAAGATAAGGAAGCCACTGGAAGGACTGCCAGGAGGCAGGAATCCTGCTTCTGTGTGAAATGTCCCATGTCAATAAACCATTAAAGAGGGAGAAAAATATGGGGAGTGTAAAGAATGCATCAAGCATTAGGTTTTCCTTTCGATCTCATCCGAGGCTCAACAGAGAGACAAAGGATCAGGACCTCACATTGGCTTCATCTCCTTCATCCTATATTCTTGACAGGAGCAAGTGAGAACTTAAGGATTGAGCTTTCCTAGAACCTCTTCCTCTTTTCCTGGAAATAAGTCTTCAGTCACATGATAGTGTTTTGCTACTCTTTAGGAATTCCAGATCCTGAATGAGGCAGACTGTAAACAAGGAAACCTGATACCTCAAGGACAGGAGGAGAGAGAGAACAAGATGTCCATAAACACACTGGAGTGTGTTCAAGCATTGCTATGTGTTCTGTGATTTGTTTATAAATGTGCCTGTCTCTGTGTGTACACACACACGTATATATACACTCCTACAGAGTGCTTACTATCATTTGTTATCCCACATCACTAAAAGCAGCCCAGAGAGGGTCAGTCACAAACAAAGTGACAGGCACCACTCTTTCAGCCCGGTCCTGACCACGGCCCTGTCTTTGTGTCTGCAGCTCTGTGGTTTCAAACCCAGTTATTTTCTGGTGCAAGGCAGAGGTTGCAAGGCCTTGTTTGTGGGTGCAAGCAGGTACACGAGCACCCACAAGCTGCTGCTCAATACCAGCCTCTCTTGGCTGGCTAGTTATTAAAACCCTGTCTGGTTTTTAAGTAACATAGCTGAATCTGTGGCTGCTGGGGATGAGACATCGGGTGGGTGCTGGAGGGAAAAGGGAGGATTTTGGGAGCAAATAAGCAGCATGGATAAAAAAAGAAATGGGACAGATTCCTCAAAAGGCATAAGGAGAAAAAATAAACTTGGAGAATCCGGGGTAGCAGCTGGATTGATACACCACACCACCGAGACCCTTGCCCAAAGGGAGAAAGATAACTACAGGAGAAGCCTGAGCCTTTACACTAGAGCATGCTCTTTCTCCTCCGAGCCAGATGGAGTTTGCAGTCCTATGCCAAACACTCATATTAACTCCAAAGAGCTCCTTAATCCTAAGACATTTTTAGTCTTAACATTAAACATTTACCTCTTATCAGAAAATTAGCCTTAAACCTAATACAGCTGGAACTCAGCCATAAACGGGGTCAAAAATGGCTTTTTCTCCCTCCATTTGTAACAGAAAACTTTTAGACAGTTGGAGACAAACCTTTGCTATCAAATCCTTCCCAAGTGACTTAATTTGTTGCCATTTGCAGAATGTTGATCAAGAAGCCCTCTTTGCTTAATTCTTTTTTGGAGGCACAACCCTCAGCGGTACTGTGAGAGGAGCATGCGCAATCATAGCAACCAGGCCATTAATTAAAGCCTTATAAAAACCCAACTGAAGTTACTGGAAGGATTCCCATTGATCCATTAGATTTTGGATAAGGCTTGAAATACAGCAATTGAACTGAAAAGTGCATCCAGACCTCTTCCCTCTTATGCCGTATTTTTCCTGCTATTGGTATTTTCCTTTGCGTGTCCAATGCCATGGGGATCAATGATCGAAATCTCTGTCAGAAAGAAAATGTGGTGTGTTTTGTGTGTGGTGGCCGCAGCATTGGTGCTAGGGCTTGGTTCAAGCTGCTGGGTGCTGTCTCCCTAGTGCTGTGGTATCTCCAAAGTCTTGCAATATCAACACAGCTGTGACTAACAGTATTGCACAGTGACACGCGTGTAGCACAACCTCAGAGTAAGAAAGGGGCCTTATGTGCAAATTTTGCCATATCCCACTGAAATGGGCTGAGCTTTACTGGTCAACGTGGACAGCAACCTCAGGGGATTCAGCTGAACAACTTCTCGTAACAAAACTGTTTTTTTCACGCTGCACATGGAGCCACTGTCCAGAGCCATTCACGGAATCTTTCCTCAGTCCTCTCCATTGTTATACGCTGGTTTAGCCCAGAAGGCACCAAGACCGAAATGATGGAGTGAGGTAAATGCTGAAACTATTGGAAAGAAAAAACCTCACTCGTCTCAAGGACTCTGGCAGTATAGCTTCTTGGATTGAGAGCTGCTGGGGACTCACTTTCTTCTAGCCCTGAGCTAAGCACCTGCCCAATGATTTTTCTGCTGCAGTGTTACCTTCTGTAAAACAGAACTAATTATTGTTATTATATATCACTAATATGGACTTGTGTCCAGCCTAAGAGGCCTAATAAGTACTGTAAAACTGATGAGGAAATACACATACAGTTGCAACACAATGTTAATACTCATCATGTCATTGAAATCTTCAGCTCCCCCACCAAATCAATGGGGCTGTGATGTTCCTGCTGTTCCCTCCTGCCTGAGTACAGCTATACAAACAACTCACCGCAACTTTGCCATCCTGCAAGGAACTGCCTGTCTGCAGTTGGCTATACCCTTAGATAAATGTCAGTGCACTTCCCTGGCCATGGAAGCTGCTTTCTACCCTCTGCGGTGTTATAGCGGGCAGCTGGGCTGTTACTGGGGAGGAACAGAGCAGCCAGAAATCAGCCCCACTTTATCGCAGGCCAATTTGTTCATGCAGCCATAGCCTGGAGCTGCTGCAAGACACTTCTGGGCTCAAGTTTTCATCTCTGGATCCTCAGGAGATCATTCTAATGGGCTGAAACATCTCAGAGGAAGATTAAAAAGACCAGCCAACAGCGATATCTTTTTCCAATCAGCAAAATCTTTTCCTGACAATCCACCAGTGTGTGGATGCCTGATGGTTTATATCCCTTCTGATATTTCCTCTCCTATCACTTATAACTGTGAATTCTCTCATTAGTCATACTGTACCACTTCCAGCACATCATTTAATCTTTCTTCATCAAAACAGCATTTAAACAAAGATTAACCTATTTGAAATGTGGCTGCTGTCGTCACTTCCCTCTATGCTGTATTTATTCACTGTTCTATTCTTTTTTGGGGTAGTCATGCCAGGTAGCTTTTGATGAGTAACATATTGTTCGCATGTTACTGTCATGTAGCCAACAAAGCCCCAAAGACGCCATCAGAAGTAAAAAAAAAAATAAAATAAAAGACCATTGCGCGATACTGAAATAAGCTTTTCTGCATGAGCATGTGCACCCTACCCCATCAGACAGCTCTTTTCCCTACCGTTCTCTCATTCTACATCCTGCCTCTTGCACAAAAAGAACAAACAAATCCCCTCGATTTCACTTGAAGGAAGCATAATGTCTCACTCGGAGTCACTTTGTGAATGATTAAAAAAAAAATAATTGCAGATAAAAGGTGTGAGGGTGCAGAATATTTCTGCCGCAGCTACAGCTACTGTAGAGAGGCAAACTGTCTCTATTTAGGTTAGTGTGAGTGTGTGCCCATTTCTTGGCTAAACAGCCATGCATGCACCGTGGATGTTTGCAAACCTAAGTTAACTTATGCTAAAGTTGCAGATGTGTTTGCAAACATAAGTATTCAGCTTCAGAAATCTGTTCTGTTGCCTTGCTATGTAGAAGTGGCCAGCAGAATGCACTGTACGTGCAGCACAGATATCATTTGGATCATTGCTCAATACCCACAGGGCCAGGGTTAATAAAGCAAAAGGGAACAGAGCACCAAAGCACTGTTGATAACTGTATGTGCACCAGAGACCATTTTATTGGCTTTGTGGAGAAGCCTTCTATCATCTAATTGCTCAATATTCAAAGCAATACTCGATACTGCTTATCCAGATACCTACGGTTCCAACCAGAAAAATATATAGACTGACAAGAAGCGCAGTGTTGGGAAAGTCACAGCAGGAGTTGCAATGAAAAAGCATCTAGCCAAAGAAAAAAATCAGTGATCAAATGCTATGAGATAAAGGTTGGTCTAGGATTTGTAATAAAATTCAAACTTTGAATAGCAAGGGTGTAATTCGGAAAGGAATTAAGAGGTCCCCACTCTAATTTGAAGTGAGCTGCATATTATTCCCATCACAAAGGTAGGAATGAAGGTTAAGGGTCTGCTCAATGCCATGTGGCAGAGGACTAAGCAAACGTAGAGCCTAGTCGTTCCTCCATATGATACCATTTCCTACCAGATCTGATCGTATACAGTGTTCAGCGCCTCCTGTTTATACACTTCTGAGCATCCTCAGGTTCTATGAGAAAGCTCTTGGAGCTGGTCTGGGATGGCCAGAAGTCATTATCAAGCATACAGGGACACTTTCTCCTTGCTTAGAACAGTAGTTCAAACATAATTTGTGAGGACACCAGCAGAGGAAGAACTTGTGATAAGAGGAAGATTTTAAACAGGAGTACAAGGAAAAGGACACTGAATACCAGCTGTGTTCTGCTCACAGGAGAAGTAGAGGGAGCAGCCTAAGAGAAGCGTGGTGCTGAGGGGGCAGAACGAGACAAGACTGGAACAAGCAGGGCTGTCAAAAGAATATCAACCATCTCTGAAGGGGAGGCCTGGGAGATCCCCACACCCCCTTCTTTACCATACAGGGAGGGATTTGGGGATCTGAACTAAAGGGGACAGGGGAAGCAGGAGGAAAGAGACACTTGCAAGCTAGATGCAGGCAGCATGTCCCCTGGAGTCAAGTGCAGCTGAGGGGAGAAGGGAACCTGGCCAACCTGGGACCCAGATGTAATTTGGGAAACCAGGTGGCAGGCTTGGTGCCAGGCCTGAAGGCAGGAGCCTGTATGTTTTCCTCCAACAGCTAGGCCACCTTTTCCTTTCTCACCCAGCACCAACAAAGTCCACCTCAGCATGATCTGCCATCACAGAGGCATAGAGAAACCAAGTCAGACACTGCCAGATCAGAGAGCTTTGGGATGGCCACACAGTCAGACTCATGTTGATGGGGCAGCAGTTTGAGTCAGTCTTTTACAAAGCAGCCTTAAAAGCCACAGGACAGTGGCTGCTTTCTGAAGTCTCCCACTCTCGCTTCTCTCTAGTAAAGGCTCACAGAGAGTCTCAGTTGGCCACCTTGGCTGGGCAGACTTCCCTAGGGAGGGAAGAACCTGACACTGTTTGTTTTGCACATGTTTTAATCAGCAGAGCAATGCTTCATGAGTACTCTTGTACATGCCAGAAACAATCCTCCTACACAGAGTTGTCAGTGATATTAAACAGAGCAAGAAGGCAAAAAGGGTCGGAGCTGCTATTTTCAGGGTCAGATCAAGAGCCTGAAGGCTGGACTCTGACATAGCAGAAGACTTTCTTCTCAATTCAGTTGTACAGACACAGTGAAGAGGCTCTACCCTGGGGCAGCAGAGGGGAGAAAGTGACAGGAGCCCGCTGCAGAAGCCATGGCTTTTTATGACAAGCAGTTAAAGGCTGGGGTTTTGTACAATTCCTTGAGTGCACAAGTGCACATCTTGCCTCTGATGAGTTCATATTTGCCCTTCTCAGTGATAGATCTTTGTTCCACTGCAGCCCCATGACTGACAATACTAAGATAATGGTGAGTTTGGACATCTGGAAGCCAATAATTATGTATTTTTAAAGTCTGTACTGTATATATGTGTGTGTGTATGTATGCAGATGAAGCTGTGGCTCGCCTGTTGATATGCTTTACATCCTCTTTAACAAACAGGGAGAGGAAAACAATACTTAAAGACACTGAATAAAGAGACACAGATTGTAGGGGCTTAACCCCACTCATGTTGCCACCAACAACCAAAGTCCTGTTGCTTTCAGTAAAGTGGTAAGCCTGGTCATGCTTTGGTACTGTGGTGATGCGTTCCTAAAACAGTCATAGATCAATAGATCCACATCTGAGTTGGGATTTTAAATTATTTTGGGCAAGAAACGCTCTTTTCATTGTGTCTGTAGTAATAGGAAACCCCTTTTGAGCATTATAATAAATCTATTACCACTGATAGCAATTACTGCAATGATCAGTTGCAAACTCCTGTGGCACCACACAAGAAATAGCTGCAGTCTCCCACAAAATGGTGGCAGGGAATCGCCCAGAGATATACCTAGTCATGTTCTCCTGTCGTTTACCCCATCGGAAGCAGGAAAAAATGCCAACAAAGCCAATGAACCGCAGTCGAGTTGGTTGTTCCCCAAGACCCGTACCCACCACCAAACCAGACCGAGGCATGCTGGTGCACAAACAGAGCCTGCCACAGGAAAAAGTCTTATTCCCAGCAGCTTCCTAGGACTGCTGTGGTGAGCGCAAAATTTCTCATCTGCGGGTCTGATCCTGCCCAGCGTAAGCAGTTTAAGCACAGACTGCTAAAGATCCCCTTGCATGGGCTCACGATCAAGTTGTAATTGCTCAGCTATTGCATCTGTTTGCGTAATTAAAACCAGCTGTCTCTGTGCTAGCTTCCATCCAAGAAATAGCTGCGCAAATACATTTTTTACTGTTAATGTAAAGAACAGTTTTGTGGCCTCTGCCCTAATTGGCCCTTCAAAAGTAGCACTGGTGTTTTAATTCATTCCAAGTTCACACAAAAATGTAATCCCCCAAAACAGTCAGTTCCTGTCCTTTCCTATTATCCAGCACAAGACCTGAGATGTTTCCCACTTGTATGGATTTACTGCCTAGTAATTATAGTTCATTAAATCCATTCACAGTAAAGTGTGTCCTGGATACTCCAACTCTTCCTGGCAAACCAAATGTTTAACATCATGAGGGGTATAAAAATATAAGCAATTGTGTTTGAGTCACTTTTAAGACCACGGATTAGTTTGCAGAGTCTGGCAGTGTTTATAGCATAAATCACACTTTAGAGATGGGAAAATACTCCTAGATTATCTCGTTCAACTGTTTTTTGCAAGTATGTATTCTCTGCTGCCTTCATCCAAACCTAACTTGAGAAATATCTCTATGTATGAGATTTCCACCACTTCCCTTTGGGATTATCCAACAACTTGACAGAAATCACTGTTAAGAAAGATATCCTGACATTTAAACCTACAGTTTCTATTGCTCAGTTTAAGCTTTTTACTCCTAATGCTCAAACTTGAGTTAACACCCCCTTCCCTTCCCTTCCCTTCCCTTCCCTTCCCTTCCCTTCCCTTCCCTTCCCTAACTACTGATTTAACTCTTTTTTTTTTTTGTCACATCAGACTTTTGTGAACTCTGTAAACAGGGGAGTTGGGAAGGAATTGCCTTTTCTGTAAACACAGCCTGCACACCAGGNTTCCCTTCCCTTCTTCAGTGTTCGCAGCTCCAGACATTTGCAGCTGGTTCAGATGTCCTATCATCGTTCACTGTTTCTCCCAGCTAACCAGTATTGGTATGGACAAGGACACTTCTCCACCTCTGCTTCCTTCCAGGTCAGAAACCACCCTAGAGCTCTTGAACATGGTTTTGCCAGGAGAAGACAGGAGAAAGAGAGGGAGGGTTGCTAAGGACAGGTCAGCGACCAAGGCAAATGGTTGCTCTCACACAAGGGAGACATTTCCAGTATTTTGAATTGTTTCACTTTTAATAGGTGTTTTTCCCCCTCTGGTAATGGTACAATCACCTTTCCCTCAGCTGAACCACTCCTCTGACAAGAAAACAGCAGCAACCAACCGAGACATGTTTGGAGCTAAAGGCTGCCACTATTTATTTGTGTATTTTGCTTTCTCACAAGAGTGCTTGGTACATTGTGGCCTTGACGCTGAGTGAGGAAAGACTGTGTGTATGGGGCAGGTAAAGTACATATTCCCCTCCTTGGCAGGAGTGCCTTGGCAGCACCAGCTTAATGCACAGTTCAGCACCCTGACTTCCTCCTCCCGACCCCACTGCTTTATTTTGCACTTGATACACGTGAGTGCTCTCTCCTCCATGCTCTCAGTGCCCTTGTGGGGACATGGTGGAGTGGTGGCCTTGGTTGAAGTCAGTTCAAAATTCCCACCAACTCCTCCGAGGCCAGGATTTCACTTTAAATGACCGTTCTTCAAAAGCAATAAAGGGTTAAAACTGTGCCACACGAGTGCACTGGTTAAAATGGAAGACTTGCTAAGCAGTTACAGGGTCCAAAAAGAGTTACAGAGGGTCAAGTTTCCAGTTCAGTGAACCCTGTCAGCTGTCCCAGGGCACTGCCTGGCTCAGGAAGAATGGACTCGCCATCCACGCACACCAACAAGAATTAAAGGCTGAGATTTCCAAAGCTCAGTGCCTCAGAGGCACAAAATCTGTTTGCTTTTATGCTGATTGGGAATCAGATTCCTACCAGACCTCAGCCTAGGAAGGCACATGCTCTCCAAGTTCAGTCACTTGGATTTGACAACATCTGGCATTGCCACAGCACCCATGACAAATCCACTCGACACCACGACCCACGTGGCTCCTGGAAGAGGTGCAAGGTCTGCGGCACGCTGCTGCCAGGAGAAAGCCATGCTGGTGGGTGCAGTCACCGATTTGGTGGCCCATTTAAGTGCAGGAGGATCAGGCACTGGCATGATGCCAGGCTGCATTGCTCCCTCTGAATCGTTTTTTTGGCACTGGGAAAGCTGGCAGTAGGGACATCAGGGAAGGGCTGAGATTATTGGAAAAGGAAGCAAGGAAGGAAAGAATCCAAGGCAAAGAAAATCTTTCCTCTCCTTTTTAGTCTCTCGGACCTTTTAGGAGTTGGGTACAACCCTTGTCCCTCTTTTACTGAGAGCAAAGCTCCTGCACGACCATCTTCCAACGCGCTGTAACCTGCAGCTGGGAGGAGACCAAACCCCTTCTCCTGGAGACAAAGTGTTTATAAAACAGTGACCCGCAGCAATGGTAAGACCAACACAAAAGAAAATAGCAGGTTCAGCTACTTCCGTGCCCGCTTTCCCTGTGTGGAAATGTCACCAACTAGATGAGGTTGGAGCACAGCCAGAGAAGCACCTCAGCCCTTCCTACAAACCCCTGTTCTGAGGCAGTTCCCGTTTTAGTCCCCAAGACATCCCTCTCCAAAGAGAGGAAATGCTGATTTCACCCACTTATGAAAGGGCCCAGGTGAGGCAGGGTGTAAGAAGCAGTACGGCTACAGAATGCCACAGAATCAATGTTCAGCTGAGCTCCTGCATACACCTCTCCTGTTGACAGCCTGCTGCAGAGCCAGTCCTATGAGTGCAACACAAGCATAGGCATGTGCCAGACTCCCCCCTTTTGAACAACAGAGACCCGGGCATATGCACCTGTACAGGGGCAAGAGGTCTTCCATGGTGCCAGCAAGCCAAATACCCTCACATTACCTCCGTTCTTAACATATGCTTGGCACACTGATCGTTACTCTGAACATATACCACAAAATGCCTTTGCAGTGGTGGGAACCCAAATTTATAGGATGGAAAGGTCTTAAGAAAAAAAAAATCTAGAGCTTGAACAACCAACCATTCTGGATGCAAAGCTGAATTCAGTGCAAGGTCAGAGGTGTTTTTCTTGTTTAAAATATCAGATCATGACATAGTTTGTAGCATGAATATGTCAGTCAAGAAGTCCAAAGCTTTCTCATAGACCCTAGCCCATTGCAACGCACAGCTGTCTCCTGTGAGACTGCAGTGTGAAGTTCTACACTGTGTCCTGTCACCTCTGCAAGGTATTTCATCAGTCACCGGGCTGTTCTGCAATGTGCTTAACAGCAAAATTGTGTAAGCCCAAAGAAAGTCAAGGCAAAGAGCAACTTTGGCAATCCCTGCCCAGGACAGTGAAGGTGATGAAGGCTGAGAATGGTCCTGCCGTTCAGTCACATTACAGGTGGTGATTAGATATTTGCAGAGAGTTTTGCAGGTGTTTGCAATCCTGAAACAAGGGAGCAAAGGCTCTGAAAGGAGATACATGTGAGCTCATTTATTGCATCAAGCTGGTTGACTAAATCCAGCAGACAGTGTAAAGTTTCATGTCTGTGGTTTCTGCCTTCGCTGGAGCTGATACCACAAGATAAAATTGTGGTTTATAATACCTTTATCAAAAAAAATGGTAATCAGCACTAATCATAATCAATGTTCCTTTGCAAAACAACAGCCAAGGAAGGGAGCTGAGCCTGAGGGAATGGACAGCTTCATTGACATTTGGCCTGATTAGTATAACTGGAACTAGTCTCCTATCTGGTTTAACACAGGAAAGTCTTGCCAAGTCACTACCAGTAAACCCCCAGACTGATCATGAGAACTAATCTTCAGATTAGATCAGAGGAATGAAAAAAAAACCACCCCAAAACAACCCAACACCAAACCACATTTGTCTTGCACTTCCACAAAGCTTTCTCCTCTTCTGAATGACACTGCAAGAGCTGGCAGTGGTTTCATCCTGTCCACACTATTTCAGTGAAAAAATGCCTTGTGCTTCTCACTGAGCTCTCTGGAAGCTGATACATTAAGTTAGTTCACACTAGAACATCACATGGGGCCACTGCATCCTTGATCTTCCTTTCCTTCCCCATGCACGGTGGGGTTTTTTTTGTTTTTTTTGTTTCTCTTCACGCTGCTCGTCTACTTTGAGTGATATACACCACAAGCCGTAGTTTCTGGGAGCAGAGGCAATGCATCCAGACAGAAATCACTACATGCAAGCAACCTGGGCAAGACACACGTGCTGCCCTGCATGGGAACTTGGGATGCGCGTGGATTTTTTTCACATGTTAAATGCAGATGAGGACTGTTCCAATGAAAGGTGCTGAAGTGGCGGAGACTGAAGTCCTGTATTGATCTCCCTAGCAGGCAACAGCAACGCAACGTGCCCTGGCCCTGACCCGCGTGACCAGCTGCAGAGGTAGCCACTCTCACTTGAGCACTGGGCCTCCCCATTGAGAAAGCCAGCACAGAGGGCAGGTAACCTCACTGGTCTGGTGACCAAGCAGAGGACGTTTGTCTACTGGGTATGTGCACTTATTCCCAGGAGGAGATTGTTGTGCTTAACATCGCTAAACATCTCTGAAGCATTTTTATGGCTCATGACCTGGCATTACATCCTACAGAGGAAATCTGCAGGGCGGGTGCTTTTTACAGAAGGGTGATATTGGGGTCTGCCTCTGGCAATTCATGCAGCAGCATCTTGCCTGCTCCAGGGATGCTGGAGAGAGCAATACCAGTTTTCTGATCACAGACAATGATACAACTAGTCCACAGAAAAGCCTCCCTCTATAAAGTTTAAGGCAATTAAAAGCTAACACAAAGGTTTGGTGATGAGATACAAAGTCTTGCCGCTAGATAACTGGTCCTAATTATATAGATTTTATTTTATGATGACTTTGCAAGATTACGATAGCTCAGGTAGCTTCCAGGTGAAGTGTGCCCAGTTCTCCTCAGACAAGGCTTCAGGCAATGAAAGCCCCAAAGTAGTTGCCTTCAGCGAGGCCTCCAGCTTGTGATCTCAGCTTCAGAGCCAAGGCTTGGCAATGCTGGGACAAAGACTCGCTTTCAAAGATGGCTCTTCCTTGTTGACAAGCAAACCATGTTTCTGCTATCCTCCCAACAGCACAGGGGTAAAAGGTGTTTTACAGACAGCCTTGGAGACAAGATCCCCATGATGAGGGCTTGCAGTCAAAATAAAGTGCCAGAGAAATAAAAGAACATGAGAAGAGAAAAAGGAAAAAAAAAATAATATAAAGCAACTGGAGTTCACTGATTGGGGTCCTTTGGGATGCTCTGCTGGAGTTGTCCTGGGGACTGACAGATTATCCCAGGGCTTTGACTCTGACAACTTTTGCCAGCAGCATCCTTTGGTCCTAGTAACATAATAATCCTCAAAAGGGGCTGCCGGAGACTTTTGGATTCCCTTGTGGCTAGTTATAGATTTTAAAGCTGCAGAGGGAGTGGGTGTTTCCCCCATTAAAAAAAAAAAAAGTGTAATTGCATAACACCACACCCCCTTGCTTTCTAATGCGACGCACATAGGGAATCTCATACATCAACTACAAAGTGCGTATTGTTCTATGTCAGCAGAGAAATAATTCACCATCTGAAGACTTGGAAGGGTTTCTCTTAGTTCAGGATTATTGTTCCACTTGATGCATGAAGTTGGCAGCTTTACTTTCTTCTTCCCAAGAGAACTGGATCACTCTAAGACTTGAGTAACTTCCAGGCTAATAGCTCACCAAGATTTTTGTGTGCGTGTGCGCGCACGCACACATTCCTATGGAAGAATTTAGGTGGAGAAGTGATTTAATTTGTCTTTTATTGTGATTCATTCTTCACTATATACTTTTTTTAAAACTAATAATAATAATAAACCCTTATGATGTTGCAACCGCTGCCTCTTGAATTTCTTCCAGCCATCTTTAAAATCTATGATGCTCTATCAGCCAGAAGTTTCAAGGGAGGAGGAAAGGGCTGTGTTGCTGGTTGAGGGTTTGTTTCTGTTTTGCTTTAAACAACAACAAAAGTATCAGCGTGCATTTCTATTAACACACATCTGACCAGGGTATCGCTGTGTGGTCATGGCTGTCCTTTACAGCAGTCTATCCCTTGCTAGACTGTTCCAGCAACCAGAGGAACACATGCTTTCTGGCAGGCATGAACTAGTCTCATACCCCATTTTTCAAACCAAGGAGAAGTCCAGAACTTTATCCAATAGCCCCATTCCTGTTTTTCATTAGCGCAGAAAAAACAAAGATCAATACAGACCTCCATCAAGAGAGCAAATTCCTAAAGTGATTATGCTTTTATTCTGGTGTTCTTAATAGTAATTAAAATTCTCTTGAAGAGGAATGTTTTTCATTGACTTCAGCAGGCTTTGGATGAGAAAGTCTGGAGGTTTCTGACAAAACGTTATTTTGATAGAAAATGCAGGCTCACTGAAATTGAAACAGTTCCTGGGAATAGCTTTCACAGTGACAGCTCAGTAAAAATGCTGTTATCTCAGGTCCACGATGTACTTTTCAGAACCAGAGCAGGAAGAGAAAACACGAAGTAGCAAAGTACTGTTGGCCAGGCCATCCACCCTGGTACAGGGTCAGGTTCACACTGCGGATTTAAACAGGTCTCAGCTTCTCCAAGAGAAACCAAATTACTGGGGCTTTAGCTAGTTTCAATGGGCTGCTTCTGCTCTCCAGTTTGGGAGCTGTCAGGCCATCTCAGCAAAGAGCAGGACTATTTTTGAATATTTCAAGTGTTCCTCAGGATAGGAAAAAACATTTCCTGCCAGCTGTACTTTAAATGGGGCCATAAAGCTTTACGTTTAAAAACAGTTGTGAAACATGACTCAAACAAGATGCCCTCCAGGCTGCACAGCAAAGCTGCTGCTGTCTTTAGTATCAGCTTTGTTGAGCTCTCAGCTATATATCTGTAGCCCTGTATTTTGTTAAAATATTGATACCGCTATAAGAGAGAGAGGGAGCATTCTAACTAGAACGAAAAGAGCATGTCTCATTCTGGACCTCTATTGTATCAGAGATGGGGATGCAATTGTCTAGACATAGAAAGAATTACTGTCCTTGAAAATTAGAGAGAGAGAGAGAACTTTAACGGCAGTGTTAAGATTACATTGAGAGAAGTAAACAGAACTGGGGAGGTTTCGCCTGTTGCAAAAACAACTGGCCAAAACCTCATCTGACATTAAATAGCATGCCTGCAGTGAATTCAACAAGGTGATACTGATTTACACCAGCTAAGAAGTCACCCCAGAAAGAGTTTGTAAAATAGGACCCGCATTCAGGGGAAATTTTGAATGCTTTAAATCTGGGAGAGGTCCAAGAAGAAAGGACATTCTGGCCAGAAGTTGTATTTGAAAGGGACAGAAAAGAAGTGGCTGAGATCTGGCACAATGCTGTGTACAAGCACATGCTGGAATGGGGGCACAGATGAACACTATCCTTCCAGAAGTCAGTTTATATCATACCTCAGGCCTTCCACTGGTACACAGCACATTGAGGGCACGCATGGGCCAGAATTACGTCGTGTACAGTGATAACTCAGCACAAAGAACAAATGAGTCTGCTTTCTTAAAACAACATCCCTGAATGGATTAGTGCATGTCAGAGGAGGGCACAAAATTTAAGGTTTGTTGGGTTTAATTTTTTTTTTTTTTTAGCAGTGCGCAAGAGCCGATGGATTGGGATGGGGTTGCGCAAGGATTGCATTAAACCCTATGGTACATTTCCAAGCCTTGTTTGTCTGAACAATTGACTCTGAGCACAGACACTTATCAATAAAAGCCTAAGCAAATTTCAGGACACGCTTTTTTTTTTTTTTTTTTGTNGCTGCAGTTACTGTAGCAACAGGAAGGAGCTCATTAAATGATCAACCTGAAGGCCAAAGCTATCAGAGTTGAAATGACCAAAAGTTAATATTTAATCTAAATCCTCTTATTTGTTTAAAAACATCCAGCTCACTTATTATTAGCAGTTGCCTTGTGGGCCTGCTTCAGAAATAGCTATGGAATCATGAGACCACTGAAATTCATACATTTCCCAAATAACGTCCAGTTCCTCAGCGGTGCAGGCTGTGACAGCTGCCTCCTACCAGAAATCATGGAACAACATACTCGGATAGAGAGCTATTTCCTCTGACCTTTAGTGTCTGAAAATCACTTAATATGCATGCGTCTAAGCACGTTGTTTTTAATGATTTCCACAATCTAACAGCATTATATAGTATTTTGTTTTAAGAGCTAAGGAGAACAAGTGTGATCCATTTTTAGCCTCATTAGATTCTGTCCTTTGGACAGCCGTTCCAGGGATGAGTTATGCTTTGCCTTGGGCCCAGCAGGCAGAACCAAATGGAAATAGATTGCTGCGGCAAAATTAAGTGACCCATCCCCTACTATTGCTTAAACACGTCTAGCCTCCCTCACTGCTGTTTCAAATGTCTGGCAGGCCACTCTTTCCACAGCTTTCAATATTAACTGCTATTTTTCATCAATGAAATAGCATCCATGGACAGCCAGGAGGGACCTATTAACTGGGGCTACTTTATGCTTGTCCACCAGCAGAACAAGGATACTCTTAAGGAAGGACCTCATTTGGTCAGCTCCTACTTTACCAACATAAAGCAACACATCTTCAGTACATGGATGCCAGCGGACCTCAGCAGACCACCGCTTTCAGGAATTTCCTGTGGCTATGGGATGGTGAGACTAGGTCCCACACGCCTCCAACAACACCCATCCCAACTGAACACAGCTTTTAATGAAAACACTAGGAGGAAAAAATGCCTGTCTACTTCCTACTACTAACCCTAGCTCAAAGAAGGGTTTTGTCTGCCCTGGAAATAGTCCTCTGCCTACAGTTTCTTTTTGGGAGATCTCATTGCAGGTAGTAGCTGCTGACCCAAAACATTTGGATGCAACCAGAAACCACTAAGATAATTTGTCAAGTCTGTCCTGTCCTAACACAAAGGCAGAGAGTATCTCTAGGAGGGATAGGGGATGGCAAGCCTATTTCACAGGATTTCTACAGGCTATTCAAGGCTTTTAATACACAGAAGTGGTGACAGTTCACTGCCATTTGTGACCTAATTAAACATAATTTTGTTATTCTGATTAAACATCAGCAGATCACAGGCAGAAAATGCAGGTTATGTGGCCAAATACCATGGCATACACATCACTGAATCACAGCATTTTCTAATACTTGTCATCCTCCTTCCCCAAACCCAGAGTTAAGACCACACCAGTAATTCAAACATACAGGTTTTGCACATTAATGGTCAGCAAAATCACCACGTAAAATAAAGCTGTGAAGCATGATTATGCTATCCAGCAGCATCATCAAAACAACCTTTATTGCCAGTGCTGATGGAGTAGGGGGACCCAAAGCTTTATAAATACGTTAGAGGAGCCAGGCCTCGTGCAACTGCCTATCCCGGGCTCAGATTATTTTTGGTGTGAACCTGACATTTTCTTTGCACCACTGCAGCTAGAGCCGGTTAGATGGGAGGCTTTGTCTTAATCCAATGCAAGACTGTCTAATTATGAATAGGTATCATCCTTAATTGAACTGTTTGCTCTCTTGCAGCGCTTAAAAACAGCATACAAAGACCCGAGACACCCACCCACACAGCCCCAGATTTGGCCACACAGCTTAACATGCCCCAGTTAAACAGTTCCTTGCTTGGTTTTTTTTTTTTTTTTTTTGGTTTGGTTTTTTTGTTATCCTTTTGCCCCTTGTTCAGCATGTTTCAGCTGACCCTGTGAGGGAGCAAAAATAGTAGTGTGGCTGGGAGAGTGGTATACCACAGCTCGCAAACAGGAATGGGAAGGCAAGAAAAGGAGCCAACAGGATGGATGCATCCATTTGGGTTTTTTTAGCTACCCCTACCTCACAGTACACAAGTGACACTCGTTATCAGGGCACCCTGATCTTCCCAGAGACCCTACACCAGGCCCTGGCGTGTTCTGGCCATGCTCTTCCCCCAGCTTCCTCCTGTGCATGCCTCCTTCGTCCTTTACACCCACATTACACCTCTGCCAGTACAGGACCATGAATCCAACCAGGAAAGGTCTGCCTCGAATCACCTCTACACTGGTGCTGTGAAAGGACTGCTCCGCGAGTCAGCAGAGGTATTTCTGCAAGGGTGAGGATTAGAGCATGCACTGAGCCTCCAAGAAGTAAACCCTAGCAAAAACCACACAAACAAAACAAAAAAAAAAAAAAAAAAAAACAAAAAACCCCAACCACCACAACACAAAAAAAACAGAACACACCAAGGCTCAGCTTTGCTGTTGCGCTATCTCCTGGCTGCTCGCTGAAGCCAAACTCTGAGGAGGAAGCGCACTTGGACTTTACATGCATACAGTCAGCACGAAGAGAGGCTGGAAAGGATGCCTGCGCGTCCCTTCTCCCAAATACTCCCCCCGTATGATCTAACCGCAGTCTGCGGATCTGCAGCTGTCCAGAGAGCGGGCTCGCTCTGCGCTCGGTAACCTGAGGCTCTGCAGGCGAGTGGTAGCTGCTCGCCTTGCCTGCCTTCCCAAGGCAACACTTGCTCAGCAAACACAAATATGTTTACTGTGGAAACTTTGTACTTGCCTTACTGCCCTCGCTCTTTGCCAGGTGTTTTTCTTTTTATACCCGCAGGAGATGCAGAGCCATGTTCTAATATAGAAATATAGGTTCATGTGCATGCGTTATTAATAAACAGGTGGGTAAAATCTATTTGCTTACTGCCTCATTTGAGTGATTTATTTAGTTATTTTTAGACCTGTTAGACATACAAACTCAAAGCAGCAATATCAGGGACTGGCTATTGTAATATAACCAAGCTACATTCACAAACTGATTTTTCCAGAGAGGAAAAAAAGAGGATACATAGCTACAAGGGTACCCAGCACCAGTCAGCCCTTTTCTCCTCTCACCAATTTTAAACTGGTGTCATTATTGTCTTCTGCTACATTGTCCTGGGGATAAATCAGGAAGAAATTCAGTGGCCAGGTAGACCAGGACCTCCTCTAAGGATTGCAGTACAGAACCATGCCTAAGCTTCCTTGTAGCGTTGCTTAGAGCAAAGTATTTTTGTACTATCCATAGCAGGGTGTGTCCATGTGTATATATATCTACAGACACATAAAAAATCATGGTTTTATCTTGTGGTATAAAAAAAGGAGCTTGAGTTACCGCTTTCATAGCCCCAGCTTCAGGGGAGATCAGAAATAGACTGTGTAGCCCTATGAGTAAGGCACACAACGCAGAAGGGAATAAGAAGTTGGTGCCAACGTAAGACAGGGGCTATAGCCCCAGTATCTCCCCTTCTTCCCCCCACAAGAAACCCGAGATATGCTGGACATGCAGCCCAAACCAACCCTGACCCCACCAAGATTAGACTGTTTAAGGATTCTCCCAGCCAAAAGTAATCTTCAAAAAGCCACTAATATCATTTGCTAGTGAAAGAAGATAAAAAGCAAAACCTCCTTTCCTCAGGGGACTGTTCTCACTTCCTGAGGACACAGTCTGACCCAGATCCATAAGGACACACCGCATGGAGGGGACCTAAAGGGGCAACAGGAGGCTCACAAGATGGACCATAAAGCAAGAGCTCCTAAACAGTTACAGGTCAGTCAGGGTCTCCCAAAATGTTTTGCTCCAACAAAACTGTTCCTGCTGGTTCCCGGGCCCTGTCCTCCTTCGAAAATTGCACAGGGCCTCCCCGAGGTAGCTGCCATGGGTTTCATACCCCTCTCGGGATGCAGACAGAGCTGAACAGGCACTTTTGCTGTTCCTAGCATCCTCCCGCTACCCTGTTGCAATAAACAGTTGATTGTCAACTTCAGCCAAATAAGCAAGCATAAATGCCAGTAAAAGAAAACATTGCATACATCCCTCATCTGGAAATTATTTTTGTTTGTATTTATGTTCCCACATGTTGTCAGGGTGATGTCTGGGCTCAAGCCCACACGTGGAAAAATCTGGACTGTGCCCTGTACTAGGAAACTCTCTAGCTCAGAGGCTAAACTGTGTTTGTTCCTCCTTGCCTCCCAAAAAACAGCCTGTATGCTTGCCTTCATGGTTCAGAGCACAGCCTTTTTTATCCAGAGAAGAAGAAAATAAAGAATTGACAAGAGGTTTATTTTTACACTAGGACACTGGAGCAGGAGGAAGCCCTCTCTTCTGTGCCAGAAGAAGAAAAAGAAGAACAGGTCCAGAAAGGAATATGACCCCTCCATGAGCCACACTTTGTGGCACAGCCTAGGCCCGGCCACCTGAACTGAACCAGGGATCGATCTTACATCCCCCTAAGCAAGACCAAACGCAACCAGGACCCCAGGGTCAGACACCTTGGTCAGGGAGCAGCCCAGCTTCCTCCCAGCTCCTTCATCACCACCTGGACTCAAACACCAGCAAACAGCCTTTATCCACCAGCCTCAAAGCCTCTTTCACCCCTCCAGGGACCCTCTTTCCTCCCCCCCAAAAAAAAAAGAAAAAAAAAGAAAACCCCCAAAAAACTCAAAAAATGCAAAAAGTCCAACCATGTCAGACACGGCCTCCCTAACACAGCACCTGCTGAAGGTTTATTCCTCAAAGCATCTCACAGCACAGACCAGCTGCTCCTTACTGCAGTCCCATTCCTCAATTGCCTCCTGGAGGGTCTGAACGAAAACCATAATCATGCTGTTACTGCTTGAGCTCCTCCCCTTATGGGAGCCTGGAGATGCCCTCAGGTGAGACCTCTGATTAGCCCCAGACCAAGGTGAGAATACCATTTACCTCCCAGACCAAGCCAGCAAGCAAATTCATTAGCCCTGAGTGGGAAGGCTGCTTGAGTACAAACTGAGGGTGAAGCCATGGCTCTGACACATTCTGTAGGACTTTAGTCTCCCTGACAGAGTTGAGGCTTGCTCTCTGCACCCGGAGCCTGAACAGGAGAGGCTCCAAATCCACGCGCTGCTTATCAACCTGGCAGCCGCAGGCTCGCAGATTAAACATGAGGCATGACGTCAAAAGCTGCAAATCATGTTTCCACCTCTGCTAAGGAGGTCCACCTCTGTCCCTGTGCCCGTCTGAAAAATTAGGGGAGCTAATACCTCTGCATGGCCTCAACAATACCACTGACCAAAGAAAGCAAAGCACGATGAAGAATGAGTTTAGGAATGACTGAGAATATGACCATGAAGTTCTAAACATCTTTTCTCTGTTAGAGTTTTTCTGTCTTTTCCCTCATGACGGTTGCTGCCACACTTCAACACTAATCAGAAATATTATTCTGTTTTTGCTGCCTCCACTTGAAGGCTCTAAAGACCTCAGTTGTGTCTTTGCTTCTCTTCCGTGTTGCACTTCCCCCGCAGTATGAAAAGGGCCTTGAGATGGTCTTCATGGACGGAGTCTGTGTGCTGATGCCAGGCAAGGGCAACAGCAAACGGCTTTTATCTATCTGGGTGCATTTAGAGATTGCAGCCATGACACTCTGACGTGGATATTTTCCAAAGACAAGCAGGAAAACAGTGGACTTTGTCCCATAAAAAAAGTCCACAAACATGAAAGAAACCTGTTCATTTGAGCTGTTCATGCTTTGGTCATAAAAATCACATTTCTGGGGTTGCTGAAAAGCGAAGTAAAAGTCAACTTCAAAGAGAACTGCTGAGGGTTGAATGAAAACACACAATTCTCCTTGAAATTCCCATTTGAGAAAAAGAAAAGCATAGAAATCTTTTACAAAAACTGAAAAAAAAACCAACCTGAAATTCATTTGACAGAAAAGTTCTGGCTGCTGGAAGACCTTGAACAAGAAGGAGAGAGGAGATGCCGCCAGCAGAGACAAGTAGGTTACAGAGAGCCCTCCACTGCCTTTGCACCCCGTTGTCCCAGGACTCTTCCATTAATGTAGATACACATGTGGCCTCATGAGGAGTCCTCAAGGGAAAACTGAGAGAAGATTCCTCTCCCCATTCTCTCTGCATAGCTGTCTGACTGCCCCAAATCCCCGAACAGCACCTCAGTTAAGTAAACCCCCATCCTGCTGTGACGTTTTACACTAGAAACTCTGTTTTTAACATTAGCTCATCAGTAGTCTCTCTGGTAAAATCACAACATCCTCTGTTCACAAGGGGAGCCTCAGTGGAAAGAAAACGAGGAAGGAGCATCACTTCAGAACACCCAACACTGGCAGGTCCAGGCATGGCATAGCCACACTGAGGGTCCGATCCAGCAGCTCTGGGAACGGAACCAGCACAGCCAGCATCCCTGGTGACTGCACCACCGCACTAGCAAATCTGCTGCAATTCTCCTGCTCCCTTGCTCTCTCACAGTTTCTGGTGAACATTTTCTTTTTTTTTTTTTTTCCTAATGAAAAGAAATGATTTTTTTCTGGGTAGCCCCAGATGTGCTTTATTTGTCCTGCACACCTTGTTAGACTGCCAGCTGAGTCAGGCTACCTCTTGCTCTGCAAATATACTGCATCTATGGCACAGAGACTCTATTCGTGAGGTTTCTCTGTGGGTTACATATACCTACCTAGTCACTATGAATACGACAGGTAAAAACCTCACTCTCGACAGCACATCTCTCCAACTAGTGACTAGTTATTTGCTGAATCAATAAACTGCCTTGAGAGTAATAATTAGGACGTGTCACAACAAAGAGTAGAGTTTATTAAATCCAGTGCAAGATATCTAGTTGCAGAAGTTGAATAAAAGATTAGAATAAACAGCAGAGATTACATTGGACTAGTTCTTCTGCACTAACTTTCAAAAGAGGCACTCTTATGCAATCATCTAAAACGTTTGTGTTAATGGATAACAGCTAGATAGTTCACATACAGCGCATCAGCAGCCGGTCATTTTCTTTAAAACAAATGTGTTTGAGGAGTCCTGATAAGCAGAAAGTATCAAAGTTAAGGAAGGAAAGATTGTAGGTAGGTGTATAGTAAGGTACTGGAAGGTGCAAGTTGGATTTTAGTGCAAGGAAGCCTCTGAGGGTGCTGATCGGCCTCCTTTTGATCACACTGTAAGGGTGAATGAAGTCTTAAGCAGCGTGGAAGTGCTTCATGGGGTGATAAAAGTCACGAAAAAAAAATCAAGCTGAATTTCTTGCTACTTACTGTGGGAGCCAATGTGGTCCCCATGGAACACGAAGAACATGAACCCATCTGCAGAGGTCACCGAGGGCCATTGCAAGGACTCAAAAAGTCACAAGCAGATACAGCAAGTTGTTCCCCTACTGCTCCCCGGGCTCTGCAGCAGCTGTGGGGGCCACAGCACACCTGCGCCAGCATCACTCATGCTACATCAGCAAAATGAACACGTTTGTTGTTCCTTGTGCTTGACCTCATGCAGGGCTTGAGCCTATCCAGAGGGCTAAAAAGCATCCCCACTTCTCCCCCAGTCTGCTTCGATTATTTGCATCTATACGTCAGTGTGTACACATCCCAAAATTACATCAAGTGATAAAGCTCTGATTAAGGCCCAGGTCTGAGAAGGAATAGGTACATTTGGGTTTGCGCTACAGCTCTGCCACGAGCTCCCCAAGAACTATTGGTCAAATTGTTTAAATCCTTTTTCTCACTTTACACAATGAAGGTGACAACTACTTTCCAGGGGGCTTGAAAGGCTTAATTCACCACTGGGAAGCATGTTCTGCTCCTCAGCTGGAAGTTGCTAGAGAAGTGCCAAATATTAACATCAATTTAGCACAGCTGATTTGTTTCACTGAGGTTAGCATGAAAATGCAGGAGCAAAGCAAGGAAGGTGGCTCCAGCTCTCCCTGGATTCACGGTCCTCCACCCACCAGGGATCTGACAGAGGGTATCAGATAACTCACATGAAGTTATCAGGACCAATTCTAGTTTGCTAATCATTCCTTTAGCCATGACACGGATTGACTCACATTAAACTTTCATGGGTGTCACCGATCTCTCACGCACAAGCCTGGATTATCTACAAGGCAGTGCCAGCGATATTGAGTGAGGGGTAAGTGCTCAGGCTCAGGCAGTGCTTGACAAGGGCTGCTGTGAGCTTTGGTGCCAAAGAAAATCCAGGGTGTCTTGAAGGGAAATGTGTTACTAATGTGTGTTTATTTACCAGTTGTTGGAATAGCTTGTGAGGAGACTAAAGGTCCTGGGTGGCAGGTAAATGAACACCCTCGAGTTGTGCCATTGATTTCTAGGGAGCAAGAGGGAGAGTTTACCAGCAAACTTGTCAGCTGTAACTAACTCGGTTATCTGAGAGAGGACAGATTGCTCGTCACCCTGCGCTCCTCTTCCAGCCAAAGCTGACCTTCCCCAATAGCATCTGACACTTCCAGAAGGGACGAGCCTGTCCCAGAGGCCATTTCCACATGCGCCGAGGCAGAGAGGTCTCATGTACAGCAAGGGGCTCCCCATGTCAGCCCTGCCCCGGGGTGCCCACATCCCTGTCTGGGCTCTGCGGTGCCATGGTGTCCTAGTTGGACCTGAGAACCGGCACAGCAGAGCCAAGGTCCAGCACAGGCACCGGTCTCTGAGACCACTTGCTACGGCGCTGCCGCCATCAGCGCAGCCAGGGTGTTTTTCCAGCCGCTCTGCCTGCAGGACGGCTGTTCTGACATAACGAAATTTCCAAGCCCTTTGCCCTCCCCAATGCATTATCTGCCACTAGGGACACCCGGGCTAAATGAATCTAGCTCCAGCCAACTCTCTCAGGTCCAGGACATGTTGTCCATGGAAAAACAACGCACACCAGAGAAACAAAAAGTGAGAGACTACCTGGCTGCCGTTTATAGACTTCTCAGAAAAAGTCGGGAGTCAACAGCCAAACTCGAACATTCACGTCACTCCTTCACTTATGGAAGGCGAGTTTACGAAACGCCTGGATGCTTTTCAGCCCAATAGCCCGATCCCTGTATTTGCAACCATAATGTTGGAATAACTAGCAGGGCTTAAGCTGGTGCCCGCTGGACTCAATAGGAGAGGCAGACGCCAGAGGCTTTTTTAGATACAGAACAGTAATTCTTTGTACCTTTTTGTGAGTTGCTGGACCCCACCCTCAGTCACACGCAAAACAATTCCTGGATAGATGTTTCCACTAAAGATCTCAGAGTGCCTTGTAATTATTGAGGTTCCCGGTATCTGGGTCATATGGATAAATAATATTTCTGCTTTGGGAAGTGCTAAGACTCACTCGAGGCCACTCCAAGAATCAGCCACAGAGTCAAGAGGAGAAAAGCAGTACCCGTATACAAAGAAGGGGACCTGAAGAACCAACAGCGAGCAATCCCAGCCCCTCCTCTTTATGTCTGCCAACTGCCCAAGGCACAACCTACGAGTAGCCTTCACTAAGCCCCCTGCCATAAAGCTGCTGTTGCCCCAGAGCGCTGTGCAGCAGCTGCTCTGATGCTGGCTCTTAGCTCAGACCACCCTCCTCCTGCCCAACAAGCAGAGCCCTTTCTGCGAAAAGAGCCTGTCGCTCTGTTTGTGCTGGAAAAGACAGAACAGTGCCTGTTACACCGTAATTTGCTTCAGTTTCTGTTTTCCTTCTTCAGCTCCCTTCCAGAGAACCATAAGCCACATTCACCTCAATTTTCTCTCCCTTTCAGGGTGGTTATGACTCCAACATGAGCAGGGGAAGAGTTACTAGATGTGCACTAGTGCAAGAGGAGAGCTGGCTTTCCCAGCAGTTACTTGTCATTCATGTATTTCACTCCCATTTTACCTAACGTCTGGCCTTGCTGGCCTCAGCAGAGATGTAAACACTGCCCTCTGCTCGTGATGGCCAGAGCCTTGTCAGACGTTGCTCTAAACCCCGGGACGCTTCAATAGTGAGCTGGGGCTCAGCAAGACACTGGCCAAGGCACACCCACTCCATGGGGCAGGAGAGGTGAGCTGGTGAAAGCTCTCTGCACCAGAGTTCTCCAAGGGCTAAGAAGTTCATCCAGCCTTAGCTTTGTAGATCAAGTACTTACACAGGGTTTGAGTCAGCCTAATCGCAATACAATACAACCCTCAGGTAGGGAACGCAGCAAGAGAAGAAGGATGTGCTCCAGCCCCAGCTGGAGCAAGACCTGCACTGAGCTGACAGAGCAGATCGAAGCTCAGACTTGTAAAACGCTGAGCGCTGAATAGCTACAAACCTCATGCTACAGGATCATTTGACCAGAAGAGTCATTAAGTCCCATCCCTCTAGCTGTATGCAAACACACACTAGATGTTCAGGCTAGAAGTTTCTTCACAGTATCTATTTTTCACACACCACATACCTTCAAACACCCCCACACCCCCCCAAAAAAAAAAAAAAAAAAAGAGCAAGAACAAAACTAAAACCTCTGGGATAAGAGATTGAAGGCCACGAAACACAGATGTCCCAGAAGAAACAAGCAAGGGAAGCCAAGGACCCACCAGGATATGCGGCCCCTGCCTTAGCTGGGACATTTTTCCCCTGGATAAGCCATGGCAGTCACTGTCCTTGGCTTGTGCTGCAGTCAGTGGGAGCCTGGCACAACTCATTCTTTAAAAGCACTGTCTCTGCATAACAAGCAAGCAAAGCACGGCAATCACTGAACCGAGTGAATAACGGGTTTCATAGGTGCTGTCAAAAGGGGAGAAGGAAAATCCCAGCTGGCTCCAAACAGCTTTCTATGTGTGTTGGCAGGTCCTCCGTACGTCTCTCAGATGGGGAGGGCTCGTCTGAGCCGAGGGCCCGTGGTACAGCACATGCTGGCTTACATAACCCAAGGGGCCCGGGGTAATCATTAACGCTGGCTTGTTGCCACGGGCTTTGCGCTGGAGTCACCTGGTTGGTTGGATTAAATGTATGGTGGCCATTTAGACAAGGAGAAGGCTCCCGGCAGAAGGATTTAAGTGGAAACAACCCCCCGGGGAGGGCGGGAAGCGGGGGACTGTTCCAAACATCGCAGGGGCTAAACCCCAGAACTCCAAGGAGGAGCCAGATTTGCCACCTTTCATCACACCACCCTGCTCCACGGGCTGGATTGCTGTCCACAGGGGTGCAGCTCCCTGAGCTCCTCCCCAAACTGCCAGGGGAGAAAGCCCCCCGTGTAACACAGGTCAGGGGAGCAGGACCCTTTTTAGGGTTTTTTACCTTGGTGACTCCCAAGTGCAACACACCAGCAAGCGAGCTCTCTCCTTCCTCTCTCCTTGGCATCCTTTCCAAAAGTAGACGTTATCAGTGCAGCCTGACTTTATCTCATGCCCCGTCTTTACCTTTCTTTGCTTATGTGGTGTCTCACTTACGTGTCCTATTACTCTTTGCCTTCTATAACCCACTGTGTGTTATTGATGTGTGGTCTGTGCCACTGTCTGAGGCAAAGGAGATTTGGGCTTCTTGGTTCTGCTCCCGTTTCCCCTCTGCATTGCCCTGTGGTCACATCACTCCACTACTCTGCATTCAGCCACAGGTCACAGAAGTCAGGTCACCTTACAGAATACCACTTTACTCTTATTCCTTATGCTTACTCCTTACCTCAAGTACAACCTTCCCAGCTGATGGTTCCTCACCTTTCATAACATCGTTCCTTCACCCCTCGCTCTGATGAGGAGACTATAAAAAGCCAGAAATTGCCAGTAAAACCTTTTAGAAACTTAAAGAGCTCTTGCAAGTGTTAGGAATCAGATCACGATCATTATGTGAAGGCTCTAACACTGCACACGTGTCCATTCACACCTCAGAAACTCAGTTACAGGTGGTTTAAGTCAATGAGATCTATGCATAGGCATAATGATGCCATGCTGTGTGTTGCCGTGCAGAGCTGCTGAAGCAGGGACATAATAAACTAATTTACAGTTGTGGCATCAAAGCACTTAAATATATACATCTTCAGGTGGGTAAAGAGTAATCAGGCTTAAGGCAAGGCCACATTTTTCTCATGAATCAGCACAGCCTAGGCAGGCCAGTAATTCCACATAAAACAAACATCAAAATCCTCTTTTGGAAATTTCTACCTTTTTTTGACAAACCTCTGAAAACGTCATTATTTTTCATGCGGAACTAACTCTCCTTTCACAGCAAACATGGCCCTACTCTTTTGAGCAAAATGTTGCAACTTTTACACAAACTTAAAGTTCCTCACAGGCATTAGCCAGAAAAACCCACACAACCCACACTCAGAAACCATACTTAAACCAGAAAAGAAAACAGAAAGGAAAAAAAAAAAAAAAGGAAAAGAGAATGAGTGTTTCATGGAAAATATTCCAGGCCAAAACATAGCTTAGATCTTAGATTTCTGCACTGCTGTGCTCCAACAGCAGGTATTTACTCCACTTCAGCTTTAAGTACTGCCTCTTGCAGAAAAATAACAACTTCTGCCCCGAGTGTCTTGCAGGGTGAATTGCCCAATGCTACAGCAATATCAGAACTCCAGACGAGATGGGGAGGAGACTGGGATGCTGGTTAAAATAAAGCAGCTGGTTTAATGCATGATGTCGATAGGGTGAGAACAGAAGGGAATCGGAGATCCTCTTGGCGCAGGCTTGCTAATTAAGGTGTGTAACGCGACTAGCACTCTTAAAACAGCTGTCCTTAGGACTCTGGTCTTCAGGCTACATCTCAGGAGGTAACAACAACCTGGAGTGAACAGAACTTACTCTGCCACATCCCTTGGTCCTCTTGCTGGACTGACAGGGGCTCTCTAGGAAAAATAATCAGGGGTCTGGAGATCCCTGGCTCCTCAGCTGGCATTTTTTGGTGGCTGTTCATCAGGGAGAGACTTTAATCCCTAAGTGCCCGTTAGTCTCAGAGTGATTCTTGCTGGGAGAAGATCTGGACCCACTGCACCATTGCTCCCGTGGAGACTCAGAAGTGATTTTAACACTAGTAGCATTGCTGGTTTCTTCTTCCAGTGGAGGCCAAGCAACCAAAAGCACAGTGCAAGAGATGTCCTGGCTTGCAGATCACAAGAGCATCGTGTTCATGCCCCTGTTGTTACAAATGGGAAGCAATGGTTGTTGCAGGACAGGGCATCTTCTCCTCAGGCCTGAGGCATGCTTCGTACCACAGATCCTTCACATCACTCTTTCAGACATGGGATTTACAGAATAGCCAACTGAAGCGCCTTGGCACCAAGACCTCCGCTGTGCTGAGCCTTTCTTTCACAATCTAATCCTGTGACTACTGGTCCTATTGCTTGCTCCTTCCATCCAAGGATCACACCAATGTAAATTAAGTCCCATAGTATCACCATGATGCATTATTATCCCCATTTTACAAGAAAGGGAACTGCGGCACATGGCAATTGAGTCCTTTGTCCTCGGTCACACAGTGAGTCACCGTCACAGTCTCAAGCAGCCTCTGAAGCCCTTCCTCCTTCACACTAACTACTAGAGCTTGAATTTCCTCAAAACCTGCTTGCTCTAGTTTATTAACCACAGTTTTACTGCAGTTGCAGACCTGTTCCACAGCGGTCAGAAACCACAGAAGGCATTCGGGTTCCAGCGCGGCTGCCAGGCGAGGCGTGAGGGCTCCGGCAAAGGAAGAGCTGAAACATCTCGCGCCTCCCAAGAACTTTCTGAGATGAGAAAAACTTCTGAAAGCAACTTCAGGTCTGTCCCATCACCTCCCTGTTACCCAGCACCTGAAAAGTTATGTCCAGGTGAATAAAAATTTCAAGTGCTAATGTCCTGATTACAGAGCTGGCTACAAAGGAAATTAATGAATAATAATTTCAAGAAGGGATTTAAAATTTCCATTTTCATTTTATTGTCAAAGTAAATATATTTTTATGAAGAACAAAAGAAAATATACAGAATTGTAACTTATGTACACTGGCTTTATAGGTATTTTTGTTTCCAATTTACACAAATTTTGATATGTTATTAAAAGATATTTTATATAGATATGCATCTATGTACAGTTTTATTTACATACATTCATAGGATGTGATATAAACCAGTCAATAGATGATAGTTCATTTATATTAATTTCTAGAGGACAAAAGGAATGCATTCGCTTTAGCTAGACCTGCTGTTCTCGCACAGCACGGGCTCCTGCTCTGCCTAGCCCTAGAATCGCAGTTTCCTATTTCCCATTTTGCCAACGAAAAGACAAACAGATGCCGTCTGCAAATGGAAAGGAAATACAACATCCACTATAAAATCGTTCCTAATTACTGAATTCTATTTTCTTCTAAAGCTTCTTACAATCGCCAGAGTTCAAAAGGAAAAACAAAACAAGAAGAAACAACACAAACAAAATCACTTGCCTGCTACCATCTGATTATTTGTTTAAATTCCCTTCTTCGCCAGCTACCGCACAAATTTGTTTCTTTTGGCTACTGTTCTCACCCATTCGCCCACCCTAGCTGCATGGAGCTCTGACATGGCTGTCGGGAAGGAGAGGATTAGCACTGAAGATCACCCTTGGACAGAAGATCTCACGGTGCCGTCCCACCAGGCCATGGCGCCTCCCACCCTCCCCTGGGTACAGGTACGTCCTACGAGACCCTGCCAGCCAGCAGACAGACAGAGCCTTAGCCCCAACCAGTGAGGCATTGACTTGCAGTGGATGCTCGGGATGCCTGGTGCTCACCAGGACCACCGGGCACCGCCAAGGCCGGCACTCTGGTTTCTCCCCCAAGATCACACAAGAGGACAGGAGCAGAGACAGGAACAGAGCTCAGCCATTCTCACAAATAGCTTCTTGCTGCTTTACACGTTAGACAACAGTTCTTCTGCTAAAGACAGTGGATGCTGCGAACCGAAGTCAAAGGAAAGCAGCGTTTCCTTTGCTGCACGGGCATCCTTTCACCCCCACGGCAGCACAGGACAGGAGAAGCATGCACACGGTACGCGCTCAGCCACACCAAAAGGCCCCACTCCAAGCCATGTCATCCAGCCTGAGCTTTCGGGTTTGCTTGGGATATGTCTTTCCTTAAATATATATATATATATATGTATGAATATATATACATAAATATTTATATATAGCCCTTGCCAAGGAAAAGGTAAATGCGAGCCGGAGACGTCAGAGAGGCACAGAGGCGCATTCCAGCGCTCCCCATGCCTTGCCTCCCCCTGTCCCTGACTCCCACTGTTCCTCCTCCTATGGCCAGCCCCTACAAATCCTTGGCTCAGGCGACCCAAAAACAAAGGAGTTGTTTTCATTTCAAAAGGAATTTGCTGTTTCCAAACTGGACAAATAGAGCAGCTTAATAAAAACTCACAATGAATGGCCTGTACATGAGCAAAGCCCTTAGGAATGCCAGGGCTATAATTAACTAGCAGCAAGCAACTCTTACATTTTCCTGTGCAGCAGAAAACAGCTAAAAATAAAACACTGTAATTTCCAACAGAAGCAGCAGCAAAGGAGGGAAAGATAGAAGGAAAGGAAAATAACATCCTTAAAAAAAGAAAAAAAAGACAAAAAGGAAGAAGCACCCCCCTCCCTTGACCCAAAAAGAACTTCATTCTCAAATCATCTTTAAAGGACACGGGACACTCAGACGTGGTGGTATCAAGTAACAGCATTGACTGTTCTGTGGAGACAAATAAATTATCACTAGAAATATAGTGAGCAAAGTGCTGTCATCAGCTGTTGTAGGATGGCTGGGCGGGAAGGGGAAAGCGGGACCAATCAGTTCACGGAGCGGACGGAGCGGTTGCTTCGTGGGAACCGATGCACCTTGACATGTTTGGACAAGTGGTCACTTCGAGCAAACTTCTTCTCGCATACAGGACACTGATAGGGTTTCACCCCCGAGTGGGAGCGCCTGTGCCGGGACAGCTCATCTGACCTGGAGAACCTGCAAGAGAAGAGAAGCCTTTTCAGATAAATGGGTTTTTACATTGCTAAGTCACTCAGGGCGGAAAAAAAGTCCCCTCAGGCCACTGGGAGACTCTGCTTGTGGCGAAGCCCAAATGTGCAAATTGAAAGGGACACACAACAGGCCTGGCCTGGTCCCAACCGGCAGTCAGCAGCAGTGATGGAAACACACAATTATCAACCTCATGCCACACCAACTCTGGACTCAAAGCAATGCACGGAGGCAACATTTGTACCAACCTTGCCCTAAACCCAGTAACATGGGTAGAGCTCAACTAAAACAGCGCCGCTCTTGATCCCTCTCCCAGTCCCCTTCAAAGCCGGACTCGCAACCCCTCTCCTGCAAATCCAAGCACGGAGCATTCTCAAGCAGAGATAACAACCAATATCCCACAGGCGAGGTCTGCCCCATGCTCCCACTGACACAAGCACAACGGACATCCAGTAATAGCACCTAGTTTGAGATGGACCCCAGACAACGGCCAGACAGAGCTACGCAGGAGCTACCCAGCTTATCCGACCCAGCTGAAAAAATTGGCTTTTGTACATGCTCCTGCAGGCTAAATAAAGAGTCATTAACATCTCAGTACCAGAGATGCTCAACATCGTAACAGCTGACAGCCAGGTGGGCCCCAAAGGCCATTAGCATAGGTACTTCATGGGTAAATTGAAATCAAGATTGAGCCTTTAATTATCAAAATTGTCTCCCAGAGTCATTTCAATTTTAGATATTTCCCACCTTGCATCTCCACAGAAAAATCCCCAACAGCCACCGTGAATCCCACAGGCTTTACTGAACACAAATCGGCTAATCCTTTGGTCTTAACGGGGGGCTGGCTCTATTTCCAGCTTGGACCTGACTGGGAGCCACAGGGTTAATTAATAATGTCACACTAAAACAGCCCTGTCCACGTGGGTACAAAAAATTTGTTGCCTGACAAAGGGCAATTAAGTGTTTTGTTGCCAGAGCAGTAACAAAGAGCGGCACAGAAAGAGAGCTTGCAAGAAACGGTATCAGCTGTTTATTTACAATAAATAAATGAAGTCATGGGCACTAGCTGAATAAATGGGGAAAAGAACATGTAGAAAAATGCGCCCTTCTGGAGCAAAATAGCACATCACCAACAGAGTGAATACGCTATTTTTATGAAAGAGGGAAAACAGGACCACTGGGCTCCTATGAGTAAGTCCTTCACGCAAGAGAAATAAGTTTCCACATAAAGGTTTTTTTCCACATAAAGGCTCTGATCTCCCGCCACCAGTTGAGGAACAGCACACAGGTATTGGGAAAGCTGGGAATGGGTTCCTCAGGTCCCGCAGCTCTTCAGTCTGGTGATGCTACACAGAGAGCATTTTGCAGCCAGTGCAAAGCAGATGCAGATACTCACCATGGGTAAGATACGGTGTGGCCACATCTCTCCCAGGGGCATTTCTAGGGGAGGTTCCTTCACCCACTCTCTTGCTTTTCTGCCCTGTCCTTCCTTAGTGCCTTGTCCTTGCTTTGGTATCCCCATGGTGAAAGAGCCAAATTCACCATTAAGAGCAACAGGCAGATGCCCTAATGGAGCCATCAACCCGTTCCTCGCCTGAGACCCATCTTCTTCATAAAGGCTGCAACAAGGCTTTCTCTTTGCCCCTAGAACCCTGGTGCTTCCAGCCACAGCTTCCCAAAACCACAGTCTGGACCCGGGAGCAGCAGGGCCAGGGATTTCTTTCGAGTCCTTAGCAGTGAGCTAGTCCCAGTGCCGCATCCCTGGAGGGATGCCCTTGTAGAGCTACGGATGAGTGGGACTAAGCATCTTTCCAGAGAAGGCGGGATGTTGCCTGTGCAGACTGCCTCAGTGAGACTCAGCACCGGAAAAGGAACAGACCTGTTGCCAGTGGTGGCAACCATGTCCAGGGAAAAGAGGGAGCAGAGAGGGAAAAGTGCCTTTGGAAAGAGCTGTCGTCTTATATACAGGCTTATCACTCAGAGAAGGAGTAAAACCAGATGTGGCCAGGTTGTCTTGTCCCATGTCTTTGGCCATTAAGGTCACCATCTGCAACAGAAGTGCAGTAGTACGTGGCTAATCCTGCACAAGGGCTCCACAAGTGCGTTTCAACAGGGATTGCATGGATGGTGGGGGAGAAAGAGGCACATATCAGGAATGAGCAGCTCCACTCATACCCTGGGAGCTTGGATGAGTTCATCCGATAAAAATACACTCTGTCTCATAACGATGTCCTTAGCTGAAGAGGCGGGAATGTTGCAATACTGTTCCCCAGCAGTCACAGAAAGATCAACTTACAGGGCCCACAGAAATAAACCTCGAGCTGTCGGTGTGTTTACAAAAAAACAACGCAAAGGTTAGGACAAGGAAGCTGGGAGGATCTGGTGGCCTGGCTCTGCAGTGAAATGATATTTGCAGCACGTTCTGGCACTAAGATCACCCCAAGAAAACTGCAAATAATCCCCAGTGGAATGCCAAATTCAAACAAACACAAGAAACCCCCCAAGGAACACCTCATTATCCCAAGTCACTGCCATTTCCAGAAGGATTCCTCCTTCAAAAGAAAGGTGGAGGCATCTGGGCAATTCCACAGCAACTAGAAGAGTCTCTTTCATCCTTCTACCTAGCGGAACCCCAAAGGGCCTGTAACTACATCTCCCTTGGAGATGAATCCTAGAGCTCCCTGATGTGTAGGATGTGTCCTGTGTCTCCTGGCCAAACGAGGACATTGCGATGTGGCTCAATGTGCAAGAAAGGTCCCCAGTTTCAGCCCAGTACTCCATGGTCTCTACCATGGCCACCAGCCATTGAGACTGGCTCACACTGTACTTCTCCACAGTGGGGTGGGAGGCTCTGGATTCATCCTGCCCATCCCCAAAGCACCGCTATGGTAAACCAGCGCTCCTCCAGTGCACCTGCAAACCCCTTTGCACAGCACCAGCAAAAAAGACCACTGTGGGACGCCTGCCCTAATCCGTCCCACACACGGTCCTCCCCACACTTGCCTGCTCCCATACGCGCTCCCGGCCACACGCATGACAAGCCATTAAACCCTCCCCACCAAACCAGGCAGAGCTCGTATTGCACGCTGTCACCTGCAGAGCCAGCTGCGGGGAAGCGCCTGCAGCCCAGCGATGCAGCGGGGCATTTAAACGCGATTGCCTCATCCCCCAGGACTGACAACCGCAGCTTTGTCCACTGCTGCGCCAGGGGAGGGAAAGGCAGAGCTTCTCTCCTGCTCCACGCCGTAACACAGCCGCTGGGGACCAGCCCGCGCCGCAGCTCAGCTTTTCGGTCGAGGCTGCCGTGTGCTAAAGGTACAAGCTGTCACGACACGGATCAGCGCGCCGACCGGTACAGCGGGGTATCGAACGCAACGGGTCACCGGCCACATATGAACGCCTCTCCGCAGCCTGCCAAAAGCAGCTCTCGCCCCGTGGCGAGGAAGGACACGAGCAAGCAGGGTTCAGCCTCCTCCAGGGAGGCGCTTGGGGCTCTCCAGCTGTCCCAGGGGTCAGCAAAAGGGTTTGCTGTGTGCACATCCCTACCTTGGCACAGTTAAATTTCACCACAGCAAGACAGAGCTGGGAAAGCTTTAACACCCCACCCGCCACCCCCAACAGCTCAGCCACTTCGCGCTAGGCAACACTTTGTTTTGTTTTTGAAATTACTATCTTCAGCGAGGTCAGATCTTAAGTGTCTTCGGTGAAAAAATAAATATGCAAGCACAAGAACGCATGGAAAGGAGGGGAAAAGCAGAGCCCAGCAGTGTTTTAGTGCTTAAATTCGTTTGAGATGATATAAAACTGGGAGCAAACAGAGTCTCCAGATGCATTTAAGTCATGTGAGATCACAGCTCTCGCTGAACTTCTGGAAAAGGTAAACGTGCTTTACCAAGGAAAGGGGACCGAGTAATTCCATGCTCAACTGGGTCTGGCCTTTGATGTGGGAGCAGTGCGTAGGGGATGTGCAGGAATCTCAGGCCGGCGCTGAGGATCACTGCGAGCGCAGGAAGCGCTATCTCTCCCCTGGCTATAAACCTCCCCCCTCGGAGCACAGCCCTTCCAAAGTCTGGGGGTGTTTGGTATTGGGGAACCAGCCTGGGCTGGGAAATGCAACAAGACAAACAGCAGTAGAGAGTTTGAAAATCCCTTCCTGCAGCTGTTTGTGGACAGGACACACGCTCCTCGTCGCTAAGGTGATTAATTTCTCATCCCTGTCGGGCTCCTCATCTTTAAAAAGCTGTGGGTGGCTGAGAGTGAAGGTACAGGGTGCTCCCGGTTGCGGGACCTGCACTTCTCTTGGCCCACCTCACACCTGCATCCTGCTTGCGATCCATACCATTCGCTGTAACGCTGGGAGAAGGCAGGCACCCCGGTATAAACTCAATCTCCACCCCTTACCACTTCATATTTTTTTCTAAATATACCCCTAGGTTTTGCAGCCCAGAAAACACCAACTCGAAAAAAAAAAAAAAAAAAAACAGAGCTGAAGGTCAGCCACAGGCAACACTTCAAGCTTCTGATCTTGAGCTACAAAAGTCCCTGAGAGCATTGGTACCAATCTCAGCATGGATCAGACAAACCCTCACGTGCCACATGCATTTGTCACAAAACGAGAGTTTTGCTCACCTCCCAGCGCAGGGAAAGCCAACACGACACCCACAGGCGTGTTCACAGGCAGGAGGCACATCTGCTGCCTGTGCGCACGTACTCCAGCAACCAAATAAAAAAGGAGCAAGTGCCTCTGCTGCGGGTCAGGAGCAAACCAGCCTGCGGCGTATGGGACCAATCAGCTAAATAATATGGCTTTCATTTCGGCGCATCCTGAGCAGCAAGCCACCAAGCCCAGCTCTTGAGAAGCACCACCAGTACAAAAGCAAAGAAAGTCACCACCAGTTTGTAGAGCCACCACAAACTGAAATGGGAAAGAAAATCGCCAAAGAAATTAATTGCATCGATCTCCTCAGTCCCTCCAAGAGGCAAATTTCAAACTGGTCCAGTTGGGGAGCAGAGGCTTCAGCCCCACTCTGACCTTTTCCCTCAAACCAATCCAGCCATCCCTAACTGCTGCGTCTCACACACTTGCATTTTTACACAACCCTCTCCTGTTACTTTTTACCTCGTCTGTTCCCCATGGTCACAACCCATTTCTTCATTAGACATTGCTCGCTGAAGCTCCGCAGGATATTCTTTGAAAGAAATCTGGTTTAATTTAATACAAGGGAGTTAAGATTTTGTTTTCCCCGCTCACAGTTTGTGGTGCTGTATATAAACGCTTGCCAGCAGGCAGGCTAGTAATACAGCTAATTGGAAAGATGGAAGAAGGCTTCTGTCAAAGTTTCCTTCAAATAAAAAGTTGATTTTTCAAACAAAGTATTGAATTTTCAACTAGTATTAAGAACATAATAAAAAAGAAAAAAGAAAAATCAAGAGATACCCTCTGTGAAATGTTTTGCTCAATCAAACCTGCAACTTTCCATTCAAGCAATGCTTAACTCCACCTCAGCCTTCGGGTTATGTTGTTACATCTGACGGCTTTTTGCAGCTCTGAGTGGCACCCACGCATTTTTCTGAATCAACGCAGAGACAAAAACCCAGAGCACGCTGGAGTGTCACTGCCAGCGTTTCCAGAAGGAGTGGGATGGAGTGCATTTTCTACGAAACTGCACAGAATACTGCTCTTCTTAACCATACTCTCTTGTCACAGCCCTTCAGTGATCACGTTTAGCCCCACGCGGTTGGAGCCACACACCCACACCCCCACGCACCGTGATTCTGCCCTAAACCATCCAACTCCCTCACAGCCCTCAGCTGGTACCAGCCGAGCATCTGCTGCACCTAGAGTGTTGCAACCAGACCGATGTGAACGCAAGGTGTTACCTGCAGCAACAAGCTCAATCGGACCCTCTTGGAACAAAATACAAATTACCATGGACTACTTTTATTTTTTTTAAGACACCTAAACAGCTGGTGCCAGCAGGGGATGCTTTGCTATTTAATTTATCAAAGCCCCTGGATTACCTAACAGGAACAAAAAGGTCTTAATTCTCAAACCAACCGAACAAGTTTTGAACAGAAACAGTTTATAAATCAGAGCACAAACCTACTTGCTCGGCAAGTGAGGTCAAGTGAGCAAGAAAGGGAAGGGGGATTGGACAGTGCTGCACCCCAATACTAACCTCCATCCGCAGCCCGGCCACGTGCACGCAAAAGGCTTTTCTCCTGTATGCCTCCTCAGGTGGGCTTTCAAATGGCTGCTTTTCGTGTACATCTTGGTGCAACCAGGAAAAGAACATTTGTGCATTTTAATGAGTTCTGCTGCGGGGTTCTTTTGAAATTTCTGACCCATGATGATTCCCGTCTGACCCTGGATCATGCCTCCTGGCCCAATTGGCTTGGCGGCGATGGGGACGGGAGCAATGCGGACAAATTTAGAGGACAAGTTCAAATTGGACGACTGAACTATCTGAGGCACAAGGGCAAATGTCTGTCCTTGGATGTTTACTAGGAGCTGTGCAATTTTAATGTTCTCTTGTGCTGGTCCTTGGGAACTAGGGCTCGTGTTGGACTCCTGTTTGATCTGTACAGGTTGGATTTGAAGCATAACCGGTATCCCATTCTCCAGGGACATTCCTCCATTTGAAGCTTGGCCACCTTCCGTTGAGCTGCTCAACTGTTCATTTTTACTCTCTTTTAAAGTAGCGCTGGGTAACATATGGTCTTTTTGCTGTAGCGAAGCAACAGAAACTTGGCTGCAAGCTCTCAAGTCCTTGGTCTCACTTTTAGGTCTTTCTTTGAGCTCCAGCTCCATGTTCTCCTCCAGAAATTCCTCAATTTCCTCAAGCGTGGGCTGAAATGGTCCTGAGTCTTCCATATCCACAGCAAATTCAGGCAACCTAAAGTACTCCTCTTTCACTATGGGCTGAAGCCTCCTTTTGTCCCACCATGATGCAGCGGTGTTCCCCAAAGATGCCTGGGACAATAAGTAGTCTAAGATACTGTCCTGACTTTCCGCACTGGATGTGCTTCCATAGCTGGAGCTGAGAACCTGGGAGTCAGGGCTGGAACAAGAACAAAAGCTGGACGAGTCACTGTCATCTTCCGAGAGGGGAGAGGGCAGCATCTGGTAGGACCTCACCCCTGCTGTCATGTCCCCAAAGTATCCAAGAGAAGATCTTGTCAATGAAAAGGATTCATCAGTAGGCAGCAAGTGATCCACCATTCCTGGGCGATCTCTTATGGATATCCCAACAGCATACACCAGGCGGTGAAAGTTCAGGTGAGAGCCTGAGTGTAGGAAGACAAAACAGCAACAGTCAGAAGTCAGTTTAATCATTTATCTCAGTGAACTAAAGCTGGTAAAGCCCTCCAGCCCGCAGGAAAGTCCAAAGCATCCAGTCTCACTGAGTACACATGCTGCTACACGCTTTGATACGTCTGTACCACCCCCTAAGGACTGTCAGGGCCGAAGCGTTTTGCAGGATTGCACCACGTATTTGCAAAAGAATTCTTTCAGAAATCATTTCCCAACTGTGTGCGCTCTAGATTTACAGCTCCCTTCCAGAATATTACTGGCAAGAGAAAATAAATTATGGGCCTTCACCTAACAGTGAAACCTAGAGCCAAAGAAGGGAATGGGGAGAAAAAAATAAAGTGTTGAAATTTTTACCACCAAAAAAAAAAAACCAAATAAAAAAAGAAGCTTATTGCTGGTGGCCATAAAATGCAAATCCTTTCCTTATCTTGTAGCTTTCCACCAACCTTATTTTTAACTTCCCCAGTTCCACAAATATAGGCTAATCAGCATAATGCAAGGATCAATCTGTCAGGAGCCAAAAATATTTACTGTGCTTCAGCATTTACTAGGCGGATTTTCCCCTCCAGATGTAATGAATCAGTGTGCCAACGTCATCATCACCTGCACTGCCCTTAATAAGGCTGGCACTGCGCTGAGCTAATTACCATGTCCTGGCAAGCCAGCTGGTGGCTGGTTTCACCTCATCGCTCCACACTCCTCTCTGGGTGCGGAGATTGAGGTGATCTGAACCTCCTGCCAGTGGCTAAACTGGGAGGGCTCGCACAGACCCCCGACACCTCGATCTGCCGTGACGCACAGTGGGCAGCCGCGCTCCCAGTTTCCCCCCACGTCTCCGGGTGGAGGCAGCGAGCGGGCAGCATCCTGCAAGCCCCTACTCACGTGAGCCATAATCCCGCTGCAGCCCCAGGGAGGCACAAGGGCAAAATCCATCCTTCCTAGCGCAGCCCACCGTAACGCTCGCCAACAGCGGCGACCGTCCCGCGCTTTCCCAGTTAAGCCAAGCAAACTTCCTAGAAAGGTTTCTGGGGAGGGGAAGGCAGGAGGGACATCTGCGTATTTGTTTTCTTTCTTTTTTTTTAACTTCCCCCAGAGAAAAAAAAAAAAAAAATTGCTTACAGACAGAGACTATGCCTCTTAGAGAGCAAACGCAGAGACCTCCCGACGGAGCAAACACTGCCCTCAGTCATTCGCTCAAGGTGACTGATTGAAAACAGAGCTGTATATGTGCATAATAAAACAACTCTTTCTGTGGAAGGTATGCGGACTGCAGAGATAGAAGTCATTTGATCAGCCTATGAGGTTTTGTGTGTGTGTGAATTAGGAGGCATGTGACCCAGCGCGAAGGAAATGCCAGTCAATCTTGTTACACGCTGTCATTTTCCACAGGCTCTGCCGCTGCGCTTTGGACGCTTTGCCATGAATAGTCAATAGCTCCCAGTTTTGTGCAGGGAAGGGGATGGCTGTTACTGCTAGTGCAGAGCATCCTTGCTGCCCGATCTCCAAAATTTGCCCTGTCTCTGCCTTCTCCGGAGACAAATTGGAAGGTGTCTATGTGCTCAGTGCTGCAGCGAACACGGAGCGAGATGTTTTACACAACACTCTTAAAGAGCTCCATCCCATTGGCAGCATCTATTAATATTTCACGGGAAACAGCAGGGGGAAAAACCGTATTTCTTAAAGATACACAGCTTCCTCCTTCATACGCACATGGAGGAAGTAGGGGCAGGTTGAAAGAAAGACTTAAAAGTAAGATTGCACATTTTCCTGGTATGCGTGGCCTGTCAGTCAGCTATGCCTCTGCACCGATAATGAAACACCCACATGTGCCGAACACGAGGAAGTTCAAACAGAGGTTAGTGGCTCTGTTTTGTGACCTTAGCCTATAATCATTTCTTATAGTAAAAGTGAAGAGTCAGAAGAGAGGAACTACTTGTAACACACAGGACTTTTTTTTTTTTTTTTTTAAATCTCTTGTCGAAAAAAGGTCTCCCCGGCCAAGNAGTTCCTCCGGCAGAAGTCCCAGGGCTGAGCTATTCCCCCTTTTGAAACAGCAAACACAACCTGCTTCTGAGAAGTTTCTACTGGCTTCCAGTAAGAATTCACCCAAGCAGCTTGTTTCCACCTTGCTCCAAAAGCTGGGGACTGCCCTGTGAAGCGTGGGGCAGAAAGGAGGACTTGCCCTCCGATCCTTTCTGATCTTCCCTTCTGTGTCTGCGTTGTTCCGGCTTGAATGTCTGACGAATGGTGCTGTGAGGGAAATCTGGACTGCACCGTGTGTTTTTTTCTAAGAAAAGCTGGTGTGGGGGGAAAGAGCCTGCACCAAAAGCACTTGGTAAGGGTTTGGGTTTTTTTAAAAAAAAAAAAAAAACAAAACAACAAAACAACAACAAAAAAAAAACAGTTCAAGTTTTTTTTAAATGGCTGCAAGAACTAGAAAGCCACATATCAAAACATCCATATATTCCACTGGGAATAGAACTATACCCTAATTTGAATAGGGGCTGAAAGGAGGGGTGGGAAAAAACCCAACAAACTCATAGCAACCGCTGTGAACAACGTCCCTCAGCAGAAACCAGCCGGCGCGCCTATTTCCCCATCTCTTTTGACAAGGAGCAATGTCACTTGGTGTCACCGGGGTAATTTTAAGAAGAGAGAGGACTGTCAGAGGCAAACAGATTTCAGGCACGTTACCGGCCAGATCTGCTTTCTGTGCACTCTCAAAACTTGCAGAGCAGCCAAGAAGATTTTGGAGAATGCCTGGAATGCGGGATCGGGCCCAGGCTATATTTTATCTTAAAGGCCAGACTAACAACCAAAAGGCTTTCATCCCTGCTTTGCCTGAAGACATAGCCAAAGCCAGAAAACTAAAAAACAAAACAAAACAAAAAAAGGCAGGGCTACACAAGCTGTGAAAACTAATGATACTGTTTACATAAAGCACTTTCATCTCTCGGGTTAGAAATGTAAGCACCTATAGAGGGACCTCAGTGCCTGAGTCACTGAAAAACAGCTGCTTCTGGAGTGAAATACAGCAGCTGCTCCACAGCACACGGCAGCACGACCGTCTCCAACTTTTAAGAGTTCCCTGGGTTGTTATGATGGCCTTTCTGCCAGAAACATGTTCTGTTTAAAACCTGTCCATCTAATCGCCAGCTAAAACAATGCCGAGAAAAAAAAAAAATAAATAGAAAAATACAGAGAAGGCATATTCTGACGCAGAGTGACATTAAAATGTTAAGTCCTGGGAACATGCTGAAACACGGGGACACATTTCCCAGCCTGTCATTTCTGGACAGTCGGTCCAGCACAACTGATAGCCCAGCAGTGTATGGGCTGTAAACACTGACAGTCATTTCCTATGTATACTCCTACAGCTTTTTCTAGTTTAGGATTAATGTCTTTCAGGTTTTCTCGTGTTCCCTAGAAGATTTTAAATCTGTTCAGGCTGACTCCCGCTCCACAGGCAGAGCCGTAAACCAGGCAGTGAACCAGGCCCAGCACTTCTAAGGAATTAAAATAGAAATGCATGGAGGGGGGGAAAGCCTAACAATAAAAGAAAAAAAAGTAAATAAAAAGAAGCCAAGAGTGAGGAGGAAACCCATTTGCTCTCATCCCTTCTGCAAGGTGGCTGCGCTGCTCCCCGGACACGGCGGGAGGGGAGTTTAGGGTCTCCCCGCTGCTTTTTTCTCAAACCCACCGCCTCTGGAAAGCTGCAGAAACGTTCCCAAAGCCTTATTTTCTGG
>VZSZ01005648.1:66641-115413 GCA_013398815.1 Ibidorhyncha struthersii
CCCTGGAGGTGTGCAAGACCCTGGAGATCAGGGGGTCCCTGGAGGTGTGCAAGACCCTGGAGATCAGGAGGACCCTGGAGGTGTGCAAGACCCTGGAGATCAGGAGGTCCCTGGAGGTGTGCAAGACCCTGGAGATCAGGGGGTCCCTGGAGGTGTGCAAGACCCTGGAGATCAGGGGGTCCCTGGAGGTGTGCAAGACCCTGGCGATGAGGAGGACCCTGGAGGGGTGCAAGACCCTGGAGATCAGGAGGACCCTGGAGGTGTGCAAGACCCTGGAGATCAGGGGGTCCCTGGAGGTGTGCAAGACCCTGGAGATCAGGGGGTCCCTGGAGGTGTGCAAGACCCTGGAGATGAGGAGGACCCTGGAGGTGTGCAAGACCCTGGAGATCAGGAGGTCCCTGGAGGTGTGCAAGACCCTGGAGATCAGGGGGTCCCTGGAGGTGTGCAAGACCCTGGAGATGAGGAGGACCCTGGAGGTGTGCAAGACCCTGGAGATCAGGAGGTCCCTGGAGGTGTGCAAGACCCTGGAGATCAGGGGGTCCCTGGAGGTGCGTGCAAGCCCCACGCCCTCACTCCTGCCCCGTGGCCTCCCGTCTGCCCCTTTCCTGCCCATCTGCTGGAGCTTGATGGGGAGCATGCTGGAAAATACTGGGTTTGGGGGTACCTCCCCCCCCCCGCATTGTTATCACAGACATTACTATTTTTTAATATAAATACATGAGACCCCACCTGGAGTACCGCGCCCAGCTTTGGAGTCCTCAGCACAAGGAGGAGGTTGGACCTGTTGGAGCAGGTCCAGAGGGGGGCCACAAAGATGATGAGAGGGCTGGAGAACCGCTGTTATGGAGACAGGCTGAGAGAGTTGGGGTTGTTCAGCCTGGAGAAGAGAAGGCTCCAGGGAGACCATATAGCAGCCTGCCAGTATCTGAAGGGGGCCTACAACAAAGCTGGAGAGGGACTTTCTACAAGGGCATGTAGTGATAGGACAAGGGGTAATGGCTTCAAACTGGAAGAGGGGAGATTTAGAATAGATAGCAGGAAGAAATTTTTCACTCTGAGGATGATGAGGCACTGGAACAGGTTGCCCAGAAAAGTGGCGGATGCCCCATCCCTGGAAGTGTTCAAGGCCAGGTTGGACAGGGCTTTGAGCAACTTGGTCTGGTAGAAGGTGTCCCTGCCCATGGCAGGGACTTGGAACTGGATGATCTTTGAGGTCCGTTCGAACCCAAGCCATTCTATGAGTCTATGATTTTATATATATACACAACACTATAGTTATTCAATGTTTGGCATGAATCAGGCTCCATGTTTAACTCCTGCAGCAGTGAGACCCAGCTGAGGAAGCATGCAGGGGTGCCAGCTGCAGCACAGTAAATTTTTCTGCTGAATCAGCAGTTTTTCAAATTCGGTTTTTCTTTCTTCAGACCCCGAATACCACAACACAGTCTTGTGACAAAAGGTCTGTGGACCTTCTTGAGGGCTACACGGGACAGAGCACCATCCCTGCTCTCCCACTGCAGGACTGTGGGCCTTGCTGTCCAGCAGGAAAAATTTATTATCTTCATTTTGTGACTTTATGGGGAAACTGAGGCACAGAGGGTCGAACCAAACATCTGTGTCAGAAGCAAGCTGCAGTCCCTTCTCTTTTCAACTCCAGCTCTGGTCCTTAAGCTAGCAAAAATATTCTCCGTCTGCATTGCTTCAGAATTGCCAGTAACAAGTTTCACAGTTTGGCAAACATAAACCAGTCTCTTCCCAAGAGGACATTCAGCCTCAACAAGTCACGGCAGACACAGCCCAGCAGCAGCGCAGAGGTGACCCCACAGGTGCTGCCTCACCCTGGTGGGTACAAAAGGACCCGGGGCTGCTCAGGGCTCTGCTCTCATGCACCGACTTCGCTCTTCCTCTCCATGTATCTCAATGAATGATGCATAAATACGCACTCATCAAATTCCTAGATACTATATTTATACAAAAACATCAGGGCCAAATTCTGCATTAGGTTAACTTCACTGATGTAGAAAGCATTACAACATTAAGAACGCTGGCCTTAAATATTTTTACCCAAAATAGGTTTTTGGCCAATCTTGCTTTACTGTTTTCTCTCAATTAAAAGCCCTTTGTTGCCCGAGTAGGTGAAGTTTAGTTTGGTGCAATGCAAATGGCATGAGATTTAGATACAGCTAAAATCCCAAGCCCCCAAGGCTGGGCTTAAATGGAAATTGAATTGTCAGCTGTACGGACAGGAGATTCCCTTATGATGTTTATTACTGTGAAAACAACTAAAAGTTACAGTCTTAATTCTGTCATTATTACAACCTACATATGCATTGGGACATATCTGAGGTTTCTCTAAATTTTGTTCTTCCGCATACAAAAGACAATTTCTCTGTATTTCAGTTACAGTAGTTCCCAGCTCTCTCTAAATTGCTGGATAGGCAGTGAAATCCTGTATTTACCTTACATGGAAATAAAACGGTGTGTGTCCCAGTTCTGCTTCTCATTTTCCATCCATTTTACTAGGCCCACAACCTTTCCGCTTCCCTAAAAGTACCACCTAAGGCTGGGTGCGTTGCCCACTCCACAGCTCCAGGACTGTAGCGTTCCCTGTTGCTGAAGCCAGTGATACGAAGGTGTGATGTTTTCAGCAGGCTGAAGCAGATCCAGACACATGCTGCTGCCAGAGGAGACGTCCAGCCACCTTCCCTTGGGCCAGCGCTAGCCCTTGTGCGGCTGCGCACTGCGATGGAGGGGGGATCCGATGCTTTTTCACATCTGCAATGGACCAGTCGCTTTGACAAACAGGTAATGCCTTGTTAAGTCAGGTAAAGTGCTTCTGAGTCTGAGTCCAAGGACAGCCCTGGGATGAAAAAGCACAACTTTGGTTCATGGTCACGTGGGACAGTAACTTCAGCTGCACTAAAGAACGCTACAGAGCATCTTACCCATTCAGTATAAGGCAACAGTGATCACTGGGAGGTGAAACACAGTGGAAATAGTCAGGCAAGTGTAACTAAGGCTTCTGTATTTCTGCCTGAGCTTTCCCTGGAAAAGATATACAAAATGCAGGCAGGCAGCGCACAGGGCTGGGAAGCGAGTCCAGGGAGGAACCCCGGACCTGAGCTCACTCAGGCACTATGTGACAAGTTCTGGAGGCACCAAAATTTTTGCCTATGTCCAGATCCCCTTTGTCATGCACGTAGTATCAGCTGCAGTGGGAAACTTCAGCAGCTTGTGCGTGTGTTCTGTGTCTTAGGCATTTCTGAATGTCCAACACTCTGGTAGAAATTACTGCCCTGACCAGGCTTTTGGACAGCGGGACACTCTGGACAAATATCCAAAGTCCTCTTTTTCTGCCCAGACAAAATTTCTAGGCAGAGACAAAGGACACGTTAAAAACAAACAAAGAGGCTATACGATAGCACAAGTTCTGACATCTCACTTCAGCACAAACCCGTCATTGTACAACAGAGAATAATGAGAAAACATGCAAAAGTCACTGTCACTTGGAGCCCCGATCTGGGGTTGTCCTCGGTGAAACATGTCCACAGCTTCATCCCCTGAAGCATCTTTTCGGAGCAGAGATTTTATCTGAGAAATTTTCTTTCCCAGGATGATCACATTGTTTTCCCCATGAGTCTGCTGTGAGTCTGCTGAACCACAGTCCTGCGTTTGGGGTCCACAGATGCACCGTGAGGCTTAAACCCAAAATGGAGAACTACAAGCTGCAGTGGCAGGTGCCAGCCTCTGGGCTGACTTGGCCACTTCTCCATCCCTCGGGGATATCTGAATGCACTTCTCAAGCTGTGAACCGGTTTAGTGGTTAATTCTTCGGAGCCCTGTGACAGTGAAAGCAAATTGACACACAAAGTTTTGCTCAAGGTTTTGGAAACATTCTGAACCTTTATTAACAGCAGGAGAAACACAGAGTTCTAGGCAAATACAATGACTTCTGATCACTTTTGGCTGCCAAATTTTCATGAGAACCAGGAATGGCTGGGACGGGCTTTTGGAGGTGAGTTTTGTGCAGTAGTGACCAATGTCTCACGTCAGCATCCTTCATTTGGTACTGCAGCAAAACCGAGCCCCTGCTCCCTGCTATAAAACACGTGTCTTTTCCCCTGCCCCATGGGTTTTGTGCATCGCTAAGAGATTTCCTTCCCTCTGTTCATCTCTTCCCCAAGTCCTTTTAAAATCTACTATTGCCTCTGTCCCTTGGTCCTGCCTGGGGATTTTCCATTCTCTCTTTTGCCACCGTTCAGGAGAGAACTTAAGTCAAACTGGTTCCCCTGCCCAGACAACCTTTCCAGCATTCCTACAGCCCAGGCAAACACCGGGGCTAATGTAAAGTTAAGGTCCTTTTCATTGGCTTTTGTCTGATGGCTGTGTGTTAAAGATCCAGTCAGGAAAGGCAAATAAACCTTGGCGTTCAAACCTTTTATAACTTCCCTGGAGATAATAATAGCACTGCACTATAAAGTTAAAAAGAAGCCGTAGGCTGAAGTTGTTCCCGAGTTGTTACGCCACGTAGCACAGACCCGTTAAAGGTGGGAAAGGCAGCAAAAGGCTCGTCTGCGCCGCGCTCGACAGTTTACACCTGAGTATTTTTTTGGCTCTGCCCACACTTTGCCTTTCCATATGTGGCTGTAGAGAGGCTGATTTTTTCCTGCCCCAGGTTTTCCCATCTTCTGTACGTTGTTTGCGCAGTTTTGCGTTACAAGTGACTTCTCGTTTTTGAGGGGGATGAAAGGGAAAATGTTTGAACTTCATGGATGGGCAAAACGAGGGATTGTGCTGCACAGGGTAAGTGCTTTTGCTGTCTTTGGAAGTCACCTGTGGTATTTCTGCCCCAGCCCCTGCAATTCTCCGTTTACTGCAGCAGCGAACTATTAGTAATCCGATGAGCCAACTGGCCACTTGGCAAAACAAGGGTTAGTCAGGCTGAATTGATTACTTGCACATTTCCATGTGATTCATGAATCAAGGCTGCTCTTTTCCAATGAAAGAAGCAAAAATAATCAAGCAAAGAAAAAAATAAAAGGAAGGGTCAAATTCTATTTGGGGATTTTTTTTTTTTTTAATTAGCCTCCTGCAGACGGATCCCTTCTGTGTGCCACAAAGCCGATGGCCGTGTCCGGCCGAGCTCCGCTGGGCTGCGGCTTTCAGCACCAGAACAGTTACATGGACACAGAGAGAACAAAAAAGCCTGTCAGACTCTCCAATAATGTTATGATCACTTTAACTTAGCAGTCCTTGACACTCGCAGATAAGGACTGCAAGTTCTCTCGCTACTACTGAAATATTGACACAAAGAATATGTTTATCCCTGACTGTGGTTCTGCAGGACAAGGTGGAAACAGCAACAGCAATCTCAGGACTTAATTTCTTTGGCCTTGCACGGGCATCTGTGCTGCAGGGCTAATAATTTATTGATTTTATTATTTTTTTTCTTGCCTTCACTAGTTTGGAAATCATGTTGTCTTTTCAACTCATAGTTCTAGGGGGAGATAAGTTGGAAGAAATTCATTTTAGGATTTTTTATGTTAAAAAAACTTTTAAAGACAGTGGGGAGCTTGGAAGAGTTTCTGATTTTCTCCCAAACTTTCTGCTCAATAAGATACTGAGAGAGAAAACGTCAACTGACTTTCTGGCTGGTATTTCTCTAGGCCATCTTTAACGAGGTCCAGCTCCAACCCTGGGTTCCCATGTACAACCCCTGCATTTTAATCATCTATTGCAAAAGCACCCATGAGCAGAGCTGCCCCTGCTAAAATTATGAGCGGCCGAGGAAATGAGAATTCTGCAGGGATATGGGTGTGCTGAGTGAGTGACAGACAAATTGTTCCATCACTGCCTCCCCTGGCTTGATGGTGAGATGAGGCAGAAGAGCTGGGGCTCAGCTGTTTAAACCCGGTTTAAGCCCCAAAGCTGCACAGAAGCCGATGCCTTCGATGTGACACATGAGGCTCATTGCGCGAGGTGCAAGAGCAAAGGGAGCAGTCTAGTCCAAGCTATCCCTCCAGAAGATGACTCAGGGACAGGCAGGTCTGTAAATGTGACAAAACCCACTGACTCACTTCGAAGAGATTAAGGACCTACCTCTGCTCATCTGAGTTTAGGAAAGCAAAATAGACTGGAAGACATAGAGGAAGACCTGGGACATGACGAAGGTTGGCTCCAGTTCAGGAGTGGATCTGCAATAAACTGTATTCCCCTGCCCTCTCCTGGAAGGAATACGCCAGAGCTGGGTGCGTTTGCACAGGATGCTTGTGCTCAGCACTCCAGGGAAGTGGCTCAAGGTGGTGAGAGGAGATGGTGACTCTGAAGACAATATTTACAGGAATGAACAACTATGACCGTGTTGTGTCCATCGTGCATTGCCAACACCACATCTGCCAGAAACTGGCACACCTCTCAAGAGAATTTGAATGTTTTCAAGAGGAACTGCCTGCCTGTCTGGCCGTTTGCATTGAATTGGGAAACGGAGAGGATGACTCAAGTGATGGAATCCAGAGCCTCTCGCTCACCTTAAATAGTAAACACAGAGACTACATGAAAACACCGGTAACCTTCGCTCAGGTCACGGCAGAGCATCACCAGGTTGGAAATGCAACACTGCGGCACCAACAGACAGTGCTCTTGGGGGTACCGGTGCAGAATGGGCAAGTGGGACCCCATCACTTGGCCAACGATATGGTAAGAGCCCAGCAGGGAGGTTGACTCAATCTCTTTGGAGGTTATAAAGTTGAAGTAGTGCTGAAGTACAAAGTCCTTAAAACTGGGAAGTTCCAGGTCTGGGGGTCTGGTCCTGAACCTTGATCTGCAGTGTTACCGTTAACCCTCCAGACACACAGTTCAGTGAATATCACCCATTTATATAGATTCACACCTGAATATATTAGATGTTTTTGCAAAGCTTCCTTCTTCTACAGAATCACATGAATTACATTCTTCTTTTTTCTAAACCCCAAACATCCAAAGCAATACTAGTCCTGTTCCATGAAGAAGACTGATTAGCAAATTGCTGCTGTTGAGACAACAATGGGAGCAATGAACCACAACAGCTGAGTGCAGAAACTCTACTCTATAGTTCAATAGTTACAGCATGGGACTGTGAATCAGAAGCTCTGGAAGGGCAGGACCAACCACAGGTGCACTATATAACCTCAAAAGTGTCTCACATACTTAGAGTTTTCTTTGCAGTGGTATTTCATCAGGTCTTTGTAAACCCAGCAAAGAGGCGTGCCAAGATGCTCCAACATGTTGGGTAGGTGAATCACCTCCTTGCAGCTGGGGTGCTGCTCCGCATAGAGGAAAATGAGACCGTTCTTTGTAGAGAGACTGCGAGCAAATACTCTTGTTGGGGGGCACATTATCTTTTAAACCCTGGCTAATTGCTCTGCCTTCATGATGGGGGAGTCACTGAAGACCCCAACAGACTACATAATATCTCAATTGGTTTCTTTCCCTGCTCCACCTGAGTATGAGTCCCGTTTGCCGGGTCTGCAGTATGTTCAGTGCATTTCTTTACCCTCCCCTTCACCCTCTTATCAAAGAGACAAACTTCCATAAAGCAGTTCCAGCTGCCTTAAAAAGAGAGAAGGCTCCTATTTCCTCCTTCGGTACAGGGGTTAAGAACAACGTTTCTGTTCATCACAGAACTAAACGTTAAATGAAAGTTGAGTTATATCCCTCCTGTGACTAATGTTCTAGCTTGTTTTCTAAAGTTAATTCTTCATACACTTTTTTCCCCTCTTGTTCTGTCTTACATTTGTCCAGACTCCTGTGTTCCTGAGGGAGTAATTACCCACTCAGCAGTTGCTCTGAAGTCCAGTTGTAATAGTTGGCGAAACTCCGTTCTTCCATGCAAGCTTTCAAAATAATTCCTCAATTTATTTCAAATAGCACCGCTCTCTGGAGCTTCTTCCCAATTTGTGTTGCCCTGGGCTGAGATTTATTTTGCTGCTGTTGAGAGCTGACTGCTTTGCTTGTCACAGGCCAGATATTCTCAGCAGAATCATTAAAAACAAATAAACAAAAAAAAACCCCAAACAAATGGATTTCTCATTTAGAAATAATCCATTGTGATGTAATCTTCTATTTTCTTGTTTAATGAATCCTTAGTAGCAATGTAAGCAATGAAGAAAACACTGATTCAGACCTGGATTATTCTTCCTCAAAATACAGATGTGATCATAGCCAAGTGTTTTCATTCACACCACCCTTAGACTCGTCAAAAAGTTTGAGGGAAATTTAGTCATACATCCTGTGACCTAAAGGTGCACACTTTCTTATTCTGTAGGTGTTTGGGGGCAAAATATTCACCCCTACTGGTGTCACAACAAGTAATGGAGAGCTAAATTCAGATTACTGATATATATTTTTTCCCATAAACACTGCCTGAGAGGAAACCACGTCCTTTCCCAATCCTGCTACTATTTAATTGTCTATACAGCCAGAAGCAACACATCTCATCTCCTGGCCCTTTGGTTTCTCCACCTGTTCCCTGAGGATAATAATCTTGACACTGTACAATATTGAACAAACCAATGTTCATAGAATGCGCTTAAATTTTCTAGTGAAGAACATATAGAAAAAAGATGACCACAAAGCCTTTTTTCCAGGATGCCTGAGTTGTGGCAATGGCACAGGGAATATGGCAGCTCCTATGAGAAGAACCTGTGATCACTGAAGGGCAGACATTACATCTTATCTAATGATTTCATTGTTCCATAACTTCTACTTAATGACATGCTAATTCATTTTTTCCTAGAGAAAAGATAGCTCTAAACCTCTGCACGTCACCCAGTATTTGACCAAGCGGACCTGGGATCTGTCCGCTGCGGAGGCACGGCATAGCCACCGCCTTTGGCTCTGAAGCCGACAGACTTGCTCGGGCAACATTTACATCTGGACTTTTTTTTTTTTTTTTTCCTTAAGCTTGCATTTAATTGTGATCATCCTGTGAACTAATGCAGGCAGTAGGGCTTCTTCAGATAGCACTATGGCTCCTGTCAATCAAGTATCAACTCTCTTATTACAGTTAAGCATTGATCACGCAAACTTGTCAGAGTTATCTGAAGTTCACTATTGTAATTCTCTTTGGAATTCTTGTGTAAATATCACAGCCCCTAAGGTAAACACTGGCTAATTTCTGCCTTGCAAAGTACTGTCATGCCAGCCCTTCTTCTCACAACATTGCTAGCATGACCAGTCAAGAAAACTAATTTTGCTTTTACACCCAGAAATAAGTTATCACTATTCAGAGAAGACAGAAACGGTGATGGTTCGGGGATATCAAGTTTTTCACTTTTAGCATGCAAAATCAATTATGATCACAAGTGTAAGTTATTTGCTGATGGGACCCACAGCAACACCAGTACGTACCAGGAGTTTCACTGGTGGGCTCAGCAGAGGCTGCAGAAATCAATTGCAAACTCTGAGTCTTTATCAAAATTGATCCAGTAATTAAATATTTACTTTCAAGACTTGTCTCAGTCCTATTTCCAGTTCAAAATTACAAATTTTTTTAAAGATACCTTCCCTCTGCTCCTACATGTTAAAAACCAATCTCTCCCATTTTTGTAAACCTAACAAATTTTTTTAATACAGTTTTCTACATCTCGTAGTTTCCTCACTTAATGAGCTATCAAAAGTGTTCCTGCTAACATTACAGATTGTCTTTTTTTCCTTTCCCCAGGGCATTCACTACGTGCGGCAGTGCCCAGGGCACATCTACCATCAAACAGCACTGAGCTGCCTAAAGGAGAGGACGCTGTGCACAGCCGCAGGCACGCTGGAACTCCTCCTGCTGGATTTACAACGTGGAAAATCCCAGTATTTCCAAAATCAAAAGTTGGGAGCTGTTCTTAATCTGTCAGCACCTTTTTAACAAGGACCTAAGAACTGCCTGGGCATTCATATAAAAATTGAAACCGTCAAACACTCCTTCCTTCGCCCTGAACTATGTGCAGAGCTGTCAAAATGGACCGTAGCTTGGGCCAGCACACAGCCGACCGCATCAGAAACATCATTTCGCCTGTCTAGGGCTGGAATCAGCCCGCTTCAAACTGGGTCTGGCAGATGTGAAATGTCAGCAGCCGCCTTACCAGCGGGTAGGTCCGGCGAAGGGCCGGTGAGGCGCAGGCAACGCTTGTAACGATGCCACAAGGTTGCAATGAATCACGTCCCGCTGAGCAGCGCAACAGCGTTTCACAACTCTCCTGCCCGGCCGTAGCCTCGGGGGAGCGCAGCGGGCCGGGGTGCCTGGGGGAAGTCAGTCTGCACTGCCCCAAAGATGTGCCACTCCCTTCCTTCCCTGCAGCGCTGGGAAACCTTCCCTATTGCAAAGAGTCAGGTGTAGCCCTGTATCTGTCACCCTTATTTCACCATGGCTGGCTGGGGACAAGCTGAGGCTTTACCTATCACTGTTGCCTTCAGCAGACCCCAGGAGCAAGCACCCAAAATAGCTGCTGATACACCATGTACTCTTATTCTCTTAATCGGTGCCACGGACATGAGCGCCAAACCACAGCCAGTGATTCACCGGCACCCTCGGCTGCGCTGCCCTCTGCAGCTCCGCAATAAATGACATTTGCTAGTGCCAGCCTGAGTTCCCAGCACCGGAAAGGCTGGGAGCTTGCCGGAATTTTATCTGCTCACAGGTCAACGCTGGAGGATGCTCCTTTCACAAGCGACTTCCACTTGCTTTCAGTCAGAGGTTTCGGGAGCAGCAGGAATGTGCGGGGAAGAGCCAGGCGTCTAAGCACATCTCCACCGCGCAAAGCAACACGGGCCACCTGCGCTGCCGTTTGGTAACCTATTAATTGCGCTGCGCGGGTCGGACCGGCAGCAGCCACACGGCTTCAAGCGCAGCTGCAGCCGCTGCAGCGGCACGTCGCCAGGCCAGGCTCTGCCAGCGCCGGGAAGAGGTACAATATTGCAACCTTTGACGTCATTCCAGCGGGATCAAGCTCAGACGTCTGTCCTGATCGGAGATTGCGCACGGCCCCCCCGGAGAACAGACACGTTGTGCAATACCGAAACAGACTTTACTGAGGAATCGGGCATAACCATGCCTCGCGGCAGATCAGCTCAGCACCCCCGGGATCTGGCCTTCAGCGTGCAGAAACGGCAAGAGCTTGGCAAAGAAATCGGTGCAAGTCTGCTCAAAAAGCTGATTAATAATTTGCCTTCAGGCAAAACCACTGTAAAATAGAGAGGATGTCACTGAGCAGCAGCAAAATGATGGACAAATGACCTGTTTGCCCTTGCAAGTGGGGCTGTTGGCATGGGGTGGAGGAGAGGGTTTGAACAATCCTTGGATTTGGGGGGATTTTTTGGGCACTGCCTAATATAAATGGGCTTGGGCAAGAGAAATAAAGGCTAGAGAAATCCCAGGGACCCATCAGCTAGCATGAGTGCAAGGAGGTGTTTAAGTCTTCTCTGGGGTGAGAGAATCGAGGAAGTTTCATGGGGAAGCTGAAAGACGGTGATGTTTTGCGGGGTGATGGGAGGGCCAAAAGGCTCTGAGGCAGCCAAAGGAGCTGGACACAGGCAGGAACAGAGAAAGCCCCGAGGGCTCCCAGGCAGCTCAGCTGGCTCCTTGGGGCAAGGGATTCAGAGCTGGACTCGGTTGGTCGTGGGATGTCACCTCCAAGGAGAACACTGAGGGCTGGTATTTCGGTCGAGACAATAGATGATGAGCAACGGAGGGCTCACTGGGCTCAAAGATGGACCAAAGAATTGAGAGAAGAGAGAGAGGCTTTGCAGAAAGGGAATGAGAGTCTGCAAAAGTTGTCCCAGAAAGGGCTGAGCTGAGTTGCAGCCTGGCAGGGCAGAGCCGGACCATGTCCAGGTGTCCCGGGTGAGGCTCTGGAAAGAGGGGATGGGAAGGTGGCCTGGCCATCAGAGCCCAATGGGTGAGATGAATCCTCATAAAAATACAAGCCAGCAGAAAAGCTTCAGCAACCCAGAACAAGAGGTGCAGAAAGAAATAAAAATACTGAAAAAAACACCTTGAGCAGAGGCTCCTGAGCCACACTGGAAGGCAGCCTCCACGTGGGACAGGGCCAGCCTGAGGACTTGGCACTTCTTGACCCTCTTTTGGAGCCCACTGGGACCCAGACAGGAGACAAACAATTTTGTCAGCTCAGTTACTGCAGCCTCCTCCTCCTTCATCCCCACTTTCGAGAGGAAAACGTGCCAGGAGCCTTCTTTGGCTGCCTTCAAGCCCACGTGCCTGCTGAGGAGCCACACGGGCTGCTTCAAGGGGCCATCTTGAGCAGCTGTACATTAACGGAGCTGCGGGATTTACCCTCTGAAAAGAGACTGAGCTGTGACTCAGGATGAGCATAGCACAAAGTCCTGGATCTAACGCAGTGTACGGGGAGTGGAAGGCAAATCAGGCAAACTGCTGGAGGTTTCATTGGCCTTATCCCAAAGTGATGTTATATATTCATACAGGGAAACTTAGAACAACTTAAGAGACCTTCAGTTAGGAACTGGGCTCTGTTAATTCTGCTGTAACAAAACATAGATATGCTGTAGCGGTACAACTCCTTGCTTCACCATTTAACAGTGCCAAAGGCAGAAGATGATTTACAAGATGCTAGAAAAAAGTATCAAGAAAATAACAAGTCTTTTAACTAGTTTGAGGATGGTTTAGCCATAGGGCAGGCTCAGAAAGCACTGAAAGGACTACTGGAAACTACATATGAGGATAACAGAAATCTAAGCATTCTTATTTTACAGGACCCTTTCCCACAGCCACTGACGATCTGAACAGCCTTAACAAGCTCCATTAGATTTTATCTGGGAAGCTTAAAAAGCGTGAACTGGCAAAAGGGGCTGGATCAGAAGAACAGGCACCAGATTGCTTCCCCTTCAGGGTACAGTCCGGGGAGATTGGGAGCAGTAAATTTTAGCCCATATAGCACACACGTGTGGTGGGCTGCTGGAGAGGGTAGAGCACACCGAGCATTTTCAGCCTGTTTTCCATACCCAGATGGTGTCCTGCTGCTGTATGGAAAAGGTTCACGGTAAGACAGAGGCTGCCAATCTGAGCTCAAACCAAAGCTGTTCCAAAAAGAGGTAATTTACCTTGGACGTGCTATTGCTGACAGGGGGAAAAGCCGTGGGCAGGCAGCGAGCAGAGTCCCTGCCGAGCCTGCCAGCGCCCGCGGCCCCACAGAGCTGGCGGTGCTGGGACGGCTGCTTCTCCGACACTGGGCTGACCAGTGGGTTTGCCAACATTGCACAACCCGATGGGAGATGGGGAACCTTTGCAGCGGGCACCTGAATGCAACTGAGCCTTTCAGCAGCAGAAATGGCTCTTGTCCCTGTGCCTGACTCAGCCTCCCAGCGTTGCAAAATCCCCGCTCGTATCATATGCAGGTGGTAGGGTTTCTAATTTAGAAGCTGTGTTGGAACAAGAACAGAAAAGTCTTTCAAGGGTGATGGCTTAACCTGGCACAAGTCTGCATTCAGCAGGGTGAGATTGCTGACCTGCAGAGGTGGGGATGGGCTGCAGAAGCTGTAGTAGGAGTTGGAAGAAAATGGGCAGAGTCTGACCCAGAACCTGACTGAGAGGGAAAACAGGGCAGGCAGCAGACCACCAGGGAGACTTGGAGGGCGATGAAACTGGGGTGGGTGCTGATAAGGGGAGATGCTGGCAGAACACGGAAGGTAAATATTAGGAGACAAATTTCCATGAACTTCATCTCCTAACCTCAATATGTCTAAAAATCAGACATCTATCAGTGTATGAGCCGTTCACCTGTGGCTGTCAGTAGTCAACAAGACACATCCAGAAGGAAGATGGGCATTGAGAGCTCAGTGCAGTGAGAACTGAGTCAGAAGGAGTGACTTACCTAAGCCGCCGGCCTCAGGAGACACCTGCCTGCAGCTGAGCTGGAGGGAGAGGAGGATTTTCCTACAGGCTGAAGGGACCCCTGGGAAACAGGTGTCATTTTGTAATGACAGCATTCACACCTAGGGAAAGAAAGCAGACAAAAAAAGCAAAATTACATTAAGGCTAGTACTGGCAGCATTGGTAAGGGAGAAAGCCCAGAGGAGGGAGAGAGTGTTTTGGGCAGGATCCTGCCTGCCCCAAAGGGGGTAGGGACTGTGAGCATTTCAAGCATGATGAACTCAGCATTGCAGGAAAGGGACCTTTGCCCTGTCTTGGGAAAGAGGGTCACCTCTCAGAAATACCCACCTCCTTCACCATCGGCAGCTCTCAGGAGCTAATTCCACCTGCGAGTGGTGATGGGGTAAGTGATCTGCAGGTTGTCTTCAGGCGAGAGGCCTTTGAGTTAACGGCAGGTCTAGGCAGCTGCCCACTGTGTTAAGTGAACTTTATTCCATTTGCAAAATAACGTGAGCTCCACACACTGCTGCTCAGCTGTCTGCCGGCCACATCCATCGGGTCAAACTGTGTCGGAGGGATCTGACTCACTTCTTGCATCAGACCTGCAAGAAAATGAGTCAGGGATAAACTTAAATATCCCAATCAGCCCCCTAAGCCTCCATAAATGTCCTGCCTAAATTCATCTCTTTCTGGCCATCTCCTTCGGAGTCAAATTTGAGGCTCATTGAGTGCAAGTAGGGGTGAGAAATGACAATACTTATCACTCAAGGAGGTCAGCAAAAGAAAACAGGCTTAAGGGATACGTACCGAGGAAGCAGGGAGGAGTTTGGACTGGGGGTTGCTGTCTTTGCTGCTCTTAGTCCACTGGAAGCCAGAGCACGTTGTGTTTAGATGGGAACGCTGATGCTCAGGAAAGCATCACAGGACAAATCTCAGCAAGAACTGCCAAACTTGTGATGGGGTTGGTCAGCCCATCGAGGAATCTGGCCCTGATGGAGAGGGAGGCAACTGGGAGTGCGGGAATGAAGGAAGCAACAGGAGCCTGGGGTGGTGTGTGAGCGAAGCGGTAGGAAAGGATCGGGCTTGTAGCTGTGCTGAGGGAGCCTCTGCCTGTGGCAGGGGACTGGAGCAGGGAGGGCAGGGGACAGTGGAAGAGCCCCATTACTCAAACAACACTTTTGCTTCATCTCTTAGGGAGGAACTGGAGACTAGGACAAGACTGAGAAACTGCCAATCTGGAACAGAGCAGTGGTGCCTGCAGTCAAGTACCCGGCTTCCAGCAGAGGCCAAATTTGGATGCTTTAGAGGAAAATCTTCGATAGCATCCCAGTTCCAGGAAGAGCGCAATACGTCAAGTGTTTGCTCATGTTCGGATAGCTACAGAACCGTAGCAGGGCAGACAGGCTATTTATAAGCATATCAGATGTCAGCTGAGCTCTTTGCACTTTCTGTAGATCATACATCAAGTCTAATGAGAAGGCACACAGGCCGAGGGGAACAAACAAGCACAGGTTAAGGAAGAGGTGTCCTCTCAATACAGTACGTATGGGGAAGAACAGAAGCTGGCCCTGTGCCCAGCACAAGGCCTCTGAAGGCCAAGTAAGATCACTTTACTAACAACAGCGTGAGAAGGAAGGGTTGAGAATGCTGGTTGCGATGACGGTTCTGCATTATTAGACAGAGAATTGTTTGCTCCTGAAAAAGAAAAAAAAGGATCCAAACCTATTCATAGATGTTTCATTATGCTTTCTTCTAAGGACTTGCTGTGCTTAACAAAGTAATAAGCCAGCTAAAGGGTTAACTCTTTCTCTCTCCAACTCTCTCTACTACAAGAGAGCTAGAATACAGATTTAAGCACAGACAAAAGATGATAGTTGTTCCAATTAATGTTCCAGCTAGCATCTGCTCTTTTTAATTAGTTGAAGTCTGGTTTTGTCTGAAGACAGAACTGCTGAGCAGAAGTGTGCTGGCTTCTTTTCTGCTTAGCCGGCTATTCTGATCTCCCTTGGTCTTTGGAAACTTCTCTGTTTCACAGAGGCCGGAGCCTATTGTGCATCGATACTTGGTACGTGCCCACAGGCTGAGTACACGTTTCGCTGCAAACAGCTTCAAATCTGTGTTTCCCACTGGAGGGAAAACTGACACAGGAAGATATTTTACAGATGTCCTCTCCCCCACCCCGACACATATCTGTGCATTGCTTCACTTATTGGCAACTCAATTTTCTTCTGCAAACAGGCAGAGTAGATGCAGGTGGATGGAGAAGGGTTCCCCAAGACCTGTTAACCTTCCTGTTTTGCTCGAAGCTCGCTGATCCCTCACCTCACCCTTTGTAACAAGACCTTTGAGGATCTGCGTGTTTCAATTACACACAGATGAATAATTTACAAGCCACGGCTGTTGCAATAAACAAGTCCTGCTCTGTCCAAGCACTCGATGGCTTGTCTTAAATTTCCCTCACTTTGCTAAAAACTCCACCACTTAAGCAGCATTCAAAAACTTTCGAAGAAGAAGCTGACAAGGGAAGAGCAAGGTGGCATATCACAGCAGTAAACAGCACTCGCAGCAAGTATTCCTCTTATCTCTGGGCAGGGCATTGACCTGTTGTACAAACTCCGGGTAGGAAAGCCACTGGCAAAGCAACCTCAGATGTAATATTTACCTAAGAGGAGATATTTCAATGGAAAACAAGCTACAGGATCTGCCGATATCCTGGTGGGGAGAACAGCGGGCATTCACACAGGTGCAGGCAAAGGAGTAGGGACGGGATGTGGAAACTTTCTAGCATTTCCACGTAATAAAGCTGTCATTGCACGAGGAGCATGTTTGTGCTCTCCGTGATTCCAGCTAAACAGCTACGAGAAGTTGTAGATTTGGGGCTTGTTCTACCACAGACCCAATGTGCGGCCTCAGCAGAGTCTCTTTGCTTCTCTGTGCCCCAGTACCCCATACTTACAACAGAGATGCAAATCGGTGGATCCTACAAGAAAACAGCCAGGCTGGCACCAAAAGTTCCTGGACCGCTGCAGCTGGTACCCAGCGATGCCTCGACCCTCTGGCAAGGGGAAGTGGATCCCATGAGCTACCCTGGGGACATGAGCCACAGGTTTGGGTCACAGATAATAGCTCCTATACAAGCTTCTCTGGAGAAGAAGATAGACAGGACTGAAACAGCTCAGGAGCAAAGAGAGTAACGCGGTTGTTTTTATCTGTAATCCATTCCACATGAGCAGAAGCAGTTTGGAGCCACGTGCTCCCTTTTGCAGCTCTTAGAAATCAGCACGACCCATAACTTCGCTTTATGAATCCTTTTTGGTCTGCTCCATACACCCCTGTTGAAGGAAATTTGTGTGCAGGGCTTGCAGGATCAGCCTGTTTTACCACCACAAAGCTGCAGTTTCATTATCTCTCTAAGCCGACCAAAGCACAGGCTGCCACTGAAAGGGGAAAAAATCCACCTTCCCCCAGCCCATGTGTCCTTCTTCCTTAAGCCATCACGGTGATCATAAAAAGGATCTTTTTCTCAGGCAGGGTATTTTTCGGCTGGATCAGTTCCCATGCAGTCACAGCAGCTGTAGTTTTGCCACAAAGCAAGGGCCAGGAAAAAGGCTGGAACTGTGCCTTAAGAGCTTAATGCAAAATCATGAAGTTGCAATCTCAGGTTCCTGGGTCATTTGTCCCTGCAAACAGCACGGATTTATAGCCCTGGTTAGGAAAGTCTCCTTGGCTGCAGCTTTGTGGCTCTCTTTATAATGGGCCAAATGCAAACTCCTAGGTCCCAAAAGCGCTGAGCTCTGAGGGAAGTCTGGAACCAGTTACAGTTTTCAGTTTGGGATCAATCTAAACTCTTATTCAGAACTGGCCTTGAAATTGCAACCGTACCATTTATTTATATCCTCACCAGAGCAAACCAGTGGGGCCACAGCTCAGCCTCCCACAGCTCACCCTCCATCATCTAGAGAGTTTGTGAAATCTCCATCCTTAGAGGTTTTCAAAACAGCTGGGCAAGGCCTTGAGCAGCCCGATGGGACTTTGAAGTTAGCCCTGCTTTGAGCAGGAGGTGGGACTAGAGACCTCCAGTGGTCCCTCCCAAATGGTATTGTTCTCTGATTCTGCCACCTCCCGCTACATTTGCATCAGGCTCTGCTACACCACCACCACTGGACTGATCAGCAGGCAGTTCCCACGCTGACCGATAGAGAAGTCAGGGAGCCTGAGTCAACCAACCCTTCACGGCAGTGGCTGCGTTTGCTCAGGAGCCAGAGGACAGCACAGAGCTTATCTGTATGTAGTTGTCTGAGGAGAGTATGGCTGACAGTCACTGCAAGAAAGACACGTTGCCACCACAGCACACACTAGAACAAGCTTTGCGTTGCAAAAGAAACTGGCCCAGATCTGGCAAGGGTCCCAAGATGAAGACTGCAGAACATTTTCTTTTCTTCTCAGCAGGAAAGAGTCTGCATTCTCAGCAAGAACGAGTGTGAAATACAAATCACTGAGCACTTGCTGCTTTTTGTCCAAGTCATTACACAGCATCCATGCTTACCCTCAGTAAGAGGACTGATGGCAGGGGCTGTCTTGTCATTTCCACGTGTCCCTTCAGAGATTTTAGCAGCTTTCATCCACCAGATTGAAATCAGATCAGATGAAAGAATACTACAAATTAATTTTGGGTGAGACAGCCCAAGAACACACCGGGGGCTGAGAATCAGTGGTAGGACACAAAGACCTGAGTGAGTCCCGCTCCATTGGCCTGTTTGCTAAGATGAGAGTTGAGCTCACAGGTCTTCTTGCAGAGCCCCCCTCTGGGGACACTTCTCCTTCAACAGCCAGAGGATGGGCCAGGTTTTTCTTGATGCTCGTCAAGCCTGGGGACTTCATCTATAAGGTAAAAGGGGCATGGCGAAGCAAGAGTGGGAAATGCAGGTCACTGAGCCAAATCCCCAGCCCTAGCAATACGAGGTTGCTGCCATCTCGTGGCTGGCTCTGGCCATGCAAAGGTTACGGGACACATTTTTCCAGCAGAAAAAAATTGCATTGAGATAAAATCTCTCCTGGAAGTAAGCTTCAGCTGGAGGGAGCAGGGGGTAAACAGGAACGCCAGTGGTTAGACACCATGAGGCCATGGCACTTGGATATCTCAGCTTTGCTGTTCACGGGAGGTCTCCTCCTTACCTTCTGCACTAGCTGCTCGACCCTGTTCGGGACGGCTCCACCTCAAGCCATAGTAACCCCTTTTCTGTCAGGCCAACACTTCCATGTGTCCCATAACCTAGAGACAGCGGACATCCACGTTACTGTCGAGAGGCCCATGATTTGCTGTGCACATGCAGCAGTCAATGTGTGGCCATTCAGCCTGGCCTTCGGGACGGAGTGGTGTTGGGAAGGGAGAAGATCTGCAGGGAAACAGAGACATGTTATAACCCTATGCTTGGTCGGATGGGATGGATATGGTCTCCAGTACTGTTTCTTTTGGCATCTTTCATTGAGCTGGGGTGCCGATGAAGGGATTTGTACTGTGAATAAAATACAAATGGAGGAAAACCACATGGTCACTGTTTCTTCCCCTTTCAGGCTCTCTACGGAGCTCAGCAGCACACACAAACCTTGCAAGAAGTGTCTGAGTAGCCATATATTCTCCATGGCATCTCCATAACCAACTTGAAGCTGCTTCCCCCCCAGCAGGAGAAAAGCAGAACAGTGTCACAAAGAGACCCACCAGCAGGAAAACAACTCCTGACAGCTCGCCAGAGACCACATTGAAGCAGAGAGCTGCTGCACTGCCTTCAGCAGAGCTCTTGTATGGGGTGTCTTGCGGACACTTGCTTGCGGATCCATCCTCCTTCCTTGTGTCTAACCCTGGGAATAGGCTCCGACTTCCCCTTCTCCCTCCTGGGATGCTCCAGGTTCTGCAGCCACACAATTCACCAGGAAACAGAGGAAAAAGAGCTCCAGAAAAAGAAAAAAATGCCAATCCATTCGGTATTTCTGTGGTGTTTGCTGGTTACCGCCAGGTTTTTCTCTTTGTGTGGTATGTATTGTGGCTCACATCACCGAAACTGAAGTGAAATACTTAAATAAATGAGTCCACTTGAGAAGATTACAGGCAGTGGGGAGATGACTGCTCAGTGACCTGGGCAGTATCGTGGCTACACAGGGAGTTTCCTGTAACGATAAGACTACAAAGGAATATTTATTTATCTAGATACTTATTCAGCTTTCATCTTTGGCAGTGTTTCTCAATCAGCCATTTCAAAATGTTTTGCCAACACTAATTAACCCTCACAGCACCTCTGTGGCAGGGACCAGCATCCCCACATCGCAAACAGGGTGACCAAGGAGTGGAGGAGACAAGTAACCCCTTCAAGAAAGAAATGAAGGGAGCAAAGAAATAACAATATCCTGAAATCCCGATCCCGTATCCTAATAAAACCACCCCCCTACAAGCCTCTGAATCTGCGGACACCCTTCTGTTCGAAACGCAAGCGGCAGCCTGCCGTGCTTATCATGCAAACTGCCTGTCTCCCTCCGCTGTGCACCAAGGAAGCACTGTTCGGACATTTAATAAGCCCCAAAAATGTGGTGCCCCGAAGCGACATTACACAACGCAGAAATCCCTGACGAGCTGCAGCCCTGGTCAGCCGCACAGCCAATGCCACCAGGCGGATTTTCCCATGATGTTGCACATGATATTTATTCCATTCATTAACCAAGTTAATGGTGACTAAGAATAGACCCCAGATGTCCTTCTGGTCTTAAAAACTTCTTTGCCCTCAAGGAAATGCAAAGCCTAAGTGGCTTATGGCATGTGTGGGACACGAACAATGAACCAAATCTATGAAGAGCTTGCACATTTCCAAGAATTCACAAAATAGATCTCTGCTTTTAAATAATCTGTGTTTCAGTTTGGGGAAATAAGTGTTTAGCAAGGATAACACAGAACAGAACAATGAATATATAATTGTATCATTCATTTATATAGAGATTATGCCAGACAGAGCCATAGCTGTTCAAACGCCTTAGTTTTCCATTTTCTATTTCCATGACGTTACCAGTGCTGCAAATTCACAACTCTGTAATAAACTGGTATTTCTGAACAAAGACCATTTGATATTATGCCTTTAGAAAAATGCATCTTAAGTACAATTTATTCCTGAATTTTTTTTTTTGGTAATGGAAATTATTCTATAGTCTCATTTTTTTTTATACATACTGATTTTTTTATACATATTCCCCGACACATTTGGGAAATTTCACAAAACATACTAAAGATAGCGCTATGGCTTTCTGCATCACTGCTAAAAATCAAAGCATTCATGTGCAGAATAAAGAGAAAATCTTTCTGTATAAGCATTTTCCTTCTGTTGCCTGAATACAGTCTCTTGATAATCAGCAATTACAGAAAAGAACTATAACAATCAAATGGGAATTTGCACTTACAGAAAACCATGCTATTTGTTGCATGACTTACTCAAATGAAGAAAGCTGCTTGGAAACCTATTGGTAAATGAAAATACTGCTGAAATTTTATTAATAGAGAGTCTAAAGTCTCTAGAGAAGACGACAATCCATTTGGAACTCATTTGGTCTTCTCAGAAACAGGAAAAAGTAAATATGGGGATTTAAGGATCTTTTCCTCCATTAAAATGTATTACTACTTACCTTCTAAATATCATCTTTAGAATGATATGATATTTTGGGAGGTGATATTTGGGTTTCTATAGCACTATTGACTTGGGGAACCTCCAGTAAATGACAGTTCATTCACCCATACCACATGTAGTCTCCAAGCTGTGACTGTTCAGACATTGCAAACAGAAAGACCAAGGCAGAGGCTATGAAGTGATAAATCACAGTGATTTCCACCATCAGGGGCTCCAGCTCCCACTTCCTCAACCCGCTGCTTTTCATGCAGAGATGGGATTAAATACCCGATTCCCAGGCCATGTGGACTGAAATAATGAATAAAGAACCCAGCAAGCCAGGGAGACCTCTCACACCGCGGAAGTTCTCTTCCTTTTCCACCTCGATACCTGGTTGGAACTTCAGCAAGCTGCCAGCTCAGGACACCTACCGATGTGCTGACGTTGCAGCCAGGCAGGTGATTTTGCAAAGCCTCCCGTGGCGGCTGAGCTCTGGGAGGACCCCCCTGGCTCAGCCCCCCTCCATTGGGGTAGGGACACTTGTCCTGGCTGCAGAGGACCCTGGTTTAACAGCAGAAGGGAGCAATTCATCCCTTCGTGCCTGTAGCTCGGATGCCGCTCGGCAACGGGAGCGCAGGTTTCCATGGCAGTGCAAACAAGAGACAGGCGAAAGCCAGAAGCTGAGCCGAGCTGCACTGCGGCCACATCCACGTCTCCATCTGACCACGGCCCCCCTGCAGAGAGGAGCCCGGAGGACCTCTCCTTTGGGTGAGAAACCAAAATATAAAGGGGTGAGGGCAATCACAGGAATTTCTTTTCTGTTTTGGACATCAGATACAGTGTCTCACTCAGACAAGTGGAGGTGCTGGCGTGTGTCACTGGGAAATCACACACACTAACCATCTCCCTCTCTGTGGGTAAGGGGTGTGGGAGGGGTGTATTGGGAAATGGGACACATCTGTCCCTGGAAGAGTTGCTCTGTAGCTCAGAACTTGGAGTGGTTTCCCAGTAAGCATAACGAACCTTCTCTGCAAGTGATGGTATCATTAAATCACAAGTGTATAAAGCATACTCTCCCTCCAGTGCTCTGGGAACATGGTGGATGGATTTTATTGTATTTGGGTTTTTTTTAGACCTGTTGGCATATTTACTTTGGCATATTTTTTTTCTGCACAGCAGCTTGGTGCTAGGGAAAAGCACTGAATAAATGTTTCAGTAAATCAAACCCCTGAATGCCTTATCTATTGATTCACATACTACTGGCCATTGGTATGTAGCTACTGAAACATAAAAACGTCAGAGGCAGCGAAATATATGCCAAATGATTCTAGCAACAAAGCAATTTTTTATTTGTATTATTGAGCTTAATAATTATAATTAGCACAACTAGTGCTTCTGTAGCTTTTGGCACTATTTCCAAAGTGATGTGCAAAGAATCTATTAAAAAACCCAACCACCTCAAACAAAAACCACCTTGATAAAATGAATATTTATAAGACAATCTTAGAAACAGATTCCTATACTTGGCTAAAATTATATTATGAAGCACTTTTATCTCAGAGGGTTCCACTGACAATTATTTTCCATATGCCAGTATCCTCTGTCTAGTCCTGCTTTTCAGCCCCATTCCCTGTAGCAGGAATTTAAATCAACCACTTGAACAAGAGGATTTTTATGAGAAAGGTTTTAGATTACAGAAGTCAAGGTGTGCACTAAGAGGGCTGAACCTCCAGGTATTTGCTACAATTGCTCTGTATATTTCGCAAAGTGTATTCAACTGAACGCTGCAGGCGTTTGACTGCCTTCCTACCCCCACCCTGACGGGGTTTTCTCCAAAACTCACATCATCATCAGGGGTTGTGTTGTTCCAGGATGTAGACGAGGGACCCCTAGAGGAAAAACAGCCCATTAAGTTATGCAGAGTTCAGAGGGACATGAAATCTAAGCAACCAGTCAAGGAGGCTTTTGGAAAAGGTACTTCAAGAACTGAAAAAGAGAGGGAGAACATTTGGGATGTATTCAAACAGCCTAAATTCTACCTCAGTCCCTGTGTCATCAACAGTGAAAGTCTGACACCTCCAAAGAATAAGATACTAAATGTGCAGCTGCAGAAACACAGCCAATAGGAAACACAAAGCATGTACGTAGAAATTAGGCCAGATGAGTTTAGCTCAAAATACATAAAAACTGGAGGCTGTTCAGAGCAAAAAAATGATGCTCTAAAATAGCCTTAAAACTAGTGCAAACGGAAAGGGATATTTTCTGCTGTGTCTTATACTAGTGCAGATCAGGAATGGTCCCAGCAGCAGAATTGCATCAATTGAACTAATACCTCACTGGACGCAGCTTGCTGCCTTTGTTGATTAAAGGATAACTTTAACAATGGTCTATCTGTTTGCTGTAAGTGAGATCATTACAATTACGCCTTTTCCCCTAGGACCCATAGCAAAAACTGCAAAAAGAGACTGGATTCAGAGAAACAAAAACCTAACCTTCAACGGTTTGCCAGCCTAAAATTAAACACAGCAGAGTTCCCTACAGCATGTCTGTGCTGTCCAACAATCGTTCAGCCTTATCACAAGAAACCCACAGTGCTGAAGCAATTACTGGTACGAGCTTTAGGGAGTAAAAATGTTGCTTGCGAAGCAGCGATAGGAGGATGAAAAAGTATGGGTGTGGATCAGAACTGGAGATGTGGATGCAACAAGAGGCAAGGGGCTTGAGTCGCTTGTTATCTCCAAATTGTTTTGTCTTTGCTTTCCCATCAGTGTGTGTGTAGAGAGGACTGTTTTACACAGCTTTCACATAAGCCAGGGATGAACATCTCCTTTTTGAGGTCAGAACACAAATATTTTCCAGTTTACTGAAGCTTTTTGTTAATTCCTACAGACACAAAAGTCTCAGTGGTTAAGATCCAGAAAGCCCCTAAGCCCATCACTGCTGTAAAACCTACAGCATCAGTTACCGGCAGGTCACAACTGGTTGATTTGTTTATGTTTTTCCTTGGACCAGGGTCAAAGATGCCATCTCCACATACAGAGTTGACATCTAAAAGTCTCTCTCCCAAATCTGGAATGGAAACCCGGCTCGTGCTGTCAGGTAAGGTCGCGATGCTCTGGGAGCTTTTCGTTGTTAGGTCAAAGGAAAGGCCTGTATTCAGACTTTTCTGCCCACGATCAGATGAGGTGGGTAAAATAGCTCCAGACTTATAAAAATCCCTGGCTGAAATCCTGAGCCGAACAGCAGATATGGTCAAGTGACATAAAAAATACAGAGGTCGCAGTAATATCAGTGGCTTGTTATAAGCCCTATCCAGCTCCCAGCTCTTGACTCAACATTGTTAGACATCAGCAGCTGTGAGCACAGCTGCCCACCCTTCAGGCGTGATGAGATCAGCAGATCAGAGCCCCTTCGCACTGGGTCCTGATATTCTGTCTCATGTCTTCAACATCCTCATCCATTTTTTTTCAGAAAGCCCAGAAGAGGATGAAGAAAACCCAGTGAAAAATCCATTTACGATTCCTCCAGAAATAGATATTTTCTCAATAAGGAGCAAGGAAAGAAAAAAGGCTAAGGAGGTATGTATATATATGCTTTAGGACAACACATATACAAGCAGTTCACTAGGGCAGGAAACCAACCAATATAATACCCAAATTTAGTGCATGGGAGGAATAATAGCTGCCAGATTCAGCTGAGATTCCCCCAGAGCAGCTTCAAGTCCACTGAAGCCATGGTGAGAGATTAACTTTACCAAAAGTAGACCTGAACACAGGCTTGCTGGTTGCTAGTACAAAATCTGGATATTGTCACTTTGTTTACATCAAGGTAGATTTGCCACTCATTCCTGTTCCTGGAGAACACCCAGTGCCGCCAGCATTGATTTCTACATAAAGCTTTGGTGCAAGATCTCTTGGTTTCCATTTCAACGAGCTCGGCTTTCTGCTTGGGAAGCTGTATTCTAATATTGGATGTGATCTTCTGCACTGCCAAAAAAATGAATGCTTAGGAAGAAGCACAACGTGGGTTTCATGCCTTAGCTTTCTCTACATAAGATAGGAAACCGCAACCCACCAGACCAGAGAGCCAGGTCTCAGAAATCTCTCTCTCTTTCTTATTTCTGCAGTGGACTTTCCTTAGGGCATACAATCCAAAGGGGGTGGGAAGTCACAGGGAGGTTGTCACATCTCAGAGAGGTCTGGTTGTTGCATGTGGTTGCAGAAGCCAGGCAGTAATGTGGAAGCAAGAGGTTTCTAAATCACAAAGGGAGGGCTCCAAACAAGCTTAAGCAAGCCTCCTCACCTCACACGAATGACTGATACAGTCTGGTTTTCACTTGGATTGAAGGCCAGTATATAACTATGGGGAAGGGCTTAGGAAGAAGTGCACCAAGGATGCCTGCTGAGTGATGTCCCCAGCCTAACCCATGCCCAAACTGTGCAGACAGCAATGTATTGTGCTTCAGCCCACGTGAAAGCACTGAGCATGGACAACCTTTTACCCTCCAGAAAGCTCTGGAGTGGGATTGAATAGATCCTCTCAATCTGAATTTGAAGGTTTACAGGACTTTGTGAAAGCTGGACTGAGTTGGTATTAAGTGTGGGCTGTCCTGTTGTTCCCTTTTACTTGGGGACTTGAAGGATGAATCTCTGAAAATTTCTGTTCTCTCCATGGAATAATCCAGGAAGAAAAAATGAGGACACTGAGTAGGTAGAAACTGGCACAGCTGGTGGCTGGATGCAGAACACAAATCAACAAACTAATGAGAACAAATATTAAGAAATTAAGTGTTTTGGTTGCCTCAAGGGAGAATATCATTGGGATTAGTCAGATAAACCAGGCAAACGTGCATCAGCAGGGTATCAGTAGCCTGCAAATTCCGGGACCATGAATAACCACTAACATCTTTAAAAACCACAGCAAACAAAGCCCATAATCAAACTGTCCACATAACTGACTTCTCATAGGAACGTGAAAAGATGAAGACCATGAAAATCCACGAGAAAATGACTTACTCCACTAAAATAAAAGCAAAGCAAAAAGGGTTCAGGAAAGCTCTGCAAAAGGAGGAAGAAGAGGAGGCCAGAAAACAGGCAACAAATGAGGAAAGACTGAAAACTCTTCAGGACAGTCTTTCATGGAAGACAGCCATTAAAGGTAGGGAACAGTGACTCTCTTTGTAGTGGTGCTGCTCAGCTGGGTAACAGCCTAAAACAAAAGTCAAAGAGGGGGTGGGAGTTGCAGTTGGCTCTAGCTGACTTCGGTGAGCTCTTGCAGACAGAATAGTCATACGCTGCACCTTGCCAGCCTCTGTGTGGCTGGGCCATCTCCGCCTCATGCACTTACATACAGAGCATGTGCCATCCCCACCACAGTAGCCTGGGCTCCACCATCCCCCGTGGCTTTCACAGTAGCTCGGAGCTCTTGGAATCAGCTGGGAGTCAGCTGGGAGTTTGCAGGACCTTGTGTCAGGGAGACATTTCTACTAAGCTGACCTAAAGTTGGATTTTAGTGGATGTGGGCCAAAATTTTCTGCCTCTGACATGAGGAATAGCTTTGCCATTAATGTCTAGAGGACACATACCTTTACAAGGACCAGATTCTCCACTCCATTCTACCTGGTTTTACTCCATGAAAGCCCATATGAATCTCATCCTAAACAACGTCAAAACTATAACAGAACAATCAGTATTGCTGGCTCCAGCGCCAACCACATCCATGCTCACAGCAGCCTACATATTCACTGTGTTTGGCCTTGGCCATATTTGCCCCTCTAGTCTGATCAACATTATATCCTAATTTCAGATTACCCATTAGAAAAGGAGACCTTCCGGGACTACATAAATGACAGAAGAGAGATATTTTTACTTGAGGTACTTGGCTTTAAGAATGTTACTTTCTGTTCATTTAATTATTCTTCCCTGTGTTGCTTTGTTTTGGGGTTGCTTTTTCCCCCTGAGATCCATTGCCTAGAGATCACAGCGAGGAGGCACACATCAGACCTCATGAACTGACTCTCCAAGTGCTGTGTTAAAAGACACTCATAGCCTATAGCCCAGAAACCCCCAAGCAAGAAAGAAATGAACATAGGCCATTTGCACCATCCAGATGCAGCCATGCAACTATCTCATTTGTGAGATGCGCAGATGTACTAACCTTTTGCTGTCCCATCCATAAATTATAGCTGGGAGCCATTCTGAACTCAAAATAAGGGAGCCATGCTGGAATATCCCCATAATTCATCTCGGTTATTGTGCTGTAACACAACTGAATCAATCCTTGTCAGCCAGGAGTTAACACAGTGCTGGGACTTCTGGATTCTGCCTTTAGTTTTACTGCTTATTTGCTACGTTACTTCTGAAACATCTCCTGGCCTCTATGTACCTAGTTTGCACTAAGACACACACCTCCGTTTGAAATCTGTACCCTCTCTGCCAACAACTGTAAGGCAGTAAGGTAGCCAAGAACAAAGCTAAACCAACATGCCTTTAAAACCAACCAACTGATGTCACTGTGTTGCCTTTTGGGTTCATTTCAGTATGCCATGGCAGTAAAGCGAGATGAGATTCAAAGGATGGAGAACATAGCAAAGAATGAGGAAAGAAAACTGGAAAAGGCTGAATACTACCTGGAGAAGGATGCTGCCATGTTTGCCGAGTTCCTGAAGGAGAACCATAAAACCTCTGTTCAAGCCCTGAAAATGTAATGGAAGTTGAGGGAAGCACCTTTGTGCTCTTTTGTGATGGACACAGAAGGTCTTTTGCTTGACCTCCCTGCAGGGTTTTGGCTAGCATCCATCCTCGAATGCTCTGGGTTTTCCCAGAGTTACAGTCCTGGTGGCACTTTCTCCCCACACATTCAGTGAAAGAGACAAAGGAGACCAATAGCCAGGGAAACCCCTCATTGCAAAAGCAAGGAACCTGCTGCTGACCCCACACCTTCTGTTATTCTCACAACCCCCTTACGAGAGGGAGATGCCTCTGCGCAACCCCTCCCTGCAGGAACAGTGGAGCAAGTTGAGCACTTTGGCCCATTACAGGTGTCACAAGGGCAGAGCAGCAACTGACGCTCAGCAGCAGCCAAATTCAGAAGGCCCAAACCTGGAAATGTTGCTGGGACCTCCTGCTCTCTTTGCCAAGGCAAGCAGGGCCTTCAGGCAGGAGCCAGGTGTCACTTGGGGTACATCTATAGGAGAGATTTCTAGCATTCCCCCACATCTTTTTCTCTGTTTTATTTGCACCTCAATTCTCTACGCACTTACTGCCAAATCGTTTTATGCCTTATGTTTATGCATTCTTCCCTAGTGCCGAAAAAGAAACCACAGCAAAGACAAAGAAAATAACGGAGATCCAGGCAATCACCTCCCAAATAGAGACCCTCCAAAGGTAACGGTTGCACACTATTCCTGCCTGGCCTTTAACAGCCCCTGCAGCGCTACAGCCTCATAGTCCTCAGGGAAAAAACATTTCTAAACATGTTCAACTTCAAGAGTCAAAATATGTCAGCTTTTGTTATCCAGATACTGGCGTTGTTTCTAAAACATCTTAATTAGTTTTTTTAATGATATTTTTAAAAAAGTATGAATATTCCAAAACTAAAATTAAATGCCTAGTCTCAGATTAAAACCCAAAGAAAACTAATTAATGCGTTTTAATGGTGATCTGGGGAAAGAAGAAGAAGAAAATAAAATTATAATTCCCATTATGAGTTGAGCTGGCAAGATTTCCCATTCATTTTCATGTAAAAATTTCCAAATTAGCGAGGCCAGGGCTATAGCAAGGGTCTGGCCACAGAGATGTGACCGGACAGCTTCCACATGAGGAGCCACAGGGAGCATGCAGGGCAGGTTCCTATTTCTCTTTGCATGTCCGTGAAGACATGTGCCCTCTTGTCCCTTCTCCGGGTGAAGCTGAATATCAAGAGTTAGAAAGAACCTGTTCAAACAGGGGCTTTCCTCCCTGCTAACCAACTCTGTCCACTTCTCTCACCCCAGTGATATATCCAGATTCAAGAATACTCTGCAGAAGTACAAAATGTACAGGGACTTCCTCTATCAACTGTCTCCAAAAGAGTGGCAGGAGGAACATGGAAAAAAGCACCCAAAGGAAAAGGATTTGAAAACAGCATCCAAAGCTACTGAAGGAACTGCCTCACCTCCCACCACTGCAGAGCAGGGTGAGCGCCAGGGAAGAGCTGCCCACTCCTCACTGGGGCAGCCCCATGCCCTAAGCATACTTCTCTTCTTGTCTCCAGGCCGGGGTCTGACAGCCAGTCCCTATAGTGCCAGTCATACAGATGTGCCAAGTTCCCTGCTGTCTTCAGGAAGATTGGAACTCAGTTCGTTACATGAGATCAGGCCACATCTCAAAAACTTCCTGAAGCCTCTATCAACAAGAAAACTGTAAGTACGAGACAATGCACATGACAGAGTTAAGTACCGTAGAGAGCACTCAGCTGACTGGGAGGCGGTATAGAGGAAACCTACTCCTCGCCTTCACTATGAGCACACCAAGATCTCGTTCTTACTGGAACAAATCCAAATACCAGCAGAAAGCCATCGGGTGCGTGAGTCAGTACCTGTGTACCTACTCCAGCAGAGCTCCATCCCCAAATCCTCTGCTGAGAGCCTGCCCAAAGAGTTTGGACCTTGACCCCCAGGAGGAATCATAGACCTTGAGTTTGTCCTGCAGCAAAGCTTCTCTGTGGCCGAGTTACTGGTTCACTCTGTTGGTTGCAGCTGCTATGCAAATAGCTGCTTGTTCTTTTGCCGTTAATGAAGGTCCGAGGTCACTGTAGACCCACATTGCATTGACTGTCTGCTCTCAGGAAGAGCCTTCAGACAGTACCTGGTGGGATGCAGGCAGGGGAACACCGCTGTGACGCGCGCAGGAGTGGCAGGCGGGAGTATGCGATATGTATGGCCAGCTCCAGCTTCTTGAGGCAAAGAAAGAAATTGCCTGGAAAAGCAAAGCGTGAGTGGCGGGTCAGTCTCCTAAGGCCAAAAAAATTGGCCATCAATAGAGTTCGAACTAAGTCATTGCTTGCAGGGCCATTTCCTCTGCCTCCACCCACAGCATTGCAGGTGCCAGGTTCTCCCAAGTAGGGCTGCCCTGTGCCTCGTGAAGCCACTGCAATTACTGGGCTGCTGCCACGTGGCAGGATCAATGCAGACACGAGGGGGGATGACATTATGATGATGCAAATGGATGTTTTTCACCCCTGCATGGCACAGGCCGACAGGTGTAAGTGGAGGTGATGAGCAGACTCTGTTCCCGACATCACTCGGGCACCTCTTGCCTTGCTCTTCCAACTCTTGTGCTGGCTTGTCCCTCGGGCTGAGCAGGGAGGAAAGAGGCCGCACTACTGGTTAACAGTAGTAGGCTGTGCAGAGAAAGAAGCACTCAACAACCTCTCCCAGGGCAGGTAAAAGCTGTAGATTCCCACGGTGGCTACACCATGTTGTTTAGGAGCAGTACCACATCCCACACAGAGGACAAGGTATTCTTTGCCGTGCTGCTGCCCGAGTCTTTTTAAAAAGGCTCCTGCCCCTGCCTTCTCACTGCCCCGGAGCCCAGCCTCCCATCGAGTTTAAAGGCATTTGGATCGACACCCTCAGCTCAGGCTCATGCGTCGGGTCCTGACCCTGCTGGCCAGCAGAGCCCCGAGCAGCTCAAAAGGCAGCTTGCTTGTGGACAGACGTAGCTCCCACGCTGCGCGTCTGTGTGACCCCTAGCTCCTCCTGACCCCCAAAGAACCCACAGCCACGGGGGGCCAAACGTGTGAATGTGCAAAGGACTATTCAGGGGCAAACAGCAACAGCAGACAACAGTGTTTGTAATTCACTAACACGGTCTCCTTTGAGCTATCGTTTCTCTAAGGGCCTGATACACAAAATGCTTTTTTTCAGAAATTCACTGGAAGATGCAGAAAGCGAAACCTTCTCGGACGAAGATGAGGTCAGAAGTCTCGTGTTGAAATATTTACACTTTTTGTTTGTCCTGTGTCATTTATTGGTTATTAATGTCTCTCACCTTCTAACCATTCATTATGGTATTGAGGAATTACTGTAGCCACTGATTATAAATGTATGTTTATACATTCGTAAGCGTTCGTGTTTTAGCAACACGTATTATAAATAACTTAGTTTAACTTTCCCCCTGCACTTTCCAAAAAACTTACTGTCATCTCAAAGCTTGCCATCCCCCAATGAGATATGACATCATATAACAGGAGATTTTGACACTAGTGAAGTTATTGTTTTATGTCAGAAATCAAAGTTTTCCCACTCAGATGTTTGCACCGCTTTTTACTCTCCAAAATGTAACTTGTTTTGGGGGTGAGCTACTGAGGCAGCATCAAGCTACATGCACGTCAGGAAGGTGAGAGACATCTGTACATACGTAGACACTCGTGGACCTCTCTGCATGGGAGAGCATTCGAACAGCCAGGGCTGGCTGAGACCAACCTCCATGTAGTTCAATGGAAAAGATGCTAGAGGAGGACAAAAACCCATCACACATGTTTGCATTTCCAGAAGCCTGAGTTGTATTTTACTGATCCCCAACAACTGCTGTCTATTTTCACGGAGATGGAGGAAGAGAACTTGTCCTTAATCCAGAATTCCCAGGAGACCGAGGAAAGTTTGGAAAAGGTCCAACACGCTTTCATCACCACACATGAAAGCACGTAAGTGTGCTCCTGCAAGTGGTGAGAAGGGGTCCCTGTGCCCCAGCTTTCAAACATAAGTGACCCCTCTTCCCCCCACTAGCACCTCGCCATGAGGCTGCACGCTGCAGACCACGTGTAATACTGTTCGCAGCACACAACAGTCTCTTTCTCATAGCTGAGAGCCCAGCTGCAGCCCACCCAACTCACCATCTTGTGAGCGCCTAGAAAAGTGTCCCCTTTATGTAACTTAGGAGATAGGACTTGAGCCTGGGACTAGTTCCTTAGTCCTCGAGGCACAGGCTGGGGAACTGATGCATTTAGCGCCCTGGAGTGAACATAAGCCTGAAGTATCCTGTAATTCTCGTAACGAAAGACCAAAGGAAGAAACAAGGCATGTCCTGGAGTTGTCCAGACCAGCACCTATTCCGACTCAACGCAAACCCTTCCTAGAGGAAGCCAGCAGGCAACCCAAGTGTAATTGCAATACAGTATTTCAGTGGCAGGTAGACACGCACATTCCCATTTAAAGTGCAGCTTATCCCCCTTGTAAAAGTTTTTGAATGGCATCTACTTCCCCCATTGACTTATTAAAAAATCCTGGACGTTTAGCTATACTACTTCTCCCTCCCCCACACCAGCACAGTACCTGTTACTCCAGAAAAATCGCAAGATCCCTCTGCTCTCAGAGATGTGGGTGCAAGTTCCCCAGAAACGGCACAAAGTGTTACCTCCATCTGCCGGCAGCAGGAGGGACGGTCCAGGATGGAAAGCAGCAGAGGAGTCGTGTGTTTCAGAGATGCTGGTTTCAAAATAACCTCCTTCCTCTTCTGGCCTAGGGAGAAGAAGTTAGCAGAGCTGAAACAGCAGGTAGTCACGCTCAAATCCTCCATCGCCAAGGAAGAAGAGAGAGTAGCAGATCTGAAACTCAAAGTTCACCTGTTTTCCTCTGGAGAATACGAAGCCAATGACCAGGTACATCCTGAGATCAAGGCAAGGGTGGTTAGCATGCACATAAACGGTTCCTCTCCACCAGCCACATCCATCCTGGGAAAAAAGCAGACAACCTGTTGCACTGGGGAGGGATCAGCGCCGTATCTCAGCCATGGAGCTATAGTAAAGGCAGTTTTGGGGCACTGCTGAGGCAGCAAACTGGGGTAAATGTGTCTACTGCATGCAGCTCCTACGAGCTGGGAGTAGGGCTTGCAGAGGCAAGCGGGCAGCTGTAACCCGTCCCAGGCCACAGCAACGCCGGGAAGATGAGACCAACAGAAGAACGGCTCAGTAGAGCCATCCATCCCACACGCTGGGGCTGAGCAAACCGGGAAACAAGCAAGCGAGTCGTCTTGAGGGAATTAAAGTGTGCTAATTTCCCTTGCTTTTGGAGGGACAATGCGGTTCTACTGCGCAGAACCCGGCCGCGTCTCTCACCATACCTCCTCTCATCTCTAGGACAAAATGCTCACAAGCCTGAACAAGAAGGTGCTGGAAGTCTATTGCCACTGCACTGGAGAAAATGAGGCAAATCTGCAGACAGTGCAGATGCTAATGGTGATAGAAAAACAGCTCAATGATTTATTGGATAACCTGGAGAGAATCCCACCAGCAAAGATAGAACAGGCTGAGAAAGCCAAAAAAACAGAACGGAGGATAAGGTAAGACAAGACCCTCTTCTGGAAATGGGGCCTGTTTTTTCAAATGTTGACAGCTAAAAGCAAAGCCACTGAAAGAGACAAATTTGTCAGATCAACCCAGGACACAGTAACAGCAATCTGAAAGCTCGTTTCACCAACATATCCCATTTTACTTCTGTACTGGTTTCTCATCCGTAGTACCCCCATCTCCCGATCAGCAAGCAGTAGCCCACAGCTACATTAGCAAAGACCTGGGAGCTACATTAGAAAAGGGCAAAATCTGGAAGAAAAAAGAGAACAAATCTCCTCAGCAAATTAAATGATGAGAATCATCATTTTAAGAAGGCAATTTGCAGTAACAATATTTAAACTGATTAGATGATAGAAAATTGCTGGTCTGTAGTTATTTAACCCATTCAAAGTGTGCCACGCCCTGATATTTTGGCAGCCTTCAGTGGGTACCTAAGGGCACTTGTCAGCAATGCCGGCTTTCAAATGTTTCTTCTACAAAACCGTTAACTTGTATTATTAAATTAAAAGAGTAATTAATTAACACAGTAAAATTAGCTTCTGAGATGAGACACATTCCTCTTTGCTCAGTTACACACATGAAATTTCCCCTCACAAACAGCTGAGATGCAACTNCTTCCTACTTACTCTCTTTCTCTGCACCTTTCTTCACCTTTGTAATGGAAAGGTGTGATGCTCCTTCCTGGTGTTCTGTGAATGGTTTTGCACTTTTAACTTACCAAAGAATTAAGACACACATTTATTTTACTCTGGAGATGGAGGACAAGAATACAGAAAGGAATCTGACACCTCCCTCCCCACCCCCAAATAAAAAGCAAAACCAACTGAACAGAAAAACCTTCAAAGAGCGTTTAAAAATTTCCTGAAGATCACAAGGTTAAGAATTCGTTTCCTCTCAGCCGCAGCGTTCAATAGCTTGAGCCCATTTCTGTTCCAGTGCTGCATTTCCACAGGGACTCGGAGCCAGTTAACAGTATCAGCCCCCGCCGTGCCCGTTTAGGCAAAGTGCAGCTCCATGGACGTAAAACCCTCTTACTCCCATCCGTGTGTTACAGACTTGGCTGCACTGGTGAGAACTTAAGAGACAATAAGCATTGTTCACCCCCAAAGCTGGTGAGCCTCCTGGTCAGCTGTAGAGACATAAATCACCTGCCGAAGGTGGCACAGAGCGTGTCTGTAACGGAACCATCCGACATCTCCATTTGCAAAGCTTGGCATGCTTTTTCCTCCCCTCACTCCAGAAAGAGAAGGAGCAGCTGCACCGAGTGTTTCCCTCTCACCAGCAACAAACTCCAGCACCAGCTATACCCAAACCCCTGTGCTCCGGTGGTCTTGCGCTGTTAGACGAGCTGTGCATCAAAAGCATTCGGTGTAGCTGCACATCGCATCTAACCCATCCTTTATTTGCTCTCTGCGAAAGGCTCAGAGAGGAAAAGCTCAGACAACAGAAGCAGCAGCAGGAGGAGAGATTGCAACGGGCCCTGGAAAGATCGCAGGCGACTGTAACGAAAAAGGTAAGTGCAGTAATCCATAGGAACACCTCGGCCCAACAGCCCCTTTCAGAGAAGCTGGGGGTACTTGAACGTGAAGTGTTTAAGGGTGTTAGTAGGGGTCTCCGTAGGTGGGTGGGGATGGCGCCCGTACCCGGGTGCAGCCCAGTTTAGGGGACTGACGCAATTGCTGGGAAGTCAGTTACGCTGAGTTATTCCAGCTCAGCATCCTTCCATCATCCTTCTCCTGTCCCTGTGTCTCGACCACATGGCCCCCTCCGTTGCTTGCCAATTTTCTCATTAAGCTCATTTCAACTTGTTAACCTGACAGTATTTAAAAAAAAAAGCATGAAGTGAGCCGAAGAGGAACAGGGCAGCAGCAGGACACTCCCTACAGCAGCAAGCCCCGAGAGCAGTTCAGCCATACCACCGACCCATACCTTTTTTTGGCACGTTCCGCACAACCCCAGACTGAGCCTTAGCCCCTCAGGAGGCACCGTGCGGAGCTTCAGGCCACAGCTCCTGCTGCACATTTCACAGGTCAACATGATGGTGAGGACACCCCATTTCTCGGTCATACACCAAGCCGGCGAGAGCACTGGCGATTGAGAACAGGCACCACGAGTCCCTGCCCCTTTAGCCAAGATAAGAGGGTTCTGCAGGCTCCCACAGATATTCCTCCAGACTTCCAACTTCCCATCCTGTTGAGATCATACAAATAAGGCTTTAGCCAGAAAAGTTGCAGGTGGAATAATTTGCAGAAGCCGGAGCACTAGCATACACATGGCCTTCAGGTGCTTGACACTTACTTTTTCATAGAAAAAAGACGCTCAATAGACACACTGAAACCTGCCAAGAAAGCAGGCAGCACGGGGCCACGGCTCCTGGCAGCAGGAGAGCCTGGGAGCATGAAGCAGCTTTAACAGCAGCTGCACAACTCAGACACGCTGCTCCAACCCAGCACTGATGGACGCGCCTCTTCTTCCTCCGCAGAGCGGCAGGAGGCTGGTGTTTCGTTCCAACCCACCTGCCAGGAAGGAGAAGAAAAAGCAGAGCCAAGAACAAACGGATAGGGAGAAGGAAGAACAACTCTATTATTTCACCTGACAGCACAGCCTTAACCACAGCATGGAGGGCTGAGGCTGCTCTGGAAAAGCATTTTTTTCATAGATGTACAGTCTGTTAGTCTTTGCTGAGTTGATGAACTTCACGGTCCCATGAAATTCCCTACCTTCTCCTACCTCGAGATCCCAGGGAAATCTGTGTTAGGCAACCACTCTCCCCTCCCACCTTCTGCCTAAGACACCAAATCAAAATTCTCTCATTTTGCTTCTCAGGCTCCCACTAGCAACAATGTTTTTCTCAGTCAGCTTTTGACGCAAATAGCGCTATCCCTACAAACCTGACTAGTAAGATTTATCGCGGTCCTGGGTAACAATCTTTGTTATGGCACGGCTAAGCCAGGCACCTGCCAGACATTTGTTATAATCACAAATCTGTTGCAGAACTGTAAGAAACGAAGGCTATGCTTTAATCCAAAGGATGGGTTTCATTACAGACCGTACCCCACTACTGTGGAGAAGACACAAGCGAAGGAAAAACACAAGCTTTGCAGAAATCAAGATGCTAACAATTAGCTTTATGTCAGGTGCATCCATACAAAGAACAATACCCAGTGACAAACTGACCATAAAAAAAAAGCTTTATTAACCCTTTTGCACCAGCAGTTCTTCAGGTATCCATTGCCAGCAACGGAGTTCAAGCCAAGTGATCCAATTTTCGGCCCCAAGAGGTTAGCACTTTACATTCACTTACAAAGCTGAGTGAGGTACATCTTCAGAAGTAGAAAGATTCAGTTGCAAGTCCCATAAAAAGATGGAGTGTTCCTTGGCCATTTTAATAGATTAAGAACTGGTATGGTCCTTGAGAACAGAATAATGCAGGCATTGGGAGCTCGAGGCGTCTCAGCATCCAGGAAGAACATGGTGACCACTAGCGCAAGCCCAGTAGTCCCCCTTCAGCATGATTCCTCCTCAAGTCTTTCTACCTCTGAGGAGTGGATTCCATGCTGCAGTCACAGCTACCAGGCAGCAGATCTCATCTACCAATTAGCTTGGTTTGGAAACCCAACCTGAGAGGGTTAAGAGATTCCCGGGACATAAGCTGTAAACTCAGGACGAGGGAACAGAGAAACCTCAATGCTCAGTTAAGCTAAAGATAGAAAAATAAAACTGGTTCAACCAGAGGATAAAATACTGCCTACAAATCTGTTGAATGTAATCTGTATACTTTTCTTTCCTCCCCAAGTCTTCAACCACAAAAGCATTTATCTGGACACATACATAGTTCAAAAGGCACAGGAAGTAAAAGCATTTCTGAATGACCTCGTGTGAATTCAACATCAGTATAACTGTAAAATAAATAAATATGTGCAAGATTAGAAAGATCACACCGTTCTTCTGCATGACATATCTTATTTTGTAAAAAAAATACACATACGTGCATACACACACACCTCATTGAGAATAAAAAACAGTACATACACCCTTTTATCAAACTCCTATACATAATTTTATAGGCATTCAGTACATCACCATAAGAAACATTTAAATTACTACCTTAAAACATAACCAAAGGTGTTTTTTTTTTTTTTCCTTTACAACCTATACTTATTTAGTTGTCTGCAAGCCAGATAAGTACAGTACATACAACCTCTCCCCCGCCCCCAAGAGAAACTGCAGGTTTTCAGTGGGGCAAATCTTCCTAGGTAACAATTCTTCTCCTCTCATAAAATACTCTGACAACTGCATATTCTGTAAACCAGCCGGAAGCTCCACATGCATGTGACGCTGTGGGATATCAATAAAGAACAAGTGTTAACAGTGTTCAGTTGGNAAAGATAGTGGCCAGTTTACAGGTGACTTGGCAGCAGTTTATAGATGAGAGAAAATCAAGGTGCTTAAATTTACATGACACTCAACATTCCTCCCAAAAAAGGGAACACAAAGATAAAACGAACCTCTCTCAGATGCTGTTGGACTCTTAGCTAATCACTTACAGTGAGCACAGTTCTATTGCAGTTTTCTTTCTCAAGTTTTGCTGGAAGAATTCAGCAAAATATTTGGGACGCAGGAGCAAGGAAAGGGAGAAACTCAACATGAGCTACAAACTGATTCACAGCTAAGTTAACATTTAGAATCTAGCTTCCTAAACCAAAGATTTTTGAGCATCTCATTTTCACGGCACAGGACAGTAATTTTGTTACCTGTGACGCTTTATTCCAGTTTTCTGCCAAAACACAGGGGCCGAAACGATTATTTTTTTTGCGTGTGAAAAACACTTGCAAATTTTAGCTCTTAATTCCTCGATGCCACTGGCTCCAGCAGGAGACCAACGGAAGGAAAGTTTTAACTGTCATAGGCAGGATTATAAGATTTGTACTTGTTAGCTGTAGAATACTTGCTTTCCTGTGAAAACAGTAAATATTACCTCAGTTTGAAGTTTAATACAGTACTTCTCCCTGAAACAACACTGTACAGCAGTCTGCCTCAGTCTCTCTGGCCACGAGGCAGACAGGGTATCTTACACAGGCACATCAAGTGGGATTTACATTTTTTAAGAAAATCTTTCAGCTGCAACTGTCCTTAGCAAATTGCAAAGAGTGCAACCATAATCCAGTACTCCTAGTTTTCATCTTTTCCTTGGAAAAAGACCCACACAGTTATCTCACTCTGTCAAGACATGATTGCCCAATTTGTTTTCAAGTAGCTGTTCTTAATAATGGTCATTCCAGATCCTGTAAGTTTATTGTGCTTCCAGTGAACTGAGAGTTGTCAGAACCTGCATCATCTTCAGTGGAATTGTGTGGTTCCTGTTAAAGCAAACAGACAGCATGTAGAGGTCAGTGCTTTCACCTCTAGATGCTTTTAATGCTTATCAGTAAGATTACCTTGACATTTACCCAAGAGCAGAGAAATGCTTTGAATGGTTTAGAGGAAACCCAAAGCTTTCCTACTTTGGGGACCCATTCAAACAGTGCCGCTCTTGTTTTTCTTGGAACACTTCAGATGAGCATTACTAATAGAGATAAATTTAACATCCCTGACTATTTGCTTTTCCTCTATTAACTCTCTACTGTGGCCAGTGATCCTAGTACTTCTAGGTTTATCATAGTAAGGTTCTCCTCTCAAACACAAAAGCTTTACTTTCCATCCAGGAGAAGCACAGTTGGTAAGAATAACTGCACTGCAGAGTTTATCAAAACCAAAGCCCACATGGTCGAGTAGGAAACGCGATGTATGTACATGCTAATCATTCATTGCTGCTCGGTTCTCAGATGCTCCTGCTCACTAACACACAGTTCACCGGAACAGCAGATAACAAAACATTTGCGCGAGAAGCTGTATGAAGCTTTCTGCATTCAAACAACACTGACACTCAGTAGTTAACAAAGGCAAGTAGTGAAACCAGACTGTAGAAGCCAGCAGGCTTTTCACTTTAACTGTCATCCCCATATAGACACCACTCTGAAATCTAGGCTCAAGATTTTTTTTCTCACTTCCCACCCTTCCTGTAGCCTGTTACGTATCTATTCTGATCATCTTTCTTGACCCATTTAATATCTGCAGGATGGGATCAAGAAAACAAGCATGGGGCACTTCAGTAATAAATGAGTAACATTTAGTTTTCATTACTCAGTAACAGAGGAAGAAAAACAACCACCTATGATGTGTCAAAGGTTGGTAACATATACAAGATAAATCTGCAATGCAGCTCTCCGCTTACTACTTCTAAGTGAAATTAAACTCCCAACGGAAAACAAGGTATTTTCATTAGGCAGAACACCAGTGTTCACAGTAAACTGCCTCCACTTTCAAGCTAGGCAATAAAACCCAACGGCTCTGACATGCTGTACCTGAAGTATGTGAACAGGTAAATCCACTGTAAGCTGAGAATGTGACGAGGAGGACTGAGAGCTCAGCTGAAAGGGCAAGTCTCCCTCTCCTGGGGAATCATCCTGTGAATGCAGAAACATGACACGATTACAAGACCCCCCAAGCACCTCAGCACAATATGGCAAATTTCACTGAGCCTCACAATCTTACAAAAATCTGATAAAGCCACTGCACCTTACCAGTAAGGCCTACACCCACAAAGATATGTGGAAAGCTAACTGCCCCTTAAATCTGAACCTAGCTTAATGTACAACCTATGATCCTATCACAATCAACTCAGAAAACTGGCGAGATCTGAAAAGGACGGAAGGAAAGAACGGTTCATCTTCCAACAACCGTTAACAGAAATACACGACAAGTTTCATCATTTCTGAAGCTGATGCTTAACAGAAAGGTTACAAACATTTACACCCATCAGAAAACTAGACAGAAGAAGAACTCTGCCCATAGCGTCCTCCGTACCATATGTTGTTAGGAATAAAGTGGAATGAAGTTACCCTCTTCTCTGGATACTACATAGATAAGACACCTGGCCAAAAATGTATTACCCACCATGCTCCACTAACCAGCCTATATGGATTACTACATATTTTTAGAGAAAAATCTTAAACTTTATTTCAACAGTTTGGAGAAATAAAAGTTTAGGATGAAACTTCATTTTGCGGGAATCTTTTCATGTCAGTCTCATTTACATTGTAAATGACAGAGAGGTGGAGCGATGTAAGAGTTCAGGGGGTGTGCACAAAGCAAAAGACTGGAAGAAAAAGTGATGCTCCCGCACAACCCCCCAGGTAATGCATGTGAGTAATCCTTTCCCTCCGGAAGAACAACTGCCCCATACTTTGGGACAGGAATGTAGCATCTGTTTCGCTGCTCTTGTAACTGCCTGTCCAAACTGGGAAAATCCTAAGCCCCTGAAGGATCACAACTCTCACACGCAAAATAGCAGTTTGCTAAAAGTCTTCCTTCCATCACAGTGTTTCCTGCATCAAGCGTACCCAGCCTAAGATGTTCCCTACAGTTACAGCGCCCATATGTTCAAGGCTGGAGTGAACATTAGTACTAAACCAAATATAAACATCTTACCCACTTCCACAATGCATCTGTTTGGCCCCCCCAGCAGCTGTATGACTGAACCAGCTCTGTTTTCAGGCATTTCTAGACCTCTGTAAAGCCAGTTTCAAAGAAACTTCCCAGGAGAGTGCTTCTTGCAGGCAAATGCCCTAAGGGACATGGTATGTACTGCAGATTTCAAGATCCCATCTAGGGGACTCTAGTACCCGAGTTCACAGATAGTCTTTTCTTCCATAAATGTGCCAGTTTGGGTAACAGAGAAGATAAGCATGTTTCTCCTCCTCAGCTCTTACCTGAAGAAGCTGAATTTGCACATACTGGGCTCCAGTTGCAGGGTCCCTTATTGTCAGCCCTCCATTTGGCAGAACAATGTTGCCCCCCAGTCGACTGCCAGGGTTGGATGATGAAAAGTTGGTAGGGCTCACTTTACCACCCTTGCTTTTCCTCTGACCAGAGCCAGACGCCCCTGAAAGAGAGCAGTTTTCATATTTAGATGGTCAGAAGCAATGTGCTATAGTTTCCCACTAGTATTTTTCAATTTTATGCAGTTATTTACACTATACAGCAAACACCTGGAACACTGTGATATAATCAAGCGCCATCTGATAACTGTTAAAAGGCCAGATGGCAATCAGCTGATGAACTCCAACTGCTGACTAAGCATCTCTTTATATGAATGCCATTAAAACCACATCACAAACTGCTAAGCTTAGGGCTCACCCCCGTGGTGGCAGAGAAATATCAGTGTATTTGTGGAGTTACAGAAAGGAATTAGGAAGTAGAATTGCATTTTCTATTTTTAATTTTGCAACTCATTTCCTGAGAAGTCATGTACATAATTTCTCCAAAGCATAGTGAAGCTCATCTATTTCCAGAAAGATTTCAAGGACTGTTAGGTAGAACGGGCTACAGAAGTACAACTACCACAACCTTAAGCATTTTTCAGTTTAAAACAAGACAAACCAGCTGCTTGTATCAGAAGCTGAAAACCAAAAACCTAATAAAAATAAATGTAAGGATACAATCCTGTCAGCTGTTTGTTTGGGGTTTTATTTATTTGCTTTTTAAATTTATAGTAAATAAAAGGCTTGCGTAACTTCTTTCTAAACACTGAACCTCCCCCTGCAGTGCTCATTCAACCTAGTTAAATCAAGTAGAAATACAGGACTTTTTAGATCACTTTGAGAAGCACACAGTAGCATTAAGGCAACAGCTGGTGATAAGCGGACTACTGGGAGTCTTCAGCAGGAACAGAAAGAGGAATTTTCTGAGGTTATTTTAGGAGACATGCAGATTAAGTGCAATCATATTTCTAAACTAATGTCCGAAAGACATGTTTGATGATATATGCACGTTTGATGATACAAGCACACTTAGAACTAGCTTCATAAAGCAGTTATCCTTCCATGTGAAGATTCACTGAACCAGACAGAACTTATGCAGGTATGCCTTTTACAAATACAGAAACATGACAGTGCTCAATTCAGATCTAGTCTCTTAACTCACCTTAAAAATTATGACCTTGATTTTCAGAGGTGGAAGTTATTAAGAGACAGCAGGGAAGAACTAAACTATGTATGTATGTATGATATTCCACCCCAGCCCCAAGAGTAGACGAAACTCAAATGCCTGAGCTTGTGCAGGTCTAGTGAGCCACAGACCACGTTTGATCGGACAAAGTAATGGTGTGTAATTCACATCAGACAACTTTAAGTCAAACTACAGTTTAAGAGAAAGAGGATAGATCTGAAACCATGACATAAACCTCACCCTGCACAAGAACTTGCTACATGGCTAAAATTTAAGAGAGAGGTTTGAGTATTTCTAGGTAACTAAGAAATAAATTCCTTAACACTGCATACACATCATTGTTACTAAATGAAACACGGAAGCAAAACAAATCCAGCTGGTATTTCCGTTGCCTGTACTGAGCAAAAGAGAACCCACTAAGTAAGACCAAAAGCATAAACAACAGAAAGCAAAGTGACCTTTATTTTTTTCTTTGTTTTAATAAGAAAATAAAAAGCAGATGAAAAGATGAAGGGATAATGTCTTGTTAACAATCATGAAACATATGGTGCAGATTTCTCTGTAAACTTCCCATGAATTTGATATTCCATAGAATGTGATTATCCCAAGTAACAGATGGTACACCACATGCATAATTATTTTAACTAGCAATAAATTGGATGGGATATTTAAGAACGTGCTCAGATACCTGCACTCATTTCGCTGCCAAAACCCCTAACTAATTGTATTTATTAAACTTAACAAAATTAATGGCTTCTCACCTGTGCTGCTCCCATTCCCTTTTTGTTTTCTTTTCTTGGCCAGCTGAATGGCTCTGTAGTCTGTTCTCGCAGACCCGCTGCTCTCCTAGTAAGAGAAAAAAAAGCCAAGAGATGTAAATTTTTTCAAATGCAAGAGCAAACCAAGATAATCAGCACAAACTAATGAGTCCTCAGTCACACTTATCTTTTACACTGCAAACACTGATTTCTAGTTTTGTATGCTCTTCTGATTGGAGTTTCAATAAACTCCCTGTGTGTACTTAATATCTGGAGTTCAACAGAAAAGGAAGTTGGCTCCACATTTATAAGCATTCAGATTTTAACAGCGTAAACATTTACTTTGTAATGTAAACAAACAGTTATGTTTGCAGTAGCATAGTAAAGCAGAAAGGGAAGAGTACTTAACATGGGAATGAGGATTGAGATGATATTGTTTCAGTTACTCTCCCGGCCCAAATCTTTCCCTGGAATGAAATGCACAAGACATACCACCTATTCTTGGGTATTCTCATAAATTCCATTTCATCCTCAGAGATGGCCGCTTATTTTTTAATCCCTTATTTTGAAAGGCTCTCCCTTAACCGTCCCCACCAGAATTCCAGTATTTCTTAACAGAACTTATCACTACACTGAATCTACTTCTGACAACACACAATTCAACATAACGTTCTAAATCCTTCATCAAAAAAAAAACAGAACTCCTGACCTGCACAATCTGAGAGTAAGGTCTCCCTGTACCGCATAAGTAGCAACAGATATCCGCAAAGCCAGGGCGTCTCAGTCACACAGGTTGTAAAATGAATACAGTTATTGCATACCAGAAACGAGCTGCCAGTCACTGTGCCAAGATCCATTTCTTTCTGCGCACTGTAGCTCCCTGGAGGGTTGGAGAAGACAAATTGCGTCACTACTTTGCTGCCCTCTTGTTGACCAACAACATCGGAGCTAGGAAGCAAATTCCGTTCAACCTTAGTTGGTGTTAGTAACTCAGGCACATTGGTACCGCCGAGGCTACTAGAAGGAGTCAAGGTGGCCGTGTCGATTGTTAAATTATTGCTGGACGTCAAACCGTGCACATCTTGACTGGAACTCCTCACCGACAGAGATGCTAGCGAACCCAAGGCTTCTGCATTGACAGTCTGTACATCATCCAAATTTAAAGTGCTTTGCTGTAGAACTGTCGCGCTGGTTCCCAGCAAGAGAGAACTGTCCAGGCTCTGCGGCATATCGCTGCTAGCCACCAGGATCAAGGGATCGACTGCCTGGCTTAAAGAATTGTTGCTGACAGGGAGGTTTCCTCCAAGTGTTGAGCCCACCGAAGCAACGTCGATCGTGACAATTCCAGAGTTCACTAGCGCCATGTCTGTTGCAATTCCAGAATTGTTACTAGACACGTTGGAGAACAGGGATACAAGGTCTATGTTGCTGAGATCGCTCTGTCCTGGACTAGTGAGTTCACTGCTGGGTGTGAGGGAGCTGGTTGCTTCAAGCTGAGTTAGGAGATCTGGAAGAGAAGGGTTTGGTTTATAAGACAGACCTTTCATCAGACAATAGAGAGAAGAAATACGAATGATCAAGGGAGGAAGCTTAAAACTCTAGATTCTCAGCCTACTAAAACACTTCCCAACTTCCCTGACTTAAGGATTTAAGGAAAAGAAGCTTACTGAAATAAGTTCACTCCTTTACTGAGAAATATCAGTTACAAAAGCACTTGCCAATAGATAACACTAAGGGAGTCCAGGCTAAGTTAGGTTGTAGAGGAGTGCAAAAAGAAGTGCTTTTAGTCCTCACTCATATTTTACAGATGGCATGGAGAAGGACAAGCTCTACTTCATTCAAAAGAGCTGCAATTTTTCACCATTTCACACAGGTCAACCTCAAGTCTCACTTTCCGATACTCAGTTACAGGTCCCACTGAAACTTTTAGTGGGTGAGACAATCAACTCCAGTCTCAGTGAAGATTCTGCTATTCGTATCAACAGGGCTTGGATTTCAACATCACTAAATACACATTTTCCTTAATAAAACATTTCATTTTTCCACTGCACCCTCCTATAGTTTGAAACAAATACTTTACCTGGGCTGAAGTTATGCTGTTTGACCATGTGCGTCTTCATACTGTGCTTTGAAGTGAACAATTTATTACAGCTGGATACAGGGCAACGAGTCTTTAATGAGTCCACATCTTGCAGATGTTTTTTGGAGTGAATGTACAGACTACTGCGTGCTGAAAATTTTGCACAACAACCTGCAGGAAGATATACAAGGCTTTAAAGTTTCATCTAATTTCAATTTCATGCTCATATTTAGTATCTTAACAAAACAAAGCAGAGTAGCTCTGCAGAACTCTATCTGCTATTTTGCAGCGCCTATGCATACATTCAAAGGAATCAGAAAAAAGCCAACAACCTGTTTGAAGAAGTTCAACAACCTGTTTCTCACAACAAGAAACCCTTAAATCATTCAGTGTTATGCACAACCTTTCCCTGCTACGGCATCTTAAATGTAAACTCTTCGTGACGACTGCTGGCAAAACCATTAAAAAGAGGAACCAATCACCAAGTAGAGCTCCTTTACTTTATGAAGCAGAATATTCCCGATCAGACCCAGAATCTTTGTTCCTGGAATCCTACCAAAGTGGTGGAGGTAGTGCTAAGAAATCCACAGAGCATCAGCGAGGCTCCCATATGTATGACCACAACAGATACCGTTCACACAGCCATCCACCATCCCAGCAGCAGGGACTACCACAGCACTGAACCACTGAACACTCGAGATGACATAACAGCAAAATGTGGCCTTGAAGGTGCTGGATGAGACCACTTTTCATTACTTCTGATGAAGCGAGTGAAAAAGCTGAGCTACAGAAACTGAATGTCAAAAGTAGCATTTTCCAGAACAAAGTAGTCCTGCCCATAATAAAGGAAAAACAAAAAAATAAAATCAGGCTAGAGCAAGAAACAATGTTTTCTCTGTAAGCCACAAATTTGAGAATGATCACTCATTCAGTTACGTTGTTTTCTGTTTAGTTTTACCTCTTCAAACTCTGTTAGAAGACTCACTCTAAATTGTTCCAATCCCGTAATAAGCTTGCATTTGGGGAAAAGGCACACAGTCTTTAGGCAATATATACACCAATTACCACTTAACACATACATGAGTGGAACAATACCTTCTACGGGACACTCAAATGGTTTTGTACCAAGATGAGTTATACTGTGGCCTTTCAAGTGTTCTGCTCTCGTGAAGGACTTCCCACAGCCTTCTACTGGGCACATAAACCTCCTGTCATCTTCGTGTTTCCTACAAGAGAAGGAAACTGCCATTAGCAGGATTAAATCCACTGCTGCTTAAGTACTGGAAGAAAAACAAACAAACAGCAAGCGACTTAGGACAGTATAATCGGAAAAGGCTACCTTTTGTGTCTCAGCAGCTTGGACATACTGGTGAAAGACCAGCCACAACCTTCAAAGTCACAGATAAAAGGCCTTTCACCTTAAGCAAAGAAAAGCCTCGTTAATAATCTAATACAGAAATACACACTGCTCCTAGAAAATCCAAAAAGGTGCTTAAATTGAATTAATTTAAGACAAGAAGACTCAACCACCCCCTACTGCAATTCACTGCAGAGTACTGCGATGCCCCTTCCCTCTCGTACAACCTGAGCCTTCTTTAACTCAAGGCCACTGCATCTTTCCCTAAGCATCAGGGAGCACAGATAATTATCAGTCCATCTCACATTAATCTCAGCTCTCTTGAAGGTGCTTCAATAACCAGTAACAGCATTATTCAAAACAGAAACACAATTGAAATTTTTTTTTTCCTGTTTTCGTGACCTGCCGATTACAATACAGTGAAGTACGTGAAGTTGTTTTCATCATGTCCGTGAACTTTCACTTAACAAAAGTGACGCTTTAAAAAAAAATCAAAAACCCAACACCCAAACCCCACACTGTAAAGCCATGAGAGCAGAAAAACAGGAGCTTATACACAGCTGTGTTTAAAACATTAAAAGGCTGGATTTCAGCTTAGCAGTGGTCCTTGCAAATCAGGAGTGCTTGCTTGAGTTTACATTTACCTTCTTGCTGTTCCAAACCTTGGTACATATATTCCATATTTTCTGAGAGCTTTTTAGACATTTGTTTTGACCAAGATTAGAATTTACACAATGTGTTTGAATGTCCATGAATTTGAGAATAGAGGCAGGATAATTTTTCTGAACAGAGCTCGCGTGCCAAAAGCCACAGCTTTGTGCATCCATAGCTACTTCCCATTGGCAAGTTCACTCAGCAGGCTGCTACCCCCAGAAGGCCAAGAATCAAACATTTTCACTGACTCTAAATAACTCATGTCACCCTTTCTCCCTTCATGACCTTCAGTTTCTCCAGCGAACTGAAGTCCACTCTCCACGTATTATCTTCCGTGTACTTCCCCATCTACAAGCCACCCTCACGAATACCTGTGTGACTCCTCATGTGGATTTTCAGCCGGCAGGCTTTGTCATACTGCTTGTTACAGCCAGGGAACGAACAAGAAAACTGCTCCTGCTCTCTGAAGTGGGCTCGATTATGGGAGAATAACGCACTCACTGTGATAAATGTTCTTTCACAGCCTGGGGAGAGAAGGGAAACAGCACATTGGTTTGACAGAACACTGAATCAGGAACACTGGATTCTTTTCTCCCTCCCAACTTGTACTGAGTGATCTTCACGATCCTTTTTCCAGGATATTACATCCTGGCACACAGGAAAACCAAACAGCGCAACCCTAAGCGACGCTACTCCCAGGGATCGCAATTATTTAGACAAGGTGGGCAATCAGAACGCGCACAGCCGGGTTTAAGGCACACCACTTAAACTTGTGCTGCGCCTTAAGGCGTTTCACCACACCAGCGCGAGGCCCCGCGTAAGCCGACCAGCGCAGGCACAGCACCCCCCAGCTCCCAAACCTTCCCTCTCGATAACCGAGGCGGCGTGGAGCCCTCCACACTCCGGGGGTGACCCGAAGGGGAAGGAAGGAAGGGGCAGCGGGGCGGAAACCCGAGCTGATCCGCCGGGATCCCACCCTTAACCTGGCCGAAATACTGTTTTGGGGGTTATTTTTTTTTGTTTTTTCTTGGG
>VZSZ01005648.1:116437-169151 GCA_013398815.1 Ibidorhyncha struthersii
TCTTGGGGGTCCCTGTAGCAGCGGCTGAAACCGGAGCCGCGGGGCGGGGCCGGCGCGGGCAAGCGGGGAAACCCGGAGCGTGGCGGTACGGAGCGGGGGCGGCGCAGGGAGGCGCCGGGGAAACCCGGAGCGCGGAGTCGCGGACGGGAGGGAGCGGGGCCCGGGGCTCCTGTGTGCGGGCAGGGGCTGTCCCGGGGCCGCCGCGCCCTGTCGGCCTCCCCTCGCCCGGGGGAGGGCTGCCCTGGTGGCTGCCCTACACTAGCGAGCTGCTGCACGGCAGCTCGTAACTTTAATTCCGCTCAATAGCCCAAGGGGCATAGTTGGATTTACCTCAGTATTTGGGGATTATTCCAGTATCTGTTTATTCCTGTTAATAGGAATAAACAAGAAGAAAGTAGAAGCCGTGCCAGAGCAGAGCAATTCTAAGCTCGCAGCCACGTTTGGAGAGTTGCAATAGGTAAATACTTTAGCAAAATATCCTGCGCACACCTCCAGTGGAAATACGAAAACAGCGTTACGAGCCAGCCTGGAGCGACGCGCGCTTCCCCTTGAAAGCGTGGCCGGGCCACTGCATCACCCGAGACAGCCCGGATCGCAGAGAACGTGGACCCGAGTGACAGAGGACAATGAGGAGCGCTGCAGAGTCCTGTAGGCTGCAAAGGAGGGAGGGGAAAAGGACAAACAGACAGAAAGAGACTGAGTGTAGGAGGGAGCCTCTAACACGCTATACTGTTGCTGAAGTCAGTTGAACCTGTGCAAAAATATCCTACGAATTCAGCTAATGCACAAAAGCTTTTCTGTATTTCATTCTCGGGCAAAGCTTTCTTTGGGAGAGCATTCAGCTGCCTTCTGGCTCTCCAATACTTACGGAAAAGAGAAAATTACCCCGTATTTGATGTGGAAATGACTCCAGTCCCCTCCTGCTGTGGGACCGACGAGCAGTCCCAGCAGATGGTGCTGTGATCCTTCCACTGGGCAAATTATGTCTCCTTTCCGCTGAGCAATTTAGCATCACCTCTCCAACAGCAAGAATGGGAAAGTGCTGGCCAGGCACCCCCAGCTCCAGGGAAGCTGGTACTTCTTGCCGTAGAGTTGTAGGTACACCCAGAGCTCCACTGTGCACCTTCACAGGTGCCATCTGTGCAGAGTCTGAAGTCCCTGGGGTGCTTGAGCTCAGCCTGCCTTGAAATCCCCGTTACCCCACTGCTGACTGTCACCGGGTGTGGGTCGTTGCTGTTCTTGGCTGCCCCAAGCCATCCTGACCTCTCTGGAGGTCTTTGCAGTACCTTCCTTCATGTTCCTAAGAAAAGAAAGCTCTGCCCAGCAGCTTATTGCTTAACACATAGGTGCGTCCCTGATTGAAGGATATCAAACCTAAAGGAGAAAAAAAACCCACCCCCCCCAAAAAAAAACCCAAACCAAGTCACAAATCCCTTATGTTTGCCACAGCCTGGAGAGGTTCGACAAGACCCTAACCAGGAGAGCTAGCAGCTCTCTAACATCACAAGCTTTATACCTTTAAAAAACACTGTATTTACAGATGTATGAGTGTCCTGCATGAATTATCCTTTGTCACCAAACTCTTGCCACTATCTACAATCAGGAACAAGCTTTTTGGAACAGGTGTCTGTGTTTTGAGGAAAGGATTGAGGTACTAGGATTCATAGGAAGGATGCTTCAGCCTGTGGCAAACTTGAGACGTCACTATGGCAATTCACTACCTGTATATCCACTGCCTGGATCCGATGCAGTGCCTACAGATGAATGGCTTGAAAATGGCTCTCCCTGTATTGGGTTTGTCCAGTAATGAGGTCAGCTACCTATAAATGACATCAGCATCCCCACAGAACAATAGCGCATTCGCAGTCCCAGCTTCTCTGCAAACAAGTAGAGAACAGGTAAAATGAGGCTCAGCAGAGCTCAGAAAGGGAATCTTCGCACTGGTCCTGCGTATGGTTTCTGTATGCTGGAAGCCACCTGCTATTTCATCCCAGGCGGTAACAGGTTACTGTTTCCCTGTGCCCTCCCAAAAGTATTGCAAACCTCAGTTCACATTTGTTAAGCGCTTGAGATACGCAGTTAAAAGACCGAAGTAGATTTAAATGTATACACATAATAATAATATACTTCATAATTAGAATAAACAACAGTGAGTTGTTTATAAATACGACTAACTGCTCATCAGTTCACTGCTTTTCTGTAACCCATTTTGCCTTCCTCATGCTGCCTCGTTAATAGACAAAATTATAATCCTTGTAATCAGCTCCTGAATTGTGCTCATACATTCTGGTTCTATGTCTCCCTACAAGCAGTCCAGAGTTTATAAACTCCCAGGGACTGGAGCAGCATTCAACACGGGTCTACTTGCAAGGTTACATCCCTTGGTCAGTAAAGCTATAAGGGTGAAAATAAGGTTCCTTTTTTGTCTGGGATGTGAAGGTTGAGCATGCTGGCAGGTACCGCAGTACTAAAAGATACAAAGATTAATAGTTCATAATAAATATTGCTTCAATATTTTGTCTTCGGTGGATTTTCAGCTTGGAATTGAGATGAATCTATGGAACAGCTCTACATTCCTTGGTACAGAAAAGCCAGTGTATTTTCTAGTTGTTCCTCGCAACAAAACAGTACCCTAGTGCTTTTGGGCTATGAAGACTAGACTAGTTTTGTACAATACCAAGATACTAACTTTGGAGCCAGTCCAGTGTGGTTATTAAGAATAGGTAATGCATAACATATGTCAAAGCAAAGGCTGTCAAATCTGGCTGACAGCTACTCACATCTCAATCGTATAACGTGGCAACGCAGGCGTTTTTTCCACAATATAAAGCAATTCCAATCAACTGCAGATTGCACTTCACAGAAGGTTCAGCTACGAGCAGATGCCAGGCTCTCACTGTTCATCTGGAGACACATACAGTACGTGAACAGAGTAAAGAACTGATTTGTGATTCAAAAGAAATGGTTTCCTTTACTTGGAATTGTAGAGGCAATACAGAGTTGCAGAGTGTGCTCACCGGGCAAGTACCATGGGGTCGAACAGTTGCCTGGGTTCTTGAGACCCCACAGTCCTGAGGACTACAGCTCATCACACCTCATCTACACCCGCCAATGCACGTTTACCTGTGTAACCCCTTCGCTTTCCAAGGGGTAATGGATACAGTGCCAAGGGGATTGAGTGACAGGCCAGATCGAGTCCGGGGATTGCTGATGCTCTGTGGTCGTGCCTGAATGAGGCCCACACGCAATGGTCATGCTTAGCATGAGACGTGATAGCTAAGAAGAATTATTTTTGTACACGCACATGTATGGACGTGGATGTAAAATATGTTTCTGTAAATACATACATGTATGTATCTGTCAATATGTGTGTGTATAGGGGTTCAAAGTAAGCCTCAACTTTTGGTTCAGCATCACAGCTGAAAACAAAATACTTCAGTGAGTTACTGTTAACACAAATACAAGAGTAGGTTCAGCTGCAAAATACGACATTTCTTTCAGTTGCATTTAGGCACACTGGGTTATGTGCCTTCCTAACCCTTTCTGGGAAGAAGAAGGGAGACCAAAAAGACCTTTCTACCTCTATTTTACTTTATCCTCAACTTCTGTGTGCAGGAATCCCACACTGTCTTGTCTTTGGTGCTTTAGTTTGTTTCACACCAGTTGTGTCCTATTTCAGAAGGAAAGTCTACACAATCATTTTGTTATAGCTAATTGCACCACTCACATCCAAATGGGTAAGTAGCCCATGTTTTTTCATTAAAATCAGCAGCCAGCACTAAGGATCTAGATTTTCTGGAGGTTTCCATCCATTTAGAAGCTGCTCGAGTGCAATGGACTTCTACAGAAGAACAAACTCCTCATTGTGAGGCAGCAAAGCGCACACAACATCATATTCAGCAGAATGGCACCATCTCAGACTGATGCAGAATTTGGCTCACGCTAATTTATCATGAGTTGTTCCATATTTTCCTGGCCTTGCTGTAAGATGTTTGGAAATGGTCTGGTACTAACTGCCCTCGGGCTTTTCCACCCACGTACCTGGCACTGCATTCTGTTCCTGCTTGTGATGAAAATTTCAGAGAAACACACATGCAGGTTACCTGCACTTAACCAGTTACAGTTTATCTGTCACTTTCTATTGCGATCACCAAACGCTTCTATGGCAATATAGATAAGCTTGAGTCTAACACATGTGATATCAGTGCATCCTCCACCAGCTGAGGAATAAGTTTGTTTACACACTCACATGTTTGGCTACTGGATTTCATGGGTCTTTGCTCATAGCAGCAGACTGTGAATTAGAATGAAGAGTTCCAATTTCCATTCCACATTTGATCTACCAGACCTAAGAGTCTCCTTAATTTATGAATTACCAGGAATAAGTGGATTTATTTATATATTTTTCTCCATTTAATTTTCAGAAACAAAATTCCAGTTCCTCTCCTTACAATGAATAGTTTCTTATTGCAAACATTGTTCCAAACTTGTTAGTGAAAAGACCATTCCTGATATCAGTGGACCTGTCACAGACAGATACCAGTTTGCTCCATTAACAAGTTAAAGAGGAAATAAACAACTCAAATGGATGAGGCATTTGCAAGGCTTTATCATTTGGCCAGAGAGCAAAACAGGATATTAAGGAGACAACTTCAAATGTATCTGCAAGGACAACATTGCACTAGGAATACCACTAATGTTTCAGGGCTTGCTCCAAGATGTTCTCGTCCATCACCTTGTGAGGGAGAGTCACCTTCAATGTGGCATTCTCTTTCATTGCTCGGCAGATCGTTTCATAAGCGTAGTCATTACCTGACCAGCAGCGTCTGGCGACCTGTCAGACCAGAAAATCAATGGGTGCACACCATTGCAAAATCATGCATTACACCATGCAAATCGTGCATTTCTCTTGCCACAACACTCTAATACAGTATTTGCGCAAACACTGGCACCCAATTTCATGACAATAAATCTTTCAACTCTCTGCCAGTTTCTAGTTTCCTTACTGATTTTGGAAGTAGGTTTTGTAATACCTACTTCATTTTCATGAGTACTATTTGGATAGACATGCTACAGTTTCGTGCAGAAACATAACACTGGACAGAAAATATTGGTAGAGCCAGGTACCTTATAAGCTTTACAAAATTCTCTCACTAAAAATAGTTGTGCACCCCACCCCAGCTCTGTAAAACTAGGACCTGCTTTAGATAACTGTATCATTTAAGCAATCGATGCTTTTGTATTGGGATAAATATTTAAAAAGGAAAATGTCACTCAATGTGTTTTCAAACTATGAAATCAAGGAGCCAAATTCTCTGCCAGCACATAAGGATGAAACTCTATGGAGAGCCGTGGAACTGATAAATGCCTCTTCCAACAGAAAAATTCCGTGTTTTGGTCTGTGTACAAGCAAGATTCCCCAGGTGAAAAAAAGTCAAGGTTTGGCACAAAGGAAAGAAGTCCTTCCCTCTATGCAATGCCTTAGAAATCTCCCTTATGAATTGCAAATCAGTGTCTGAAATATTCAGGCTCAAAAGTGATCAAGAAAGAAAATATTTAGGTTCCAATTTAGCAAAATATTTAAGCACATGATTAATGTAAGCCTAGTAAGCTCCCAGGATCATAGCAATAACAGCTAGAAATGACCTTTCAAGCTAACAACTCAATTTCCCTGCCACTCACCTATGATTATTCCTGGCAGTATATTTTCAAGGGTACACTCCAGTTTCTTTCCAGTCTTGTATCTAATATGGCCAGCAGTCTCAGAATGTCCTTTTTCAACATGTATATGGAGGAGCAGGGCTTTTGCTTGCAATAAATCAGAGCAGCAAGTGATTTATTGGGTTTTTAATAGGCTGTCTCTGATACACAGTGCATGTTAAGGGTTTGTCTTCATTACTCTAATCTACAAATTAATATAATTGTCCTCCTCCTCCTTCCTTAATAGTTTACTAATGTGTTATTTCAGATCTGGGACAGGGAATACGTGCAAATTGTTCCTCCTCCTCTTCTATACCCAGTCATGCTAGGTCTTATGGGGAGAAAAAAAAATGTTTAGGTCTAAGGCAAGAAGGAATTCTGCAATTTTATGAGAAGTAAAACAGAACAGATCATGTCAGCACTGGCAAGGACCTCCCTCAATACATCAGGTCCTTGGGAGGTTTCGTGACTAAAACGCAATGGGGTTTTGTCCTTTAAATGGACTATGCATCACTATGTCCTGCTGATTAGGTTCCCTGCAAATATCGAATCACAATCTCTCTGCCACTTCAGAGATGGGATCCTAGTCTTAAACCCAGACAGGATCTATCTGGACACTAATGGAATGCAAAAACTCTATTGGTAGCAAGGGCTGGATGAGCTGGCACTTCAATGCCAAGCCTTGCAAGATACCTAGATCTAGAAGTGAAGAACAGACAAGACTAAAGTTCCTGTATTTGTCAATTGTATTATGTAGGCAAACAATAATGCCAACATATCTAACAAAAATATTGTAAGCATGCTTCCCTTTCTGCTTAAAAAAAATAACAAAACATACACTGAGATATGTGGAAACTATTGGGCTCCAGTATGTTGTAAAGTCAGAGGGGGTGGTCCTCACACTTTACAGCAAGTTCCTTACCCAAGAATTATTCCACCTTTGTTATTGACTTAAAGTCCTTTGAAGTTGGTCGGAGAAAAATCCCCAACCAAACAACTTGTTGGCTCTAGTGGAATCAGGCTCATAACGACCTGTATTAGCAGCAGTGAACAGAATGAGTCTCTTGGCCCTTTAGGACTATTCCTAGGATACAAAAAGACATCCCAAAAACTCCTTCCTGAGTGCGCATCATCCCATTCAGTTAAAAAGAACAGGAGCACTGGAACCTGAGCACCTAAATAAACATAGTCCCAAAGGCAGGAAGATATTAAAGCGAACACATATATGAAAAGCTTTGCTTACTCCATTGGAAACATCCCAGCTGAGCATCATCTTAGCCTGTTCTTCAGCCTCTGCGGACCCATCCAAAACCAGGCCAAATCCCCCATTGATCACTTCACCCCTGAAAAAATAAATGTAAGAAAATCAAAATAATACAAACTGATCCCACAAAATTCACAGGAGTTAATTTGTTCAGTTTGCCCTGCAAGAAGGATGAGAATATAGAAATGGTACTGAATAAGAAACACTATCAGTGACCTTTTATACTTACAAAAAAAAAAAAAAAAAAAAAAAAAAAGGGGGTTTAGCAGGGCAAAGGCCTAGTTTCCTGACCTGCAGCAAACATATTCCACATTTCTTGTAACGCCCAGCTAGCAGTCAGTATTTGCTCCAAGTAGGAGTGCCAAAAGTTAAGCTTGCACTGCATCCCCTGAGGACTGCACGCTGTACTGGCTCTAGAAACAAGTAAAGAACGGTTAGTGCCTCTGATGGGCTGGAGAGTTACCTGTCTCAGGGTATTTTTAAAGGTTAAGCTGTTCAAGTTCTACACTAGAACCTACCATATAGATAGGATCATGAGGAGGACTGTGTACTTACTGAAGCAGACAGATGGAGCTATTTATATTCTCTCAGGACAATGAGAGACCATAAGTATTTTATTAAAAAAGCGTTAACCACCAATTAATGCACATCTGCCTCGATCATTTCAAAAACAGTCATTCATTTTGTATGAGATACATAGATGTTTAAAGACATCAGTGCCAACTTTTCAGGAAGCAGACTTATTGGCAGAAGAAGAGCAGAAATATGTTAAAACTAACAGATTATACTTGGGAGAAATACCAGTCTGGTTTTAAAAGGACAGGGAAAACACGTAGAGCAAAACATCTTGTCTGACTTCAGAGTCTGGCCTGCTCAAGTTCCTGTTTCGTTGCATATGGTGAATAATGGCGAATACAGTTGGATAATTATCTGTTGCTGTAAATTTATGAGAGTTCTGGCATTATAACTGAGCATCGGCAATACCTGAGGGATGGGGCATACCATACGCCAGCACGTGGTGTGAGAGGCTACTAATGGGGATCCCTGGAGGCACGGTTTTGTCCTCTGTGTTTTATAGTTAATGTAAAGAGTAAGTTTACAAAATTTACATAGAATGACATCAGACATATCCATGAAGCAGACAGGAATTAGGTGTCTTCCAGTCCAGGAAGGAATAGTTTCTTACTGTATATTTTCCAGCAGTAACTTGAGCTTCTCAGGAAATGGAGAAATGAGGCCACATTGGAGCCTCACAGACCTGTGATCTATTTCCTGAAACTAGAACTCACATTTTCTTGTTTTCAATGTCACCTTGTTACTTATGTGATGTTAATTCCCTTTCACTAGTTATATACACTACCTGTGTGCTAAGTAGGACCCTATCACACAGCTGAGCAAGGAACTTAGAGCTCCAAATCTCACCATCACGGTGCCATTCTGTGAATTCCCTCCACTTTACCATTATTGGATATATCATTATTACAAATACATTTTCTGTTGAAAGGCACAGTTTTCTTGAAACTGACAGTTCTCACAGCAGAATGTCAGTGAATGAATCAGGTACTTATCTTTAACAGAAAAATTTGAAACAAAGTCATCATGTTTTCAATTGAGATGTCTGAATATTGTAAGCTCTGACTCTTCAAAACAAAATGTTTCTTTTTGATTGACACTGTCAACACTTTTCAGCCTGGAATTTAATTCCCAGGATCTTCTTACTGTACAAAAACTTTCATTAGTTCTGCTCTTAGTCTCATTTTAGGATCAAAGCAAACATCCAAACATCTGCAAATTCTACTTTTTGAATAGCTCACGTTGTTACTGTCTTCTCCGAAAGACAGGACCAGACTGGATGACAACAGTACAAACATAATTATAGCAAGACCGGGGCCAGTTACCTCACCATACTCTTCTGCTTCTTTGTACAGAGATCAAATTAGCACTGTTCTTTACTGTCAAAGTACCAAGGTAGAGTACACTTAGAATGTCAATGACACCATAGCAATGTAACTGGGATCACAGTATGAGCGCACCTCAAGACAGCCTATTGGTAATATCAGATAGTAAGAAAATCAGACCTCTGGACCAGTGCTTTATAAAGATATTCCGCATGTAGAAGATTACGTTCTTTCAGCAGCAAAGATCCCCTCTGTGCACAGCATCCCGAAGAGCATCCTTTGAAGCTTAGGCATGAACAGTGAGTGTCTGATCTCACTTGCACTCCATAAATTTAGAGCCTCTCCATCAATTTCCATGGAGTTACTCGGGTGTAAATCACTCATCAGAATCTGTCCTACTGTCTAAAAATCACTCATAAATTAAGTGGCAATGTTTGTTAGGATGGATTTTCTAGCAAAACCTCTCACTCTTAAAGGGGAGCTCTCTGCCTTCATTAGCATTGGGTCACATTTTCAGGTAATTAAAGAAACATGTGCCATTTTGACCTAAGCTACCTCCTATAATTTCCAGATGTCTCCTCCTAAGGTGATCAAAGAAAACAAGGCCTCTCTCACAATCAAGATGTCACACTGTCAACAGTGCAGTTCGATTCTTAAATTGCTTCTGCCTTTTTGTTACTACAGGTTACTCAGACTCCGTGCTGATATACATTTTCCTGCAAATAAACAGGCAGCAAGAAATGAATAACATTCATTTGCTGTAATTATAGTCAAGACTATGTTAATCTTAAGTCTCTCAAACAGCACATGTGATGCAGATTCCAGCTAAATAAATATTAATCCTGCTTTTTCTGTTTGTCCCACAAGGCTATAGCGCAGAAAAATCAAAGCAGGTAAAAGGCACTTCTCTAGCCTCACAGGGGAGACATGGCAGACCTGTCAGCAGTTCCAGGCAAGCCCAGCCTGCGCTGGGAGGACTGAGAGCTGCACACAGCACAGCTGCCATTTTGGAACTCCCTCAACAGAAACGTGCCAATGGCAACTCGATTTCTCTCTAATTGCATGCATATTTGTTTATAAATATGTATAAGCTTCCACATGCACTTTCACATCGCCAAATCAGCTGATGACAAGAAGAATCTATCAGGCGCATGGAGATTTCTTTATGGCAAAGTCAGCTGAACCTTTAGCACTCCAGAGAAAAAGAAAAATGGGGTCCGAAAACCTCAAGGCATCTGTCCCTTCCAGCCAAAGAAAGTAATTTGTTATGGCTGGGGGTAGGTTTTGCTTCTTTTACCAGCTTTAAATTATTCCCCTCTTTCTCCTTAGAAGGCAAAGGGGCACAGCGCTTTAACTAGCCAGGGTGGTGCCACCATTAGTTAAGTGGAGCAGAACCACCTGTCCTGCTGTGGCTTTCGGGGGCTCTCCAGACCACAGCATCTAATGACACGACATTGTTACCGCATCGGAGTCTCAGCATGGTGGCTGATTAAGGCTTGTGCAGAGACAGGCCTAATTTTCAGGCTCCACATTCTTCACTGAAGCACAGTAATTTAATCACAGAGGGCTATGGCTGCTCCGAGAACGAGGCGAACAGATACTGTTCCACAATGACAAGCCTCTAAGCAGCCATAGGAAACGTCAAAAAGGATAACCAAACCCTGTTTTTCCATCGATATTTTGATTTCGGTGAATAGCCACATGATAATTTTCTGATGCATTATATAAATGACAGCATCTCTGCTCTGCCTTGGGGAAGAGCTTCTTTCTAATGATGTAACACCACTTAAGAAAGAACTAAAACAATACAACTGAAGTTGCAGTGTGGTCAGTGCCAGTTTTCCAGAAGTAAGGGCAGTCTCACCATCCAGCCAATCTCCCTCTTAATTGCTCAGAGGGCTAGAAATGTGTAGGAGGGATTGGCCTTACAGAGGCCAGAGAGACAGGGAATGTGATCATTTTTATCCTTTGGATTAAACACCATCAATGCACAGAACATTCTTGGCACAAGCAATTATTTTAGCAATTCTAATAATTGTAATTATCATTAAAATATTCTAAATATTTTGCACAACAGCTAGTGGAAAGTGATTTTCTTTGCTTGTATTTCACAAGCAGATATTTTAAAAGGTTAAACTCAGCTAAGGCCATTCAGGCAGATCTAGTCTGCTGCTGTCGCTAGAGTCTGAGGCTGAGATGCCCAGAATAAGCAGATATTCTGGTATGCATTTTCCATTCAGAATTATGGAAGTTGTGAATAAAATCCTGGCCACAGTGCTTGTTATCACCGAAATCAGTAAAGCCAGATTTTCACTCCATGCATCTAAGCCCTCAGAAAGCTTTTTTTATCCCACTGTTTAATTTTACTCTCACATACCTTCTATTCAGTAGTTCACCGAAATCAAAGGAGTAAGAGTACAGGAGAGGGAATTCTCCATCTGACTTGAAGGGATATTTTCTAAATCCAGCTCATCCGGATGAGTAATAATTAAGTATCATCAAGTGTCTCTGAGGATATCATCTGCTACAAGTTCTTTGGCTTGCGGTTGTTGGTGTATTCCAGAGCTGGGTGGAACAGGGAAGTGGGAGGATTCACTACAGTATTTAATAGAGGGTTGTGCCCCTTTTGACTGGCAACACCAGAAAATGAAGACGTGGCTGTAAATGGGAGAGACTTCACTGGACTCTGCTGGAAAGAACAAACCAGAACTAAAGCCTGCAGTGTGGCCAGGCTCTCCTTTTCCTTACACTTCTGCCCATCCAGAGTAACCTTTTAGTGGTATATAAAGGATATCAGTTTCCCTCTCCATACATGGTATTTCTTTCATTTTGCTTCTCAGTTTAGGCATTTCTCTTAGTTCTGCAATTTATGTGAAGGAGATGTTTAGTCCAGTCCTTACTTGGCTGTGGTCTTTTATCCTACCAGGCACAAGCAACGGGAGAATGAAGACTGGGGGTTTGCTGGCACCTGGGCTGGTTTGTATCAATAACCCCTCGTTGCACTTTAGCACATGGGCATTTATATTGGGGTCCTAAGGTCACAGATTTAAATACAGCTTAAGGGGAAACCTAAACATAATCCATCCACTAACACTCTGGCTGTGCATGTGTGAAGACAACTTTGGAAGCAGGATCTGTTCAGAAAGACCACGGCAGACTGTCCTTGTTGGGCAAACTAAGTTCTCCAAACTGTGCTGTGGCCAACGTCCAAAACACTTTTTCTAGCATTAATTAAAAAAGCCTCATACAACACCACACTTTACCTTATAATACATCCTTTCAGCCCTTGTCTCCAAACCCATCCTTCCCATGATCATGACATTGCACTACTACTCCAGTAACACACACATTTTCTGCAATTGCCCTCCTGTCTCTCCCCCCCCCGCCCAGAGCGGTGGTAACGGGATTCAGAGTCCAGCTTTAGAAACATAAATAAGTTCTTACCAGCCAACTCCACCACCGTTGTGCAGTGCAACCCAGGTCGCTCCTCTGAACGCATCTCCTACAAAGTTTTGTACCGCCATGTCTAGGAAGAGAAGGAAGGTGTTATCATGGCTCTGACATGCTGCATTCTTTTTTAAGTTGTGGTGCTCACTCCTTCCACTGACACCTTGCCTGTGGCTGTGTGAAGGCAGTGTTGGAGGCAGGGTTTACTCACAGCTTCTCTCACAGATACACAGTGAGCATCTAATTCTTGGGAGGAACAGGCAAGAGAGATTTTCCTCCCACTCTTTGCCCCCTACACTGCAAATGCCAATTTCACACTGTGGTTCGTGAGGACTCTGGTGCTTTCTGTGTTTGTGATCCAAATCAAGCTGTTGAAGAACCTAACCGCTCCGCACCTGGGAGATACCTCCCAAGGGCGGAGAGAAATACAACCCTTTCCTTGGGAATGCCTCAGTCATGGAAGAACAGGCTGGACACATCCATGTGGAGGGTTTCAAAATGGGGGGGACATGTGGAAAACTACACACCTTGTGGTTCTCAGAAGCCTGAAGTATTTTCAGGTCAGACTGTAGAGTTAAATCAGCCCTGTGCAGAAAGACAGTCTAAAGCTAAGGAGTTGCATTTTGGGAACACAGTTGGGATGAAAGTGATATTGGCCCCCATTCTCTGGGCATGGGGGAATTTTACCCTGAACATGAATACATGAATGGCTGAAATCACACAGGAGGTTCCTTTTGTTTTTAAAAAAAATGAAGAAAAATAATTTAGCAGAAAAGTGTCATTTCACTAATGTCAAACATATTACTTCCGCTAAAATTTTCACTAGAATTTTGTATGTTCACTAGAATTTGTGCTAAAGGAGACCCCCAGAGAGGTAGAAAGAGGTACACAGAGGATAGCAGGGTAAAATTTACTGAAAATATTTGGCCAGATTTCATTCAGGACAGATTTAATAGATCATTTGCTGTGCTTTTAACAACAAAAAATAAGAGACAAACAGCAATATCCTCACCAGCCACATTTGCAGACCCACAGTTGTTACATGTCTGATGGAAAAATGAGTTTACTTGAGCACTAATCTATGTTAAACCCTGTCAAAAGCCCCATTATGGCATCTTTCATCTGGCATTATGTCACTTTAATAACCCAATTATCATAATTACAGTGCTGTCAAGAGGGAATGGGAGAGATCAAAATCCCCATATTCTAAAAATGTGCAGATTTCTTCCTCAGCCACCAGCATGACAAGAGTGGAGGTTGGACAAGCAGCATGGCAAGTGGACTAACGCTGTAATAACGTGCTGCTCCTTGGCTTGGATAAAGGTCACTAACTGTGCAAATGTCTGTGCTGAACTACACTTTGCCAAGCAGCGATGACCCATGTTTGCCAAGGATCAGGCTGAGGTACTTACTGCAAAACAAAATAAGACAGGCAAACACTCTGGAAAATTCCTGTGTGCTAGAGAGGAACAAATTTCAACTGAACCAGCTCAAACGTGGTGTTAAAAGAACATGGAAGAAAGGAGAGAGGAAGACCTACGATGTTCTTTTATTACCTCCAGAGGCTGATCTGGTAAAATAGAGTTAGGCCTGGTTTCAAAGACCAGTGAAATCAGCAGTCAATAGGCTTTAGATAAGCCCTTGGAGAAGGCAAATTGTTCATGTAAATCACAAATTGCAAAGAAAAACACATAGCATGATGAACAATGGGGGTTTAGCAGGCTTTGTTTCTATTGTCCTCTTCTGAGGGCATTGCCTGAGCTTTCCTTATATTGCTAAGCCCTTTGGTGGAGACATTACTTTGGATTGCTCTTCTCTGCAGCTGCACCATTTTCTCACAGCTTGTCAGACCCAAACATTATTTGAGGCATCTATCCATCTGGCCTATTAGAACTAGCCAACATACTCAAAAAGTGTTGAAGTGGGACTGACAGACACAGCTAAAAGCCTCATTTCATCAGGAAATCCAGTTAAGATAGCAGGGAACTTTTCTCCTTAAAATTGAGCTGTAATTTGGTTCTATTATGAATTCCCATAATGGAAGTAATTCAATATGCTCAGCTATCTCTATCATAATTTCTCCTTCTACAGCAGCCTGTATCCTCCAGTCTCAAGCCACTTTGTGATTGTCAGTTCATGTCAGGCAGAAACACTACTGGGCTAAAGCTATTATCATAATTTCCACTTTATGGATGGAAAATTGAGGAAGATTTAGTTTAAAAATTGCTTAGTGCTTCATGCATTTTTTTCAGGTCTCCAATCTGATATTTCTTGGGGTTATTTTTCTAAAACACCATTTCACAAACTTAAAAGCAGAGTCTGGTTAGCTTAGGTCAGGTGTGCAGAATTAAAGGCTCCTTTTATATAGCAAACCTACACGATTTGCCCACAGTCACACTGTGAGATATTGAAGTGAAATCTCCAAGGCTTGGAGTCTAATCCAGAACGCCTGACTTCCATTCTTATGCTTTTACTGTCAAAGTATGTTCCCTTATGACCAGAAAAGTTCCTTTCAGAAACTCCAGACTCTTTTCTTGAGTCCTCGGGCAATGAAATGAACACAGCTGTGAGTCTTGTTGCTTTAAGCAAAATGCTATTATAGACCTGATTTTGATTTTGTGGATCCCAAGGAAATGCAGCTGTAATTCTGCTCAGGTCAGCTCTTTGAAATAGTGAGGTGCAAAATTAAAATCAAACAGAAGATACAGTCCTGAGATAGACTGCTCTCCATTTACATTCAGGTAAATCTGGTGCATCTTCATTGAATTTTCAGCATTGTACTGGACCTCTCCTATTTAACAACCTCCATATTCATGTCTGTATCACTATTCAATCCCACAGAGCTTCTCAGGAAATCCGATTGATTGGGATTAAAGGGTTAAACAAAAACATTTTAAAAGTGTTGCATAAACCCCCCCCGATTTCTCTTTTAAAGCAATTTCCTTGTTTGCTTGGACAGACAAACCTCAGCTGCTCTGCTGACCTGCGCAAAAGGCTGATCCATCATAAATGTTTGACGTTTCTCTGTAAGGACTGTCGGTCCCACTCACATCATGGTGATCTCTGCTGAGGACTACTGGAGCCTGTAAAAAGCCAAGGACAAGAAAATGGAATCCTTCCTGGACTGTCAATGCTACCGAGGATGATCGTTTGCTGAATTCACGTCTGTTATTTCAAACCTCAGCTTTGTTCCCTCTCCTAAACCCCCTGAAACACACTCTCTGCCTGCTATTATTATAAAACAGTTGTTCACATACTGTTTATGAAAGTCACCATTCTTTCATAACTAAGAACAAGAGCTTGTTTTTATGCCAATGGCATCCTCAAAGGAGGGCAGGGAGAAGAGGGGAAGCAGTATAGTTATTTCATCTCAGCATTTCTTTGCCGAAATTTCAAAGACATTTCAGTATGCAAAAATCTTCATATTTCTTGTTTGATGTTGAAAATGAAAACAAACAGTAAGAAATTTTACATTTGTTCATTCTTTTGGAAGACTTCAAGACTAAAAATAAGTTAGCAATGAAAATCAGTGATTTCATACAGCTCAAACAAGTCCATTCTTGGTTTGGAATTTAACTGACAGCATGAATCTAGACCAGCTTGCAGGTCTTCATTACCATTTGCCATACACAGCGTTTATATGAGAGTAATTCGCTCTTGGCATGGTGTGATCTGGATTTAGCTGGCTCCAGTTTATGCTGGCAGTGAATTAGAAAGTCATTGAAAATAGACACGAGCACCCGGCTTGCAAGAGGGGAATGGAGATTTGCAGAAACGAAAAAAAAAGGACACAACGAAATCTAAAGGGCCTGGGAGTGTGACCTGGTCAGTCATAGCTCCAAGGGAGTGCTCTGTCTGGTCAGGTTTATTTTTTAAGACTAGCTTGCAGTGACGTTAATTTTGAATCCTGAGAAGGTCAACAGCATTTGAAATATTTTAACAAACATTCTCCGAGTAACAAAACCCAGACATTTTCTAGCTAGAATCCATTTTAAGTTTTACTTGAGTGCCTCTTTGAAACAGGTAATTGTAATACAGCTATAAAAGAGTTGGAGATGAATGAGTGAACATGTCTTGGTCTGATGCTGTGGTACACACAGCGAGTAATGGGTATAATTACTGAGTGGTGCCCTCAAGATTTTGGTCCCCCAGGTTGTCACGCTGTACACCTACCTACAATACTCATGAAGAACTTGGAAAATCCCTATACAATCTTGCCCATAGTATGTACTTTTACCACCACCACATATGGTCAGTGGGATTTTACTCAGATGATTAAGATATTACTCACTATGCACTAGAGTGGCAGCACCAAGCCTAACAATTTTCTTCATTCACATTCACAATGCAAATGAAAATCGACTGCAGAGCTGGTGGTAGTCTTAATATGGCTCAACCCAAGGGACAGAGGGCACGAAGCACTGTGCAGTGGCACAGTCTCTTGTACTGTTTGGAGCACAGCTAAGGAGTTAAGATTCCCTGCCTTGTGTTTTCAGCAAATCACAGCAGGATATGTTGTGCTTGTAGATGCCCAGACAGAAAATAAGGCAGATTCCGAACATGAAATAAAAGGTAGCATATCTCAGAGTTTCTAAACCCGTCTCTCTTCTATTATGTAGTGCAATACAGGTAACAGGCAGAGAGGAAGACTGAGCTCTAATACATGCTAACAGAATACTGGTCCCATGTAAACGGCAGGCACTTCTACTCTCACTGGTTGAAGCTTTCTCCTTTCCCACCTGCCACCCCAGTCTCAGATACTAAACACAATTACCGGACCATATCAAGACAAAAAATACAAACCTTAATCCTTCCGTCAGAAATCGCTCGATTAATAGCCACAGCTATAGACACACGACCTCTCTGATCAGAATATAAGATTCTAGCTTGAGAGCCAACAACCTGGAAAATAAAAATGCCAGAGCGATAAGGTTCTCTGTGCAAATGTCTTATCTTCAGGCCCCAGATAAATGGAGTCACAGGACTGACCCCTTCTGTAGGACAAAGTGCAGATTATTTCTTCGTCAATGTCCAGCTTCCAGAAAAAAATAAATTAAAGTCCTTCTTTGAACTGAGTTTTATCTCCACTCACACAATCAAGTGAGATGTATTTCTGTATTCAGCTCCTACTATATAAACCTCACTTTTTAAATCAACCTGATTGCTAGGCTATAATCCCCCTATCAACAAATCCCTTATCAACAGCAGAGAAGCAGAGGTTTGGAACTGGTGATGGTGGGCTGGAAGGGAAGAGAAATATGGGATGGCAAAGAACGGCAGAGAACATCTGTGCTGCACAGCTGTGCTCCTCTCCAGCTTTTACTCCACAGACCAATCTGGCTTCCAGATGAGGAGAGCACATGTGAGCCATACAGTGTTACCGGTTATCTTCACAGTGAGAGCCTGCCCTAAAAGAAAAACAAAGGATGCTTCACTGGCATCCTGCTTCCTACACTGCAAAAGAGTGGCAGTTATTTGGCCTCATCACCTGTTTTAAAAAGGGTACTGGGAACTGCAGAGGTGAGGAGGTTGGGCCAAAGCAATGCCAAGAAGGACATTTTGAATAGTGCTCTGAAAGAAAGGTAGTTGCAAACGAGGTGGAGGGTGAATCATTGACTTGTTTCACTCCAGATATAAGACTAGATATTGCTGGATTATTTGAACACTTCCAGATGAGGAAGAGAATGGAAAGAACTGCTTCAGCTTACCCTAAAGCCCTGCTGTGGAGAGATGTTAAGGTTCTCAGCCCTGGGAGTTACAGCCAGTGTTTTCATTCATGCCCTTTCCTGCCTTTCACTCCTGCATTCTGAACCAGGAGTAGTCACATGTGCTGAAGGAGGTTGTGCACTTACCAAGCTGTGCCTGCCAGCTTCCCGAATCCAGCGGATGTTGTCATAGTACTGCTGTTTCACAGATGTGCTCACTTGCAAGAGAAAGCAAGAAAAGAAAAGAGGTTTTGAAAATGAATGCAATATGCTCTAAATTTAATTTAATTCATCTGACAGCATTAGGAAGTCAAATTCTATTCTCAGATACAAGCATGCATATAGGAAATGCGATATAGAATCTTCTGTGCAGCTGATGCAGTAACTGGTACCATATATTTAGAGGAAGGTATGAGATGTTGCCCAGGAGACAGCTGGAACGATAACTCCCATTCAGATCTTTAGCAAACTAAATTAAACCTTGAAATATGGGTTACATGTACTGGTCATTTTTTGTCACCTGGCTTGCTGCCTACTAAATGCCCAATCCCCTTCTGAGCCTTTGTTAAATTAGTAGCTTTAGCAAACTCCATGACACACTCCAATACATACTTGAGGATAAGTTACACCAATGCTGGGATATAGATTTGCAGTCGCTCTGTACTAAATGTTTTTATCCCAAGATAAAACTGAGGTCTCTTATTCTGAGGTCTCTTATTCTACAAACTGAGGTATGTCGCCTCACATTACTATGGAGCACAAACTGCACAGAAAACCTTATTATGGGATAGCTACTTTATGTGTAAATCCACCCTACACTTTTAGATATGTATGTTACTATATACGAAGAGAATTATATATAATGGTTTTATATTCTCCAGCTTCTCTTCTCATTTATATCCGTGCAATTCCATCTCAATCAGCCAAACCAAAGAGGAGTAAGAATAAAGATATCTGAAGTGAAAGACAAGTGAAACATGGCATGTATCAGTCAGATACATGGTGAGTTCAGTACAATCAGCTGCCTCCAAAGGCATGGCACTGCCTGTAGCAAGTGAGTACCAAAAGGGAGAAGAGCTATGGAATGGGACTGTCTTTTACAGTTAGGCCTTTCCACGCAGGCTGAGCGTGAGCTCAGATGAAGTTACAGTGGCTGAAGAAGTTACTGCCTGTAGGCTCCTTCTCTATGGGCTAAGCCACATAACATTACCCTGTCCTGCGAGATATGGTCAGCTACCAGGGCTCAGCTGGCATGTGGCAACACGCAAAGCCACAGTGACTTCCTCATGCATTGGAGCTTCAAGTTGTAATCATTTCTGCAGATGCCAAGATAGCATGTTCCCCATCACTTTCCAACTCTCACCCATTTTCAAGTCAAATTATAATGTATGTATCACTTACGTTTGAAAGTCAGTCAGACTAGAGAAACTGCACACTGCTAACTTGAAATTGTCCCTGGTAACTGAGAAGAGTGTTTAGACTACTGAGTTTCCACTAGGCAGTATGTCAGCAGATATGCATAGTAAAACTAGAAAAAAGAAAGAGGAAAAGGCAAGATACTCATATTTAATCTGGGTTAAACACATTGTTAAAGGGAAATGTAAAATATGCTCATTCCTGCAGAGGCAGGCCTTCCACACAGAGCGCTTTACTGATCCTAAAAAGACTGTCAGTGCTTTAGGGGTTGGCTCCAAGTGATAGCTTCTAAACTCTGCAATGAGGATTAACGTGTCAGCTCTTAGCTTTGCAGGGACTGAAAGATGAAACATCTGCTAGTGCTGTCCTGGTAGGATTGTGCTGCCATTCATAAGCTTTAAGGAAGCATTTTCTAGAAGGTAGTATTCACTTAGATTATTCTAGATATTTAATGAGAGTTTACAGGAGTTACTCTAGAGAACTGAATAGAGAATGGGTTCCTTTCTATCATTTTTATAAGCCATTTCAGAGAGTACTTACCATATTTTATACTTCACAGTGCACAGACATATAGAAAAGATCTTACTGCCTGTTAATTCTATAGAACATGTCCAGAAAAGAAGCCAGATGAGAATATTGGCTACAGGGACATATCTCAACACAGCACATCTGTCCCTCCCAGAGAGCTCCAATAAACAGTCATATTCTCCGTCCTAGACTGTGGTGTGTCCAAAGTTGGATTTCATCAGTTATCCCTAGGGAAGTGAAGAATCCTCCCTTTCATTAGTCTGACTTCTTGCAGTTGAAAAAAATCTCATTCACTAAAATGCTGCCTCCACGTCCCCAGGCAAGCTACTGTGTTGCTTTCATAGGCCCTTGTACTTATTTAGGGTTTAAAGATGCTAGAAACCTTTGTGTACTCGGAGGAATAGTCCTCTTCAACAGAGAGTTTGGCTCCCCTTGCTCTTGGGAGATCTGTATTGTTGTTACGCATCAGCTTGGCCTTCAAACTACCACAGAGGGCGTAAATCCAAGTTACACTCCAAACATCAGTGCTGAACCTCTTGTGCAAAGGGTAACTTAAAAGCTTGGGTACCTTAGGAATGGAAGCAGATAATATAAAACTACATAGGACTTTTCCACAGTTTGTGAGGTTTAAGCACAAAAATTCATCTCCACAAAAGAAGAAGAATGGTTAACATTGGACTCAAGGCCAGGTCAAGTTTAGACTTGGAATGCAACAGACTTCATCTCTGTGGAGTTTTCACTCAGCCTTCATAACAGACTTTTTTGTGAAATTCAAAGGTAGGTTCAGATTTTAGGTGTATATGTGTATGAGGATATCCAGACCCTGGAATTTGGTCCAAGCCCAGGTCCCATAGGAAGTGAACAGCAAGTGGAATACTCAAGAACGTGAATCCATGAATGGCTGTTTATTTTCTGATTTCATTTCTCTTTGAAATCCTATTCCCATTGTCCTGCCAAAGTCAACAGCAAATCCGATAATAACCTTGCCCTAAAGCCTGTTTTCACCTGTTGGGATTTTTTAAATGTCATTTTTCATTTAAATTAAGAATATACATGCAAAAGTTCAATGCTTTTTATCTGTGGAAGAGACTTCTCTCCCCAGCTTTACATCACCATCTATATAAACACCTACATACCATTGGACACATAGTAACTGATTCATTTCCAAGTCTTGCAATGCAAACCATCCAAAGGCCATGCATCAGCTCAATCTTGAGAGAAGATGACTAGATTGCAGTACATGGCAGAAACATTACTGCAAACTTTTGAAGATAGATTCAGAACTACAGTACTGGATTTCACCCTCCCTTCAATTAAGTTGAGAGACCAGGTTTAAAAACATTAAAGTTTCCATATGCATAGAACAGGGTAGGCACTTCTGGGTCATTGCATTAAACCCCCCCCATCCTCCAGTGCTATTTATTGAAGATGACTCCTAAGGAAAGTTTAGAAGAACAGACAGAACTAAGGACCTTGCAGGGTCAGACCCACTCTGTCAATAATCCAGTTCCTGGGAGGAAAAGGAAGCTGGACACCAACCTAACATAATAGGAAGACAACAGTAGGTTTTTTTCAAATAAGAGACATACTGAATGTGGTATATCCTTTTCGAAAATACCACCCTAGATCCTCGCAAAGCTAACTGTTCCAGAACAAGCAGGAGAGCATGCAAATTTTTCACACTTCTATTCGTATTTCAATGACATCTCTCACAAAAGAAGCAATAAATATTTCAATATTACCAGAAAAAAAATTTATTCTCTCCTCCCCGTTATATATGTTTTCAATTTGTGATCCATTTCATTGTGATCCTTTCCTTGATTCTGAGAAGCACAAAGCTCTGCTCTCTGGAAACAGCAGAGCTGAGGACTTCAGTGCTAGAGGACAGTGACACTCAAGTCTGTGAGTCTGCTGTCCAGTTATTGTAAAAGTAGACAAAGAAAGCAAAAGTAGTAGGGCCTTCCACTGCAACCTGGGAGATCAGGATTCATGTTTGCTGACGCAAAATTAGCTTCGTCTCAGTTCCCATTCATAAGCAGGGGATAACAGTAATAGCCCACTTTCAGGAATACGGAACAGTGAAAGACAGTAATTCCTAGATACTCGAGTAACATACAGAGCCACACAGATATTCCAGATTGGTACCACCAGTGAATAGAAGCAGCTGTCAATTTATTAACAAAAGACAAAAAAGGAAGGCCTCAAAATTGTAATCACAAATAGATGACACTGGATGGAGCACCACGCCCATGAAACCTGAGTTTCCTGCCACTGATCTGCTAGCCAGCTTCTTGAAAACATCCCTAGATGCCCGTGCCTCATCCACCTGTGAGACCGGGGCAAAGCAATTTGACTCCTTAAAAAAAACTCTTGGACACTTGTTGATGAAAGATACTGTTTGCCTTAAAGTTCCAAGGTGACAAAATGCATGAAAATCTGTAACAAATAAAAAGAAAGGCTTTTAGCCAAAATTGCAACAATGGCTTTGGGATCAATAACCTCTCTACGAGGTGTTTTTACATTTTACCTACTGGTTACACTCCTTATAGGATTCTGGAGAACGGCAAGATTTCCTGCCCACCTGGAACAGGCTTTCTATGGTTTCAGCCAAAAGTGAACACACATTTCACAAGTCTGTTTCATTTTCTCCCCAAAAGCACCCCTAGTGATGGGGGCATGGGGTGGTGTCTTACCTCCCTGACGTATAGAGTCTTCCAGAACAGACATGGCAATTGAGTCAGTGGTCGCAAGATCCTGTGGGTCACCTGAGGTACAAACCCAGCGGAATGGCCCAAATCCCAGGGAAAAAATGTCCCTGGGAAGAGAACATGTTTCATTAAGAGATAATTGAAATTCTTTCCTTATTTATCCTGGCTGCTAGCAGTGCTTTTCTTTCATTAGCTGGAGACGGAAGAATTTGAAACATTTTCAATGAACTAATCTAAACAGAAGCATCAAGGAACACTAATTGAGAAATCAAACAGTGCTGTTTCATGCAGCCACCGACTGCTGTATAAAAATACAGTCAGGCCAGAATTTTGATAGAAATGTTGGGCAGTTCAATGAAACAAGTGCATCATCAGATGAATTGTGATTTTTCTTTTGTTTCATCAAATATGTTCTCCCTGCTGCCTGGTCTTTTGGTCCTTAACCCAAGCTAACTCTGAGTGCATCTACACTATCAGACAAGTGTAAGTTCTGAACAAGTGCGTGAGTCCAGAACCATTTGCCATCCACATTGTTTACACACAATAATAAGACACACTTCGATTGAGTTCCAGAAGAGATATAATCTGGTTGGTGCCTTACTCTATGTTCAAGCTGTCATTCACATGGTATAGGCAAGTTAAGCATGAGTCAGAGGCAAAAGGTGTTACAAACCCAGACCCACAGCAGATCTCCTGGGCTCAGCTTTTCCTACAAGCAGTATGCACAGCTTGGGTAAGAGGTACAGTCGGCGACATGGGCAGAAGAGTGTCCCATTTCAGACATGCTTTTAATTTCAGTGTAGACATAGGTTTTGATGATTTGGAATTGAGCTGTACTGCTCTAAAGAGACAAGCTCTTCATTTTTAGCACCTAGAAGGGAAGTTGCATATGTTTACAGTTTGAGGCTGTGACTTGGCTATTCTCTTGAGTAGAACTGCTTAAATGATGCAACAAAAGAGAAAATGCAGCTATTAATGTAAAGGCATGAAGAGTTTTGATTTGGCAATGTTTTAGCTTACTGTTCACACATCTGGTGTCCGCTTTCATAAAACCTTTTAATTCTAAAATGGATAAAGCTTTACATCAAATTATCAAGACGTGTCATGCCTTTCAGAACGAAATATTAGCAAAACCTCTGCTGTCAGAGTTTGCTTATGTTAATCCCATAGAACACAACCCTCCAGGCCTGGCTCTTTTTTTCACCTGTATACAGGAAAACGCAAGGAGTAACTCCAAGGAAGCCAACAGAAAACATGAGCATGATGCTTATAGCCAACAGTGTAACTTCTTAAATCACACTAGGCGTTACTCCAGAGTGGAGAAAAATAAGACTAACTCTGGCATAACACCTGTGAGATCAATTTTCCTACTGCTACTGTTGACTCCTTTTCATCATTTATAGTACACTGCAAGATTTGCACTAAGTGGAATCTCTATAGTACTCTCCCTCTAAACAAGGGGAGTCACAGGGCACTCGAGTGCTTTATTCCAAACTCTCCCCAACATACCCCATGATGTGCTGAACGTAGGAAGGATATCGAAATTCTGTTTTATTGCCTCCTCTTTTCTCCACATCAGCACCTATAAAAGAATTCCGATAGTCAGTGACTTGATAAAGAAAAACTATAAAATGCAAAAACAGACTGCACATAGGTTCCCATGAAGGCTCTACCTGAGCCACAGAGGAGGTCAGGGGTCTCGAAGAACAAAAGAGAAACACTAAAGAGTTAGCATGACACAGTGGCCAACCCTGTCCTACCAAAATATACAGCTGGGAAGATGCGTGCAGGATTGTCCTTGTTTCCACCTAACAACTCTAGGATCTACTCACCAGCCCTTTGAGCTTCCAAGAGAAAAGCATTGCCATAATCCCAAAAAAACATGCCCTTATCAGCTAGTCTGTTAATAGCAGCCACTTGTCTCTTCAGACTGAAATAAAGAAGGAAACAGTTATTCTTGAGATTGATAAAATATCAAAAAGAATAATATCATGAACTCACTAGAGGCATGGGAATAAGGGGAGACAGATGAAACTGAAAGACCTCAGAGAAATTCAGACATAAACCCATAGGATATCAATTGAGATGTTTTCAGTCTCTGTACCGCCTGTTATCCTCAAATCTTGAAATGATTTACACTCCTTAAGGGAACTTCATTAATAAGCAGAGAGGGGTCACGTCTTTCAGCAAAAAAATGCAGCCGGCTCTGAGGTTGTAAGGTAATAACAAAAAACAGCCTACACAAAACTGCAAAACAGTTTAAGTTCACAGAGAATGTGAGCAGAGACAGAAAATCTGAAAATGGCTAAACATCACTGTTCCAGCCTCTCCCTTGGCCAAAACAGCCCAATTTTCCCCTTTTTTCCAATAGTGGAGCATACCCCAGGACTGCTCTCTGTGATACCATTTCCACTGAATATTATGTAGTTCTAATCTCAATGCATAGTTGCATATGGAGTTGTACATGCATAGGTGTAACCTCTTGGAACTCTAGAGAGGTAAATCAATGCCTGCTAATGAAATTGCATTTTTTTTAGGTCATATCTACCTTATTAGAAATTAGTTCCTCCCGGAAATTTACCTTTCTGTTACCTTTGTCTTAGAGTATTATGATACAGAATTGGGGAACTGGAAATGTCCTTATAGGTCCCTCATCCAAAGTCAAATAGATTATATGCCCATATTCTACCTTCTACTGGAAAAAGGTCTCCAGCAGGAATGTTCAAGGTGAGCAAAACCAGAGTAGGAGCCATAAAGCCTCAAAATCACCAGCTGAGAACAACAGTACAGCTTGCTGCCTCTGTTCCACAATTCTTTATTTATATACAAATTATGCCAAATTGCTCCCTTTATAATGTCCAATTCTAGCTTCACTTGCAAACTTGTAAATCAGGAGTAGCTCCCTGAAATCAAGATGCTAATCAGAACTTAGTTACAGTTGCAGCAAGCTGGGAGCTGGGGGAGATTGTCCCCTGCTTATATCCTTCCCTAAAAAACCATTACTGGCCACAGCTGGAAGCATAGTAGGCTAGATGGACTTTCTGGCTTACCCATTGGGCTTTTATGCTCTATTCAGCGAATCTAAACCAACTGGTAGACTACGTGGAATTGTACTTATTGTCCCGGATTTTTAAAACCTAGTGCAATTTAGGAATTTATAGAAGTGAAATAAATCATTAGTGTTCAGATCTCTGATCTTATACACCAGATACTGTTCCTAAAATGGTGGGTAAGTGATGTCTGCCAGATTCTAAGTAATAGCTGTATAAGTGCAAGTTGGGAGTTATTCGTACTGTAGCTCTAGTCCAGATTTCTACTGAAATATCAAAGAACAGATTTTTTTTCAGGAAAGACAAAGATCCAGTCACTTGCAGAGCAACTAAATTTAAAGGTTAAAACCAGGTATCGCCAAAACATTTACCTCTCTTGTACCAGGGTCCGGAACTTCCCTGGATTGGTGGAAAGAAGCTGCTTTGCTTCCTCGAAGCCAAGCTGCACCGGATAGTATCCCCCGCTGAATGGGTTATGACACGAAGTTTGGTCAGACCCCAGATCAACTAGCAGCTCTCCTGTTGTGTCCAACTCATACACTAGCCTCTCCCTGGGGAAGACAATGAGCGAAGTGTTTGAACAGAAGCTGTCATTTCACATTCTCACTCCTCTTTCAGGTGAACTTCTTCCATCCCAAAAGGCTGTTTATAACGCTATGCCCTTGACAGGCTAAGTCCTTGTTTTAGCAGTCAGGAAGTGGGAAATGATGCTGATGAAGATTTAGGTGCAACTTTTATACTTCACATTTACCTGTGCAGGAATGCTGATAGATAAGTCAGATACCAGTATGACATACCAGTCTTATTGGTCAGTCTCAACGCTTGGTATATGGTATGACAGCAAGATTTGCCATTGAATAGAGCCTGAAGAGTGCCAGAATTTCTATCCATCATCTGCTTAGTTTTATTCAATCAATACCTCAATATTTCTATTCTTCACTGAAGTCGAAGATATTTTCTTGCTATCCAATTAGCAAGAGGTTAGAAGGAAAGGGATAAATTCTTTCTTCATCCAAGGAAGAATCTTAGGGATTTATTTCCCCTAAGAAATTCATTGTTCCATAAGGAAATAAAGTGGTGCATGGGAAGCAACGGGGAACTGGAACTCAAGGATGAAGACCACACTTTTGACAGCACAGTTTTTCATGAGCATCTAGAGTAATGAACTCAGCACTAGGTTTAATGTCTCTTCTCTTCCAAGTTTGGGAACTAATTCCAGGTTGACTAACAAGCAAGAGCATTAGTATATCCATTATCCATATGTACTACTTACCATAGATCTACCACATTCCCATGGTAGCCCAAACTAAGGGCAATTTTATTCTTTCTTGCATCTCTAGAATAGATTAAAAAGATTGGTTGAAGAAAATGCACCTCATGTCATTCCATCTTGCAACTTACAAATCACATACACAGTTAAACCCAGTAAAAAAATCTACATATAGTTTCCAACACTCATCTAGGCAACACATCTTTCCAGCTTTATATTATTGTTAATCACTGATTCCAGAAAGCTTGAGTGATGCAAGTGTAACATTATTTGTAATTGCTCTGTGCATATTCATGAAACTGAATGAAGACACATTTAACATATATAAATGATATGAAGCATTGGTAGTGGCTTGCAGTATGCATTGGTAGTCACTAATAATGACTGCTGCTGTTTGGAAGGATGGATTCACATTCAGAAGCAGACCTGGAATAAGAAGAGGTGTCCCTCAACTCCTTCTATAAGCACACTAAAATGGTACAATGCAGCAAGATGCAAAGTGAGGATTAGGAAGCAGAGATAAACCCACTGAATCATGTTACCAGTCATACCGAAGGCGAGTAATGCAATGGTCCAGGTTGTTAGAGATTTCCATCAGCCACCCCTGCTTATGACGTTTCAAAAGTGCTGCTTCATCAACCTAAGAAAAATAGCAGAGATCTTAAAACTCCTGTTTCTCCTATCCAGTCACTTTTACCTTTAGCTTTTCAATTAGCCTGCCAGAAAAAGTAGCAATAGGTAAAGTGAATAGCCCTGCCTTGGCCTTAAGAGTATGGAGTGATTGTTGAAATACTTATTTTTCACCTCTGATTTCCTTTTTTTTTTTTTTTTTTTTAACACTTTCTCTTCTCTTTTACTCCAGGCTCAGAGCAAGAAAAGAGACTTTTTGATACATCACTTCCCAAAATATTTTACAAACCAAAGATTATCATTAAAATTGTACAACAGGTAATATTTTTCTGCCAATTTTAATTATTCTTATTGTTTCTTTTCATGATTACATTGAAAAAATGAAAGCCAAGATGTTTCCAATTTATTTTTCAAATCTGGATATTTTCTGTAAAAATACAATATCTGTTTAATTAAGGAAATATTTTCTTGGATCAACTCGGAGATCAACATTTCTGCCCGACTGCCCAGGATGAAGCAATGGTTTGCTGAATATAATTGACTGTCACTTTTGTTCTTTGACTGCCGGTTGAAAATTTCAACCAAATATGGAAAAGAAAAGAGGAAAGCATTTTCTTGTCCCAGCTGGCTAGTGCCTCTGAAAAACGGAATGGATCAAAACAAAACTGTGTCTTTAATTCCCTCTTGAGTTCTTTGAAGCTCCAAACAAGCTCAGTTCCAGATCTGTGCTTTCTTCTGGGCTCAGCTTCTGCATGTGTCAGTGTGTATATTCATAGGAGACAGCTGAATAAAAATATAAAATGGATGGACAAACTGTGAAGGCTTTGGCACAGATTCCATATTAATGGTTCAATGTACAAACTTGCACATCATTAATACTTTTATAATGAGCTATCAGTGGCATAAAGCAAGTGGCAAAATTAATTCAAGCCAATTTTCTGTGCTAGCAACAGATTTAAACACCCACAGTGGTGTGTGTGTGCGTAAGAACACATAACTTGAGTCTCTTTTAGTACTTCATTAAAAAATTTTTACTGCTTTATAATCCACCCCATCATTTTCATTCTATTTTTTCTCATTAACAAAGTATTTATATGTAAATTAATTAAGTTCTGTATTCAGGAGTTGCTTGAACACCAGGAAACCTTTTCTTTCCTAATTATTCTTAGCATGAGAAACGTTCCATCATTTCCCACATCAATAATAAAGACTATCCTTCCAAAACCCCAGATTATGATAATATCAGCGTCAGTGCCAATGGAATTATTCAATGAAGTCAGGTACCACGGGGGACAGCTTCTTTGGGAGTTATTTAAATCAGCACAGGAAAAGAGATACTAAATGATCTGTATGAATTACAGGAATTGGGTTCATTTAAAGCTCAGCATAACACAGATCATATCTACTTAAATCTGTTACCACAGTCTACATATTTTACTTCAGCCCTCTCCAACAGTCTTAGTCTTTCACAGGCTTACTAGCATAGTCCAAAACTATGCTCATTTTTTGATCAGCACCTCAGTAGTTTAAAAAAATTGCACAAACATGATGAGCTAATGTCACCTCCAGTGCAGCCCCAGAGAGCTTAGTGCAGCTCAGAGGAGATAGTCTGGCCCTCCACACAATTATTTCATAAAATTACAATCTGCTTCATGTCAAACAGAAGAGGTAAAAGACTTGCACCATTAATCCCTTCTGTCTGAGCTTCGGAAGCCCTGGCTGACAAAATGACATCTCTTGCACAATTCATCAATGTCATTTGCATAAATAGTTCCTTAAATAAATAATATGTACATATATATAGCTATCCACATGTGCTCCTGAGACTCATTTCCGACAAGGATCATCTCACAGGAGATAAAAAACAGGCAATATTCAGTCTCCTGAACAAAATCATCTGTAGCCGTAGAGATGAAAAGGACAAAGGACTGCTGTGAATCGCATTCACTGGAATCTTTCTTTTGTATTCTAGCATTTGAAAGATCATGATGACAGCTTAAAAGTCTGAATAAAGACAATTTATTCAATAACAAATTCAATAAATTTATTTCATCTGCAGGGAGTACCTGATGAGATCTCAAATACGCACAAAACTTCTGTGATAACAAAACCACTTCTGCACCATCATTGTAAAACAGAGGAAACTCTAACCTTCCGTGAATAAGACCTGAACTAGTCAGAGCAGGTCACATTTACTGCATGCCACGTGGGCAGTCTGACCCATTATGTTTTGAAGTTTAATTATAATTGCCATTGGTCAGATTGCAATATTCTTACCCTTTTCATTGCAGCAAGTAACATACCTACAGCAGAGGTCTGCCAGCTCATTCTCTCCATAAATGACTTTGGCTGAGAAGCCTAAACTGCCCCTCCTGTCAGCTCTGACTGGAGCTTCCTTCTCAGAAATCTCTTTTCCTCTGGAGCAGTAACAAGAGCCCATTCACTGCAGATAATCAAAAGAGCTCAGTGCATTTTGGTAGGTCCAGTATCTGCTCCACCAAGAATGTTTCCCCAGTGTATTGAATTCAAAGGTAGTCATAAGGAAAGAAATGCATGAAAGTGTTTATTGTTTCTCAATAGTCAATATCATTGCAGATATTCACTGCCATTTTCACAGAACTGTAGAGCAATATTTTCTGTTAAAAATTATTGCAGTGTTTTGGTAGGCCATCCTTCCACCTGATTTGTCCAAACAGAACCCTATGATAAGCATAATAGCTCAAAATTGCACATATTAGGAGAACCTATTGTTACTTTTCTATATGAAAATATATTTCAGTCAAAACTTACAGGCATATATACTTAATCAAGATTATGATGCTGGTGTTCTGCATTATATGAGCTACTTAAGGATATCTGTGGATCCAGTGGATCCTATCATACACTATACTGATTGGACGTTAGCAGTCTTTGAATCACAGATGGTTATTAGATTCTCTTTGTTTATGGGAGGAAATAGCTGGGCTGTTTTAATATATTTGGAACAGAGAAACATTACATCAGGATGAAAGACTCTACAAAGAATACACGCTGTGGGTGAGCTTCAGGAACACGGAAAATGCTACTACAGAACTTCTCCCCCATCAGCAGTTTCCCTTAACAGAACTTACCTTCATTGTCTGCAAACTTGTAGACATAAGTGCTTGTAATTATCCTCACCATCTTCATACTGAAGCCAACTTTAAAATTCCCAGTTTTACAAAATCCCATTGACTTCAAAGAATCACAACACCAAGCAGCTTCGTTAGTCTCAACCTTGATGAGTGAATCATACCAACATTTTTAACAGGTACTTTCCATTGCACCTTATAAGGGTGCCAGAGGCATTAAAGATTAATTGTAATGTAACTAACACCTTTTTAAGAGACTTTTTGTGGCATAAGATGGTGCAGTTCCCATAGGAATTGCTTGTGGAAGTTACACCCTTTCACACATGAAATGAGGGTAGCTCAGGCACTGAGAAAGGCTCATCTTACAGCATCATTCTGCATTACTTGTGAAGGAATCCTAAGAAGTAGTCTGATCCAGTGAGTGAACAAATAGAGGGTGAAATAGCAGTGAAAAACGCTCAGCAATGAAAAGCACAGACAGATCTCAGAAAAGAGTATCTTTCTGTGAGTTTGGCTTGTCAGGGTTACTTGAGGAACATGTCAGATCAAGAGAATGAGGGTTCTGATTCGTCGCATGAACGAGAAATGACAAAATGAAAAAATCATTGCTCTCACCTCTGCAATGATCCCCACACACCCAGCAATGACTGCAGCCTTTGCTTGAGCCCCACTCATCCCTCCGAGACCAGAAGTAACAAACACCTTTCCGGACAGGTCTTCTGCCTTCAAGTAGCGACGGCCTGCATTGAGCACTGTGAGCTGCACACAACACAATACAGCAATTATCAGGAGCTATTTTTCCTAGAGTTCCTGAAATTTAAAAATCTTCTGTCCCTTTTGCAAACAGAGTTTGAAACTCGGGGGTCATTGAGACCACGAAACTGTTTTAACCTTTTAAGAAGGAAGCATGTTTTAAAGTGATGTTATGAAACCGTCTGTCCTGATTATATTTACTTCTCTCACCATGAAATAGGATAGAACAATCAGTGGTTCCCAACATGCTGCTCTTGGGGTATAGAGACTTATTCATGATGGCTGCAAAGGACAGCTGAGGAAAACAGCTAAGAAAACAAGCTAAGAAAATGTTTTTATCTAACACATTTGGTCAATTCCTACTTCACTTATTGTAGCTAGATATGAGCTCAGACTGAGACCTTGATTGCAGATTCCTTCAGGTCTGTGTTCTGGATAAGATGCCAGGGACTATCTGAGTGGAAGGACACTGATATTTTAAGAAGCCGGCAATGAGAATTTCCCTGGTAGCCTGAACATCCTCTCACAGCAATCCAATCCACCCCAGTCACCAGTCACTGTGGGAGATACCCTCCTCCAAAAGGTACTGACAAATAGACCATTCCCCAGTTTCTTACCACAGTCCCATGGACTATTCCTTGAGGCCCAATGTAGCAGTAGCTCCCTGCAGTCATCTGACCATACCTAGCAATAGCAACGAACACAATTATACCACACGTTAATCAGGCTGGAATGAATTCTGTACATGTCTACATATGTTTCTAGTATAACAAAACAAAAAAAAAAAGTCTGTGCTTCCATTCCTTGTTAAAGATCTGCTATTATCAAATTCACAACTTAAACGAGTTTCTTCATTAGCAGTGCTCCAACATGTTTTCAGAGGATCATTTAGATCTTAAAATTGAGTTCAGAAATGCATGGATCAAAAATATGAGTGTAAACTTGTTCTGGTATTTAGCATAGTGACACTAGGACACAAAGACACTTGTTTTCACATTGTTGGCATTTTATGCCATTGGTTTCCAGAGGCACTCATGCTTCTAAGTCACATAGTCACTTTTGAAGTTGTTAGCCCAGAATGGTTGTTCGTATTCCTATGAAATTCCCAGGAAAGTGGCAATGGACATTCTCTTTTCATGCCTGTTCTTCCAGCTGCCTTATCTGTACACATTCAGCTCTCCAGTGGTTTTAATTTATTCTCTCCATGGTACACAACAGAATAATAATCCTGCTCATCAACTAGACGAGCAGTAAAAAAGTAGGTAAATAATCATTAAAAAAAATAAAAAATGATAACTTTCTACTTCAAAGCTTTCTCTTACTGCAAAGGAATGTTTCATAACTTGTGTTTTCTGTAGATTGCAAAACAACCACTGCAAAGTGGAACCAGCCAGTGCCATAAGTAGGTTATGATTAAGGCTTCAGAGATTGTAATTCAGCCAAGTCCCACACATAAACCTAATACTAATTCCTAGCAGACCTCAATTACATCCTTATATATGTGGCTGAACATAACTCAAACTCCTAAGTAATTCCACTTAAGTGTGCATTAATGCTTTGTAGCATCATGACTTCGTGCAGCGCAGTTGAAATCCATCTGCATTAGAAATTGTAACCAGCCACTGCCTGATGTCTGAATTACATTTTATTTAAGTATTTGATATATTTTAATAGTGAGGTATCTTCTTACATTGTTACTCCCAAAGCAAACATCTTCTCATATTCATCTCTGCTGGAATAGTTGGGAATAACCTAAGAAAACCATCAAAAGAAACCCCAGATAAGCAAATTAGAGATTTAAGCACATCTTTTTAACAGCCTACATTTCTCTATATCACACACATAGAAAAACAATGAAAAACAGGAAGAGTAATTCCGGTGTTTTATTCCATGCATTCTAGTATTAGAACAAAGACGTCTGGTCTTTCTGGCAGTGTGACTGTCATGCAAGTTTTAAAGAAAGCAGTTCTTTAGCCTGCAGAGAGATAGATATTGAATGTCTCCAAAGACTGGCAATGAACCAGTATGTTCACTCGTCCAGCTTTTCTTCCAAGCAAAGCAGTCCAGATATCTGAGCATCTGATGAGTAGTCATCTGTTTGTCTATTGAGGGCTTTTAAATCTTCCAAACTGAACCTAGCTGAACCGTTTTGGTCAAGAACATGTACAGCTCAGGCTCAGCTAGAACAGAAGTCATCTAATAAGGAGAAGGTTGTTCCCTCCACCGCTGCAGATCAGCACACTTGAGGCAAGAGCGACTGTAGTGGAATAAATGCTGCAGAATTTGGACCCCAGATTCTCCTGCGTGCTGTTGTAAGTTCAGGTGGCATAAATAATATTTTAATTCAGCAAATACTTGAAAACTAAAAGGAAGAGGAGAAAAAAGAGAAAACAAGATACTAATACCTACCATGCCATTAGTAATGATTAATCGAGGAGCATACTGATGGCTGGGAAACAGTCCCAGAGGATGGCCACTGTACATTACTAGTGTTTGCTCTTCAGTCATCTCTGACAAATAGTGCATTACCAACCAGAACTGAAAGGAAAAGCAAGGAAAGTGAGGGAATCTGTTTCCATCTTACATTTTTATTTCTTTGTGAAGCTGCTAAACTTTCAGTATGAAGGCAGCTATAGAGATAACAAGGTGTGTTCACATACAATAACAGCCAGAGCTCTCAACACATTTTTGCTTTTAATAAAGTCCATTAAGAGCTATCATTCAGCAGGAAACATAAATCACCAAATAGCAACAGTCTGAATAAGTTCCAGAATAACTCTCCAGTACAAACCCCAGAAATCCTTCATTTTTAAGGCTGTTCCAATTTTATCTTGAGGTTAGCCATTTGTATCTGGCACTTTTCTGGCAATCTTTCCAAAGCCAAAATTTTCCCTATAAAGTGATTAAAATACCCATGCATATTGTTGATCATAACCTGAAGTGGATAATTCAGCATCTTCCTGTGCTTGTCATCTTTTCAACAAATGGAAATTACAATGTGCACTTAAAAAATGAAATAATTTTTCTTCTCAAAGAAAAAGAATCACCTTTCATTATTGACAGTGAAGAAAGTCCTTGAGGCACCCAGAAGTACACAAATAAATGCATCTCAACTTTGTCTGCATAATTCAACAGTTACTCTTGATGTATGGCAAAAAGTAGGCTTTGACCATCTAAGCTGCCTATAGATTTGACTCACATCCATCATTGTCTATCATGAAGCCCATTATATTCCATGGGACTTTTAGTATGTGACAACTAGGCCTGAGAGGAGCTTTCCCATGCAATATTGGAATTCAAAACCAGCTTGAAACTAGAGTTTCTGTAGGGACACAAAGTTTTGAGAAAAAAATGGAACTGCTGATCAAAGAGGCAGCAATATCAGTTGTCATGGGCACTTAACCTCTCTGTGTCTTTGATCTGAATTAAAAATGGTACAGATTTGAAGCCAGTCCCTTCTAACCCAGCTAATTTCTGAGCTGCAAGTTAAGTTGAGCAGGAAAGAGTTACTAGAGTTACTGTCTTGCTTTTTACATTTTGGTTTTGTTTCAGGAAAAATGTTGAATAAACAAATTCTGGTGCTAGAACAGAACAGGTAACTAGCTGAACTCTCCACTCTAGCAGGCTGGAAAAAACATTGCAATAAAACTAGAAGCTGTAAGATAGTTAGATCTTGTTGCACTGAAAGGCACAACTAGGAAGGAGGCAAAAGCCTTTCCTAGGCTTGAAGAACAGTTCTGTTGTCTGCTGCCTTGTAAAGTTAGCCCTGGACATGGTTCTTTCTTTTAAAATTATTCAGAAGAAAGCACAGGTCTGAGTGAATGATATAAAACAAACTGAACCTTTTCACTAGGAACTTTGCAATGACAGATTTCCAAAAAGCATGTTGTTTTCAAGCCACAAACAGAACAAAATGTTCTGTCATAACCGAATCATTCATGTGATTCCTCCTCTAAGTAAGCAAAAACAAAAAGGTTTTGTTTGTTCTGCTGTGAAACAACTGCAGGTCATAGCTCTGGCTTGGATGAGAACAAGAGAAAAGAGAATATTTCTGACTTTGGCAGTGCTTCTACTTCACCTTGCAGCCCAGCATCTGACTAAGGGATGTCAGTCCAATACAGGCTACTGTATAAACTGCTTGTACTGCCCACACCAGAAATGCTGCAAAACTCATGTAGCTAACAGGCATTAGTTAACTGGCATTTACTAATTAATACACAGAATAAAGAAAGAGTGTGCACTGCCGTGGTACCTTTCTTTTTAAAGTCAGAACAGTTTTGCCTCAAAAGCTGCCTAAGACTTCTACTTAACTCCCATTTACTAGATTAGGAAACTGAAGCATGAGTTTTCTCTCAACCACAAACAAAAAAATCCCAGTCAAACTGGGAAGAAAATGCATGTTGCATGCTACAGTGAGGAATCCATTCCTCTCCTGCCCTAATTGCTCCTTCATTTACAGTTAGTTTTGCTTGGGTTTTTTAATAAGGAAGAGGCTAGATTCAGGTAAAGCCACAAGGTGCATACATGATCCTTTATGACAGAAGTTGGCTCCTTAAGTCAGCTTTTGCTTATGTAAGCTACTGAATCATAGAATGGTTTGGCTTGGAAGGGACCTTGAAGATCATCTAGTTCCAACCCCCCTGCCATGGGCAGGGACACCTCCCACCAGACCAGGTTGCTCAAAGCCCCATCCAGCCTGGCCTTGAACACCTCCAGGGATGGAGCTTCCACAACTTCCCTGGGCAACCTGTGCCAGTGTCTCACCACACTCAGAGTAAAGAATTTCTTCCTAATATCTAATCTAAATCTACCCTTTTTCAGCTTAAAACTATTACTCCTCGTCCTATCACTACACTCCCTCACAAAGAGTCCGTCCCCATCTTCCCTGTAGGCCCCATTTAGGTACTAGAAGGCCACTATAAGGTCTCCCTGGAGTCTTCTCTTCTCCAGGCTGAACAGCCCCAACTCTCTCAGCCTGTCTCCATAGGAGTGGTGCTCCAGCCCTCTCACCATCGTCATGGCCCTCCTCTGGACCCACTCCAACAAGTCCACGTCCTTATGTTGGGGGCCCCAGAGCTGGAAGCAGTACTCCAGGTGGGGTCTCACAAGAGCAAAGTAGGGGGGCAGAATCACCTCCCTCAACCTGCTTGCTGTGCTTCTTTTGATGCAGCCCAGGATGCGGGTGACTTTCTGGGCTGCAAGAGCACATTGCCAGGTTGCATTGAGCTTCTCACCCACCAACACCCCCAAGTCCTTCTCCTCAGGGCTGCTCTCAATTAATTCTCCGCCTAGCCTGTATTTGTGCATGGGATTGCCCTGACCCATGTGCAGGACCTTGCATTTGGCCTTGTTGAACTTCAGAAGGTTTGCAGAGGTCCGTCTCTCAAGGCTGTCCAGGTCCCTCTGGATGGCATCCCTTCCCTCCAGCGTGTCGACTGCACCACACAGCTTGGTGTCATTGGCAAACTTGCTGAGGGTGCACTCAATCCCACTGTCCATGTTGCCGACAAAGATGTTAAACAGCACTGGTCCCAGTACTGACCCCTGAGAAATGCCACTCATCACTGATTTCCACTTGGACGTTGAGCAATTGACCTCAACTCTTTAAGTGCAACCACTTAGAGACAAGGATGACATACAGGACAGTGTCAGATGCTTTGCACAAGTCCAAGTAGGTGATGTCAGTTGCTCTTCCCTTACCCACCAACACTGTAACCCTGTCGTAGAAGGACACCAAGTTTGTCAGACATAATTTGCCTTTAGTGAAGCCATGTTGGCTGTCACCGTTCACCTCCTTATTTTCCATGTGCCTTAGAATAGTTTCCAGGAGGATCTGCTCCATGATCTTGCTGGGCACAGTGGTGAGACAGACTGGCCTGTAGATCCCTGGGTCTTCCTTTTTTCCCCTTTTTAAAAATGGGGGTTATGTTTTCCTTTTTTTCAGTCTGCAGGAACTTCACTGGACCGCCACAACTTCTCAAATATGATGGATAGTGGCTTAAAAAATTAATCTGCCAGTTCCCTCAGGACCTGCAGATATGTCTCATCAGGCTCCATGGATTTTTGTACCTTCAGGTTCCTTAGATGGTCTTGAACCTGATCTCCTACAGTGGGTGGCTCTTCATTCTCCCAGTACCTGCCTTTGCCTTCTGCGACTTGGACAGCATGGCTAGAGCACTTGCCGGTGAAGACTGAGGCAAAAAAGTCGTCGAGTACCACAGCCTTCTCCATATCCCAGGTAATCAGGTCTCCCATTTCCTTCCTGAGCAGGCCCACATTTTCCCTGGTCTTCCTTTTATTACTGATGTACCTGTAGAAGCTTTTCTTGTTGCCCTTGACGTCCCTGGCCAGATTTAATTCTATCTGCACTTTAGCTTTCCCAACCTGATCCCTGGCTGCTCGGACAACTCTGAATTCCTACCAGGCTACCTGTCCTTGTTTCCACCCTCTATAGGCTTCCTTCTTCTGTTTGAGTTTGTCCATGAGCTCCTTGTTCATCCATGCAGGCCCCCTGGTGGTTTTGCCCGACTTCCTCTTTGTTGGGATGAATCACTCCTGAGCTTGGAGAAGGTGATCCTTGAATATTAACAAGCTTTCTTGGGCCCCTCTTCCCTCCAGGGCTTTATCCCATGGTACTCTACCAAGCAGATCCCTGAAGAGACCAAAGTCTGCTCTCCCAAAGTCCAGGGTAGTGAGCTTGCTGTGTACGCTCCTTGCTGCCCTAAGGATCTTGAACTCCACTGTTTCATGGTCACTGCAGCCAAGGCTGCCCTTGAGCTTCACATTCCCCACCAGTCCCTCCTTGTTGGCGAGAACATGGTCTGGCATCAGAAGGTCCAGAATCAGAAATCAAGATCTTCCCATCTTTTGGGAGTGATGCGACCCTTAAGGGTGAGGTAGCTTTCTATCTGTGCCATTTCTGTTCTGCACTGCAAAATTCAAAGCCACATCTCCACCTGTCTCCACTCTGTGACCTTGGGGCATACCAGAGGCTGCAGGAATGATGTGGTTTGGGCATTTACAATAACCACATTTCTGCCTATCTGCAGACACTCAGGATGGTTCATTAAATGTTCCTCCTGACACCACACACCTGTAGAGCAATCAGACCAGACCCTTTGTTTTTTGAGAGAATAAGCAAGTTAAGCGCATATAAAACATAATTCTAAATATGTTGCCGATGCCAAAGATCTCCTGAAAATGTTTCCCACATTCATTTTGCAGTACTTGGATTAAAGCAACTGTATTTATTGCCATTTTTTAGTAGAGAAGGAGAAAAGAAACTATACAACCACACCTTAAACATCCCAGCTCTGATTTTAGACAGGCGTTTACCCACCTGCCATTATTTGCAGAAGCTCAGGGATAATGTTGCTAGGCCTGACAGTAAAGTGCACTATGATCTGGCCAGCTAGCATGTAAATATTTACAGCTAATCTGATCTGCTTGGAAAAAGACTCAGGATTGCACTTACTTAAATCAAAGCTTTTTTTTTTATTCCACTACTTGTGAAAAATGTTGCAAAAGTAGAAAAGTACCAGAAACAAGCAAGCAAAAGATACACTTTTTTGTTTCCTAGAATTCATTTTGACTCTAAAATTATCTGTGCAAAATACAATGGCACATACAAATGTATCAGAGAAAGACAAAGAACTGGTCTTTACATCATCATACACAGCTTGGTATATTTATGGTATGATGTTTAGTATTTCTGCTGGGCTGTCTGTGCTCTCCTTACTAAATAAAGCTCTCCCTATCTATGCAGTTCAGAACTGAGCATTCCTCTACCCAGACAGGATGCTTTGGAGTATTTTGAGACAATGACTGCCAAGAATTATCACAAACTGCCTAAGCAGAATGTGCGTTGGGGGAGGGTGAAAGTGGTTTTGTGAAACAAGTTGCAAAAGCAGCAATGTCCTACCTGTGCCCAGTTGCTGAAGACCTGCCCATTTCCTCCGTAAGTGACAAGCTCCTGAGGAAACTGAAAAAGACAATTTAACAATAAGGCAAACACTTTTCTGAAACATTTCACTGTATCTCCAAGCTATTTTTTAAATCTCAATAATAAATCTTTTCCATAGCTTATTGCATCAACACTCTCTAGATTCTTGAAATCAGAAAATAGCATCAAAAAAGTGATAACTTACAAAAAAAATTTTAAAATTCTTTTCAAAATGAGATGTTTGCTATTGTTACAACGCTATTTTGGACACAGAATGCTACAAAGTGATTCCTGGACTGCAGTTTCTGTAAAAGACAGACATCTCTGTAAACTCCCTTAAACAGGGACTGAGTGACCCTACAGTTTGCTTGCTACTGGCATTTAGAGCTGGAAGAGTCTATGGCCAGCAGGGCATAGTTGCACAGCCTCTCCCCTGCCATTTGTAAAAAAATGCATGACACTGGGCAGTGCTTGTAAGGATGGACTTTGGTCCTGTAATCATCTGGTAAATCTGTCCTTGAGGGACGAGCTTTCAAAGATACAGGAAGAATTAGCACTAATTTTTCAACGTATGTTGTAGAAGCAACGTACTAGAGCTGAGCTCTACCTATCTCACAGACAGTGACCAAGCTCCTCTATATCACAGGAGCTGGAGCAAGCCTTGTTGGTGTTGTAGGAGGCCTCAGAGGTCTGAGTGAGGACCAGGACCTACCGTGCAGAATTAACAACTGCACACAGCAGGAAACTAAAGAACTTAATCCAAAAGACCCCAAACCCCAGGAATCTAAACATAACCACAGGAAGAGTATAGAATCACCTTTAGTCCCTTGCAGGCTTAGCCTCGCAGAAATGGACATTCTAGCGCGGCACTCTGTTGGGAGGCTGCCTTGGCAATACTGAAATTGGCCTGCTTAGCTACCACACAGCAGCCAGCTCTACAGGCACAGCGACCGGCACCTAACTTGGAGCACAGAACCAGCAAAAGTCCTATGAACAACTAAAATCCTATTCAATCTGTGGGAGGAGGAGGAACATCTGCAAAAGGATTATTTTCACCTCTCTGCCTAAATTCTTCAGGTTTTGCATGAGAGCACACACAAAGTAGCTTGCACATTTGCTGCTCCCTATGAATCCAGCTTCCTTATTTTCACCGTGCCTTACCTGAGCCACGGAGGGATCCAGATTATTCATGATCATCAACATAATGGCAGCAGCTGATTTGGTCTTGCAAGGGTAGTCTCCTATGGGGTACGCTCTGAAAGGGTAGTCACAAAAGTTTAGGAGAGACACATCTGATTCACAAGGACAACCACAATAACACACCCCACAGCAACATCCCTGCATGCCAATGCACCCATTTGAGTTGCAGACTTTTACTCAGGGTTGGGAGGAAGGAGAAAGTGCCGATCTGAAATGAAATATGTACCTGAACAGGCAAATCAGGTTTTAACTGTTATCAGAACTAAGCAAAGAACAAAATCGTACCCAGCTTATCATTTGCTGAATCAGTTTATCACAACTGGTTATAAAAAAGGTGGCCAAGAGCTCTCATTGCTTTTTAACTGGATTATTTTTGGAATGCTGGAACTGGTCTTTGTAACACAGCTGCCAGGCTAAGCAGCTAAGTCCTGCAACACCAAGGGAAACAGCATCGGTGGAAGTTGCCTTTAGGCTCATCAGCCCTTGTTATTTAAGATCCTGTCTAAGAAAAACACCCAGCTTGAATTTCAGTCCCAAAGAAACTCTTAAAAACTGAACTAGTTAGGGAATAAGATGCATTTCATCTAGAAAGCTGAGAGGTGAGGTATGGGAAAGCCTCACAAAGGTATCCTGAGTCAGGTTTCCTAGCACTAATGCGTTTCAATGCCAACTGCTGTGATCATGTAACTGTTATCTTCTCCTCCACCATCTGCTTTTTACATCAAATTGCTCTAAAACTTCTAGTCCTAGATTTATACTGTAGCTCTTCAGGGCAGGGACTGTTCCCTTGCTGTGTTTGCACAGGTCGTAGTACAATTGTGCTGAGGCCTCTCAGGTACGACACCAAAAGGAAATATAACCATTGAGCAAGAGTTTTGCTCTTTCCCTTTCTGTAAGCAACACCACCATTGCAGATGCTGGAAATTCCTCAAGGTAGATAGGATCATTTGACATGGTTTCTAAATTATCTTCCTTTTATTGGGCAATAGATCTTCAGTGGCTGCACATTTGCTTCATACGGGGAAGACAACTGAAAAGCTTAGGCTAATGAGTGCCAACTACAGAAGATTTGGACATCCACTGACCAGCTCATGAGCCAAGATCTGGAATGTATATTCTACAGATTTAGCAAACGGACTCCTCCCATGATCATATGTACTTTATCCTAGGTTTTTACACCAGGATACTAAAACAAATGCCTTGTAGTCGTTGCCAAACCAGGAAGGAAAGCATTTGAGTTTCTCTACAATACTTTTTTTATTAGTGTTTTCTGTTTTTCTAAGCTTGATGTGATAAAATAATAGGATTTCTGTGGAATGATAACAATTCATCAAGAGGAGCTATTTGCACATAATATTGCTTGGAACATAAAAATCCCAAAGTTCAGATACCAGCTGAGTATGCTGATATGGGAACATGGCTGTCAAATGTCACAGAACCAAGCTGGACTGTGCTCCCTGGGACATACAGAACAAAAATCAAATACTACCAGACTTCAGAGAACAAAAGTAATTTTCTTAATCTGAGACTGTAAGAATCTGTTAGAAAGAGTGATCACTGAAATGGTCACAAAGAAAAAAAAAAATATTTGAAGCTAACAAAGAGTTGCTGATGCCAGTGATGGAAACAAGATGGTGGACCATCTCATCCAAGCCTACTTGGAAGGTGCTCTCATCTGCAGTTGAGGACTAGGGTCCTATGAAATCCAGCTCTGCAATATCTTTCAGACAGTCTTCCAGTTGTCCTGCCCTTAGCTGAATTCTGCAAGAGTTGACCCCACACTAGTATGGACAGCACAGAAATATGGATGTATGTGAAAATCAGAGTGCTTTCTAGTTGCTTGCTTTATTCAGATTTCTGTACAGACATTAAACAGGCCCCTGCTGGATGCAAAAAGGAATCAATCAGTCTAAAAAAAGCAGCTAGCCCTTGGCAGCCCTCTCTAAAACTGTTCTGCTTCACAAACATTAGCCCCATCAGCCCTAGAATGAAGTGATTCTCCAAGATCAACAGGCAACAGTCACAGCATATTACAAACCAGGGTCAGATACAGGTTCCAATGACAGAAAAATGTACTGTCTTTCTTTTAAGCCCAGAAAGCCTTCTCTGGAACTCTGGGAGACAACCAGCCACTCACAGCAGGTCTCAGCCCATCCACCCATCTATCTGATCTTACTTCTTGGTTCAGTTGAGACTTGACTTTCAGCAGCTCAGGACTACTGCAAGTTTTCTGTCCAGGTTGCACTCAGAGGTCTCTGAGTAATGACTGGCCTCTAAAAAATAAACCTTGCCATGGGTCAGAGCATTTGGATCTCTGTGTATGGCAAAGATGGCACTACCAAGCACAAAACCTTGCACAATCCTTTCCCTGCATTGAGTGGTGCTAAACTTTCCAGCAGCGAGACTGTCCTGGCCCTGCCATAGCCCATTGAGAAGGGTACACACTGTCTCCCTACTAGTCCCATGGGACTCTCATGAGGACAGAGAACAATATGAAAGCTGCAGGATGGAGGATCGCTGTTATACAGTATCCCTCACTGGAAATGAAACCACTGCTATCTAATGATACACAGAACATCCAATTTATTCAGATGACACACTTCATTAATATGTTATGACATGACTTCTACAAGAGGTAAATTAGGACACAGCAATGCCACTATTTAAAGGTCACCTTCACAGGTAAAAGCTGGTAAGAAAATGGCAGCCAAATAAAATGGGAACCATCCAGTTCTTACCTCATCTCAATATCTGGAAAGAATCTGTACATATAGATATGGCCGTACAGCCTGAGTTCTTCAGCAAATTCCAGTGCCAGCTTCTTTTGTATTTCAGGTGGAAAATAACGCAAGGCGTTGCGCAAAGCCAGCTGTCAAAAAAACCCAGGAGAGACAAAAATCAATGTAAAAGAGAAATGGAGGCAAATGGGTGGCCCTGAACTATAATCAGTCAGCTGGAAGCCTGCCTAAGCTATCACAAGGATGATATAATTTAAAAGGCCAAGCTCACACCAGGGGAGCTCCGTTCCTGCTTTCCTTTTGAAGTGTTTCCACCTGCATCTTTCCTTGTAGATTCAATTGCTGTACACATGTAACCCTCCTCTTTCCATCCCCAGAATCGGCATGGAGAGACCTTGGAGATTTGTTAAGCAGTGCTCAACCCTATCAGTATCAGACACGGATGAATTCCTTCTCACAGTACTAGGGGGCACTGAGCTACCAAGGAAAAAAAGTGTTCAGAAATCCTTAGACTGAGACCCTGAACTCCTGGAGACACTGAAGACCCTACTGTACTTTCCATTCAATAAAGGGATCTTAGCCCTGCGTGATGTAACATACTCTCAGATGAAGATGCTCTTGAGCTAAGTTTTTTTAAAGATTCACTACATTTAGCATCCTAATGTGTTGCAAAGGGTGGTGGTTTGCATTATTTTATTGATGCTACATGTATCACTTCCAAATTAGCTGAAGCGATTACTAGGCACTGAATTAAATTCTGCAGATGATACTACGTGGATTATACTCCCTATTGCCTTCAAAGACATTATCTATGGTTTGCAAAGTACAGTATGTCCTTTTGGATGAAAGAAACCATAAATAAATCACTGCCTTTAGTAACAGTCTGTTAAGTCATGTCTCCGTATTCCATGTTCCATTTGATTAAAACCATAATGAGAATAAAGATTTTGTAATCTTTAAAAAGCCATTTTCATGCAAAGATGCTGAAAGATCCTATGAGTTCCCTGACAGATGATAACACTATCTAAATGACTTTTAGTTGAAGAGATTCACAAATCATATGGGATTTCACATCATCTTCAGGTTGATTTTTAATGGCTGTGGAAAGGATAGTAAAGGATCAAGTTTGCTTCCAAACCTGATAACAGCCTACAAAACCAGGGAAGCCCAGTTTAGGAAAGGGTTGAGTATAGCAAGGATACCTCATGTTTGTGACACCTGCCGTTGGCAGTTCAAAGGGTTATGGAAGCAAGTCTTTTCTGGAGGAAGTGAAGGTGTAGGTTGTACTACAGGAAATAGGTATCTCCAACAAAGGCACCTAGAACCATCCAGTCTAGGTATCATCACCATCCATCCTGATAAGGAGGCCTGAAAAGCTCTTTAAAGCCCTTAGTTCACTAATAAACTTCCTCATTCAACATGACTGTGGTCTGGCTTTTATGGCTAGAGCTCTCCAGCCCCTTCATTTGAGCATGCTGGTCTCATATACCTTAGAGCAGACAGAAAGAACAATATCTCTATATCTAAAAATGCCCCATACTAAGAGAGCTTTTTCTTGGCATACTTGCTACTGAACAGGCATATGGGTCAGACCCTTTCAGAGCAGTGAAGCTATACTGATTTATACCAGCTGAGAATCAGACCAGTAATACCCTACAAATTAGATTTGCCGCTCTACACAGAGAATGACAAGGGGAAAACCTATTTACCAGATGAGAAAATGCAACTTCCATCTCCAAATACCACTTTATTCTTCTCCAATTAGATAAACAGTCATTTTTCACAGGCATGTTATTAACAAACACAAAAATCCCAGCTATATCCAGACCATGTCAAAATACGCGGGGATTTTCAAAGTCAATCTCAGTGTCAAGCAGCCATCACAGTAGGTTCTAGATCTTAGAAACAGTAAGAATATAATCACCTGCACCACTTGCAACAACAAAATCAAGAAGAAAACATTGCCACATTTGGTAATTTGTCTGCCTATGAGAACTACAGGGAACTATCAGGATGAGTGTTTTGCTTCCAGTTTGGCAAGGATCACCCAGTCTTTGATCAATATATTATGTGTATTATAATGAAACTGATAAACAAATGTTGTTCTTCACTCTAAAAATACAAGCAAGCAAAATCTGGTTGGATTTTCAAATAAATTCACTTAGACTGAGCCTCTACCCTGTTAATGTTACACATTAGCAGAAGCCTGAATTTTGATGATGCAAACATTAATGAAACATGAACTTGCATGTTATATGAAGGGTGGGAAGGGCGCCTTGGTTGCACAGACAATAGAGAGCTGATCTTATGAAAGAGGACTGAGACTGGGGCTTGTTTAGCTTAACTGAACAAAGGTGACATTCGATCGTTGTCTCACCGCAGCATAAACGTCAAAGCAGGAAGGAGCTTCAGGGAAATGCTAGAATAGGAATAAATAGCTGTGAACTAGCCACAAAAAAATGTAGTCTTGAAATCAGAAGAATTAAAGTTTTAGAGATTCTGAAACAGTCTCCTGATAAGAGAGTTAGGGTGCTTAAAATTGCTTAGATGGAGCCTGACTGCTTGATGAAAGGGCAATTGCCACGTGTATCAAGAATTTTGCATATTCATTATTGAGTCATAAACTGAATAACCTCAGAAAGGCACTCAAGGGGCAAATTCAAACAGACTGTTCATCATGCTGTGTGGAAAGGCAATACAAGGCCATTATTTGTTACATTTCATTAAAGCACCATATAAAACATTATTCTGACCTTTAAGTAGCATTGATTTTACCTATACCTGACACATTGCACTCTGAATATTAGACATTGTGTGTTTGATATTTAGGTGTTCTTCCTGTTCAAAACTTCCACTGACAGAAGCTTAAGCTGTACATGTTCAGCACCTCTTGAAAACTAGGTCCAGAGTTCATTGGTGTCTTAAAAAAATAATCAATTGCATTTACGCTCCTGAGCCTGATTGGTTGTTTTAAAAAATCCACTCTGAATTTGCTGAGTTACTGATTCAGATCAGCTCAGTGCAATGCAAGCATCAGATGCAAAGTCTTCCTGTTAGATCCGCCAGCTAGATCTAACGTTTGATTCTTGTGATTAAGCTCTAGCCACCAGTAGGGTGTCTTTTTTTTGGATTCATTGGCATTTATACAGCAAAACATGATCCTGCTGCCATTTAGTCAAGATTCACACCTCTCAATGCCAAGAAAATGTAGTCAAAAGAACCCATGAAATCCTGCTCCTATCGATCAGCTGTAAATATCTGTTGTGAGATTCTCTTGAGAAATCAAGAATACTAGCCTCTTTGATAATTGATGTTTGCTGAAGAGCCAGTGCCTCTTCAGAAGGAATGGCATTCATTTCCCTTTTCTAACAAGATCATCAGGACTGCCAATTTAAGGACCTTGAGACACTCAAGCAAAAAGATTTGTAGTCTCCCTGTTTACTGAGGGGAAGGAAGGCATGAGGCAAGGAAGTGATTAGCTAAACTCTACAACAGTTTCATTCTTAGTTCTTCTCTTTCCCAGTAGAGATGTTGCTTGCCTCCCACTTGTCCTCTTCTGCCTGATGACATCCATACCCAGAATCTTTGCTGGCACTATTCTCTAAACAGCAACTGTAAAAGCAAAATGCTTGTTTCATGTATTATTCTTCCTGACAGGTCCCAGTTTAGATCAGCTCAGCTGGGAAGTAAACATGGTGATTTCTGACTGGCCATTGCTATAAATGTCCCATGGGCTGTGAAAGTTTAACAAAGTTCTTCATCATCCAGACATTCCAGAACAGCAGCCAACAGGTTGGCCTTCCCAATCCACATATAAGCTTTTAAAAGTGGCCTCATTTCTGGATGCATAAAGCAACCATTAAGGTCAAATGTCCTGCTGCTTCTCCAGCAAGTTCAATAAGAACTTTAGGTGCTATGCAACTTCACAGGCTCTGGTTTTCAGCTTTGTACTAGGGTGTCATGAAGCACCAAGGCCCAGCTGCTCCCTAAGTGATCTGGAGCCAGAGTAACACAGCCAGCAGGACAGGCACCTCACCAGCCAGGGTCCAGCCTCATAGTACCTGAGGGAGGTGAGCAGGGCAGCCCAGGGATGGCTGCCAGGTTCCACCAGGAGTCCAGGTCATCAGGCAAATCACGGTGATGTGCAGGTCTGGGGCCCAGCTAGGAGTGCAAGTCAGGATCAGGTCTGGTGATGGTTATCACAGAGAGATAAGGCTCAGAAATCCCCAGGAAGGTTCATAGTGGCAAGTCAGCCCACAGGTTGGAGACCGGACCAATGCAGTCCATGGCTGGGCACAGCAACAAGCTGTGACAGAACTAGACACAGACACATCTCCAACATAACTAAGGTAGGAGTCCCAGGCCTGAGCTTAAATGAAGTTCCTAAACCTATGAGTAGAGGGCATGGGTGGAGATCTCAGCTGAGGCTTGTCAAGGTCATCAAGACCTATTACTGCCCTCAGGGCCCCGTGACAGAAACACAAATGATACTGCAATTAGGTAGCAGATGATCGTGCTGGGGTAGCAAGAAGACTGTAACGTGACGTGGCTCTAAGATAAGTAAGGGAACTGCTGTGCGGATGAAGACATACCATATTTTTCTGATTCTGAGCAACACTGAGAAGTGCACATTCTTCCCAAGTTTCATCTTTACTGGAATGTCAATGAGTATTGAGCACGCAATGTCGTTGCTCTGTAAAGGACACACCACGCATAAGATTTTAGGGGTAGCTTCTTTGTAGCATATTTATATTAAGATACAGATGCTGAGAAACAGAAGGCTAGGGTTTCCTGAGCTGTGGAGGGAAAGAGAGAGGATGTGGCTGTTTCAGGCCTCAGGCAAAGAATGCCAAAGGAAGAGAACTCAGGAAACATATAAACAGAATCAGTTTTGAGAAATGACTTGATTTATCCAAGAAGATTAAAGTTGGTATGATAGAAAGTATTACATACCTCTTCAGCAAGGCCCAAAACACACAGAACTTTATAAATCTCACTTACAGGATTTCTATTATAACCACGAAAGGAGGACCAAGAAAATAAAACATTGGCAGTGCTAAGGTTTATTATTATAGAAAGGGCTAAAACTGGAATGAAGGCATATGAAGAGAGGGACAAATCCTGAGGAAATTAGCAGAGCATTATTAACTTCACTTCTGTCAAAGCTTCACCTCAGTATTTCAATTAGAAAATGAACACAGTGTCATACATAAAGACAAGCCTCACAATATGCTCAGCATCATACGCTGCCAACAAAATGTGGAAGCTTTTCTCAAGACTTAAAAACCACCTCATAGACAGAAACAGACAAACTTTTCTATCATTGGCTGTCCACATGTTTCTCTAAGCGTGGAACACCTCTTAAATACCAGCTGATCCTCTAACTCTATTAAGAGTTTAAGGTGAAAGATTAAGAGTAAAATAAATCAGAAAGGAAGCTTTTAAATCTTTAACAGTCTAATAAAAAACCCAACTAGCATGACATCTTATCACATGCGGTTGATAAGAAGGAGAGATGAGGGTAGGATGTCAGACAGTAGATGGGACCAGCAAATTGGTCTACTGCCAGCTCCCTGCAGCACTTAAAGGAGGCAGGAAACTATTCCAGTTTCTGTATAGGGAGTGAGGACTTTGTCATTACCTTTCTCTTCCCAGGTAGAGAGTAAGTTTTGGCATCCTTTTGAGAGATACCATCTTCTCTTCTGCAACATGGACTCCTTCATGCTATAGCAGACTTCTCATGGGGAAAAGTGATTTAGCAAAGGCAAGGGATAAAATGCAGATGATTGGCAATGTTCTGACATGCAGTGAAACTCACTCCCTGCTCCTTATCTTCACAGCCATCACCACACACCACAGCTCTGTTCTGCACACTTAGTAGCCACACTTCCATGTGTCTGAGCTCTCCCAGGCACCCACAGGATGCCTCAGCCATGAATGCTCCTGACATTGAAGTTTATCCTCTTTGGATACCTCACAGCTGTTCCTCTTTCTACCGTTTGACAAGGCTCTCCTCTGCTTGTGGAAGTGGACTTTGAAAGAATTTTGTTGTTGATGCCAGTGGGGAACTCCCACGAAGGCAAGGAAGTTGTGTGCAACTTATTAGTGGGGAAGGAACTTCTGTGTTCTGACCAGAATGTCATATTATAAGTGGTTACATGTGATGAAGCACAGACTTCCAAACTAAGGAACCCACCTTATCCTCTCCCACACAAATTCCTAAGGATGTCCACCCATTGACAATTATTTTCTGCTGATGATTTTTTTAAAATCTTGAACATGAAATAATGCAATGATTACTTTAGTATGTACGTAGACTATTCAAACAAAAGAGACAGGAAACGCATTACACAATTAAAGACAAATAATTAACTCGACTCTCTACAAACTTGCCTAAATTCCAGGACGCTTCAGACTACTGGTTAAAATAAATTATCTTTGGCTCTTTTATGCAAATATACAGATGTGTAGCTTGTACCGTGATGTTGATTTACCACATTTGATGTCTACTGTATTTGAGAGGTTAACTTTCACTCCCATACATATGCAGTGTTTTTGCAACAGCATTCATAATTTCATCTCCAAGGAGCAATGCTGGATTGACAGCATTGAAGTCTCATGCCTCTTATTTAGCCATTTAAAGTCACAGAGCTATTGTGCAGCAAATCTGCCTCCTATCAACCTGCTTATCTCTAGGGAAGGAAGGAAGAAAGCAAGCAAGCAGAAGAGTTTCCAGTACTTTGTTCCATTACCCACTGAAATTTTAACACCAAGGAAATATGTTTGCCACAAAGTTAGGTGCACACTCAGAAAAGCATTTGAGGCAATCAGGTCTGCTTGCCCCAAGCTCCATTTATCTGAAAGGAAGAGAAGTGAGGTCCTGTGAAACCCCAAGTTACCTTTTTCTCCTGAGCAGTGAGATTAGGGGTTCTCACGGGTGCATGGGGTATTCCTTTCCTCCGACCTCTGTTCTCAGGCAAAGGGTATAGAGGAAGGCCACGACAGATTTCCTTCAGGCTGGTCATAGCTGCTGAGGAAATACGAGGAGGAAACGCAAGGCAAACTGGAGAGGTACAAGAAAGGAACGAAGGGTGCAGGCAAGCAAGATGATAAGCGATTGAGGTGTACCACCACTCTGGGGTGATCTCAAAGAGGACAGCCTGTCCTCTGGCTTTTGCAAACTGGCCTGTCAAGCAGAGAGGGCAGGCGGCACAGGTGACACACCTCCCCCCTCTGTGCCATGCCATTGGCTCTTCCCTCCTCCCCCAAAATGAATGATTCACAGTTTTGCAATTTATTCTCTGGGTGCTTTGTCAGCTGGTGCTGTGCTAAGCCACTAGAGCAAACTCAGTCACTTTCCGAATCACCTGATTCCCCCAATGTCCTCGTGAGAGACATGGTCTGGAGCATGAACCTTGCCTGAGACCTCAAGGATTGTGTATTTACATTTATATAGTTTAGGAACTAACTAAAGTTAATCATTATTATTCACGTCACTGTTCATACTGTTCAGCTCAGATGGGCATTCTTTGACACCTCTGGTATGGGCTGTTCCTCAGATCTCTTCAATTCATCTTCTAGACAACAGTGGTTGTCAATGATAACAGAGAAATTTCCCCCTTAGGTGTTAGCTCCTCTTGGCTCACAGGCATGAATGGATTTTAGTAGTATTTAACTGGAAATGTACTCATTAGCACTGGTAATGGTTTTCTCAGGACAGGCAATTATTGGGAGGAAGAATTAAGGCTTTCAGTTCTCAGTCATTTTTATACCCTACAGTCAACAACTGGAAAGTCTTATGGTACTGCCATTCAGACATCACAAGTAAATGAATATACTTGATTTTGATTTTCTACTTACAGTGCAACATGACTCTTGCTCTTCATTTTTAGTTGTTGTTTAAATTATGCAGGAGCTTCTTGATCTTTATTACATCCACGGAACTACAACTCGTGGCCAGGAAATTTTCTCAAGCGCCACAATTTAAGCCTGGTAAAATTAACTGGGAGAAACATTTCAGTTAGGAATAAGCCTAAAACCTACGAATAAAAAAATACTTCATTTTCCCACAAAGGCAGCAATCAACAAGCGATGACAACAAAGCACAATTATTAAATGACAGCATCTCATTAATGTCACATTGGCTTTAGCTCTAGGACATACTGCACATCCCCAGCTCCCACTGAAGATGCTGGAGTTGAAAGAACTCAGAACATCCCAGGGGAGCTGAGAGCGTAGCACACTCAAGCCCTCTGAAGGATACTAACTGTCATTTATGGCAGGAGAATTTCGTTTCATAATTATACAGTATTTTAGCTGTTTTCAGACAGAAGGCAAAGACAAAAAGGACAGGAAAAAGCCTCCTTCATATCTTAAAATTTTCTATTGGGTTTTCTTATGAAGAACATACAAAAAAGGAAGATAAGGGTAAAGTCAGAAAATTCTACCCCAAAACCTAGCTAAATAACCCTGCCGTACGTAAACACCCCAAAGGGGAAATAAAACTGTTCTTTTTCTTCTTTGTATGGCCCACATTCTCCAAATCCCTCTAAGGTCTGATCCTGCACACACATGGGCACAAGAATAACCTCGTCTACATTCGGACTCCCATCACACCTGCTTCCTTCTGTGACATCAGGCAGAAGTGAATGGCGTTACACTGCTGTGAAAGCAGAAGAGAGAGAGAGTGAAGCTGGGAGGGGGGGAACTCACTCCCTGAATTAAAATTATTTCTAGGGCTGAGCACTTTCGCCCCCGCGATTGCTACATGCTGGAACCTCTCCGTGTCGCTGGGAGCTTTGTGTTGGGGTTACCTGAGCAAATCCGACCTCAGGATCATTCCCAGCGTCGGGGGGGCAGGCAGGTGTGCCAGCGGTGGCGGAGCGGACACCCCAGCTTCTCCAGGAAGCCACAAGTCCCCTCGCTGCCTGGCTTGTCCCAGCTCACGTCTGTGATTATGGAAAGAACCCCGGTGCCCGTGCCCGTTCGTACACCGCCTGAGCCATACCTAAACCGAACCCCGACGCCACCCCGCTCTCCCCACGCCTTGTGGGGTGTCCCCGGGGGCGCGGGGCAGTGCCCCGCCGCAGGGCCGGTGTCATGTGCCGGGCGGGCTGGCAGAGGGTGCTGCAGGGACAGCAGGCACCGGCCGGGCGGGCTGCCCCCGCCCCCGCGCACACACACACACACAATCACACACACACAATCACACACGCACGCACCGGCTCCCGGAGGAGAAGATGCGGCAGGGAAACAACGCCTGTATCTGAGCGCAACAAGGACCAGCCCAGACGAGGAGGTGCGGAACCGACCCATCCTCCTCCTCCTCCTCCTCTTCCACCCTAAAAAGCAAAAA
>VZSZ01005648.1:169836-241438 GCA_013398815.1 Ibidorhyncha struthersii
GGGAGTGGGGGGGGTGGATAGGGCAGGTTGCCAGGGGGAGCCCAGGCAAAGCCAAACCGGAGCTTCACCAAAAGCAAGGAGCACAAATGAAAGTTTTGCAATAGCATCCAAAGGACCGGACCGAAGAGAGCGCTCCGCATCGCATCAGCCCTCGATGGTGCATTCGAGGGGCCGCATCAGGGATGTGAAGGTCCCCGGCCGGCTGCATGGAGAGGGGTAAAGACACAGAAAATCCCTGTTATTTATTTATTTCTTGGAAGCAATGTACGGGTGACACCCAGAAGGCATCTGAGCCCTGAANAAAAAATCCCACCTCTGGACGTAAATGAGAAGAAGAATGACACAGCAGCCTTGACCCCTTACACAGAGAGGAAGGTGAGCAGAAAGAAAGAAAATACAGAAAAGCCATGCAAGCACCAAACCTGTAGATTACTGCAGCTCTTTTTTGCTTCACTGAGGACAGATATTTTACTGACAGCCATGCAGCGTAAAGGCATCATGCTGATTGTGCTCTTGGAATATTTTATTTCTGGCCATGGGGAAGCAGGTAAGCAAAATAAATCAATATTGCCATTCTGAAACAATTTATCCTAAGTTTAGCAAGGGGAAAGGGAATAGAAATCAGATCTGTTTGTTAAAAAAATATGTCAACAACTTTATTTTAGATTGGATTTTTATAAGGAATCTGGGTTAGTCAATATATATACAAATGCTTCTTATTCCCTGCAATACACAGCTTTATAGCTCAGTTTCCTCCAAGACTTATAATAGAATGTACAGTTTCATTCATCCTTAAAAAAAAAAAAGTGTATGATTTTTGAGAACAAAAGAAAATAGAAAGAAAGAGGTAGATGGATTGAGATATGCTGGATATTTGTTTTGAGGATGAAACACTGCCTTCCTATGTAGGACAAGAGTGAAACGACCACATCCTTGGACAGCATCACTGTAGGGATCTGAATTATTCTCTGTTAACTTAATTTTGTGTCATTATAAGTCAGAGACACTGTTTAGGAATTACTATTTATGCACGACAGTCCATTCATTCAGTGTATTCCCTGAATTAATAGTCAACATGCAGTAGACAAGATTAAATTAGCATAAGAGAAAAAATGGATTAGGACAGAAAGAGAAGTTGATGAGTAGTGTGTGCATGTGGGTGTACAAATAAGCATACATAGGAATGATACAGCTGTAATGGTATTTACATAGGGTCCTAAAAATACCTGGATTATGATAGGGACAAATTGCTTAAGGGAAAGGAAGCAAAGCATTAGATTTTTTTCTTCCTGCTGTGTTTTAATACATCTTTAAGTTTAAAAGGGATGAATTACAAAGATCAGGTCAGAAAAATAAAAATAATTATTGACAAAACAACAATACATCCTTGGTGACTTTCCCTGTGAGATATTGGCTTAGGATGTCTCTTTTTTTATAGGAAAGCACATCAGTGGTTTAAATTTCACCTGTGTGCTCAGAGTATTAGGATAGGAACAACACTCTTCATGCAGTGATTTGAAAGTGATTGAAGTGTTCAGCTACCCTGCAAGCTCCAGTAAAGTCAAAGGTAGATCAGGTGGCTTCAGCTCAGATTATTCCCTAGCTACAACCTTTTTGATAACATAGACATCAGATTTCCATAACTGCAAGAGATATTTTCTTTATAACTGAAAACAGCTCATAAATTTGCAATCCTGTCATAATCTCCAGTGACTCATTTGGCTGTCTGTCACAACCTGACAGGGAATGAGTGCAGGGAGGACATGTACCTTAGTCCTCTTAGTGTATTACCTTGGGCAATCACTAATTTCCCAGACTCGGACTCTCCCTATAGGACACATATGTTGACACACAGCACAGAAAGGTTACAGACGTGTCTTGTGAAGTTGCTGATACCACTGCGGAAAGCAGCCAGTTATAAACTAGCTTAAATTTGCTCTGCATCCAATTCACAAAGTGAAAATGAATCTTCAAGGAAATGCAGCCCACAGCTGACTGCTTGGAACGTGAATTTGAGGGGAGGGAGCGTGTTCTGTATGGAGCTAAACACACTCAGAATAATGGTGTAGGACATAGTGAACAACAGCAAAATAATTAGATATTGAAGGTGATGATGCTAAGGGTTCAATGTCACTTTACATAAACGCTGCTTGGTCAAAAGGTTGCACAATTTTTTATATTTTATTTTTAGAAGCAATATAAAAATCTTGAATTAACCTTGAATCTTTACAGGTTCTGTTCCAGGCAGGGCCAGTACTGCTCAGACTGAGTTTAGTTCAGACAGTGCTTAGCCCATCTGTGTAAAATGATTTGGAAGTCTCAGCCCTTTCCTGAGCAAGCAGAGAGGTGTACAGGGAAGTACATTTTTGACATACTTTATTAGTCTATGCAGAAAAATCCCTTTTCAGCCCTATAGTTGATCCCTCCTGGTCAGAATTGAAACAAATTGATGGGACAGTTGTGTGGGGAGTACATGAAGCACAATATTTGTGGGGAGTACAATATTTGACTTCTGCCATCTCTGTGCAGAGAAGACAGTCTGGCGTGTCAAAATTAGCTCCTTAGATCTTTAAATATAATGCCAAGGGAAAAAAAAACACCAAAAAAACCCAAACCAAAACAAAACCACAAAAAAAAACCTTAGTTGTTAGGCTGGAGAAGTCACCTAGGTTTTATATTGTGAGATGTGACACTTGGGTGATCCTTCCCCTAGTTTTATGCAGGTGGAGTGCGTTATTCCCCTCAAATAAACTCTGCAGTGGTCTGAAAACCCTTGCATATTGGGACAGTTACCGGGACTGACAACAGCTTGGGCTCTTGCTTCAGCCCCAGCCAGCCCTGGACCTCCCCAGGGATGCTGTGCCCCGGGGAGCAGTGCCTGGGCCAGCTCTCCTCCCGATGGCAGCCCTCCAAAAGGGGGCGTGGTGTGGTCAAAAATGGCCATTTCTAGCACCAAGCTTAAAATCAATTGCAGGACCTGCTTATCGGCAGGGTTTGTTTTCCTCTGATCTGGGGTTATTCAGCTCATCTGCAAATGAAGCTGTAGGTGTTGGAGCCCATCGTTGCTCCAGAAAGGACGCGGGCAGGCAGACTGCAACTGGCCGCAATGGAAGACACCCCAGACCTGGGATCTTATTTTTCTGTCCATGCCTCAGGTTATGGAGGCAGCTTGGTTTCGTAGCATATTCAGAACTTCATTTCTGGGGTATTTATGAAGGCTGGCTCATTAGCTCCACTTATCAGTGCTATTTCAGTGTAGAAATATATCAGGCTACTCATAAATGGAGGAAGACTTACCAAACTTACTGCATCTTGGCCAGACAAACCAAAGGGTTGTATAGCACTTCTGTTGTAACTAGCATTAAGGGGTAAAGATCTAGGTCTGATTAATAAAAACTTGAGCAACTCGTGTCCTTAGGGTGGTTAGCTTTAAAAGAACATTTAAAAGTTTTTGGTTATTAAGAAAAAAGTTAAACAGATATAGAACAAGTGAAATCCAGGTTGGACATAGATGCTGAAACCACTCCATCAAAAACATAGCAGAAGATGCCCAAAGGTTTTAGTGTTTACATGTTGGTCAGAACTGTGAAATTTGTTCTTCTGTCTCACTGTAAGAGACTTGAACACACAAAATCATAGATTTGCATATGGAAAAGAACTAAAAATTTCAATTCAAATAACTCCGAAAATATTGGGCACCTTTCCAGTCACATCAGAAGGCTTTGACTGAGTTGCCATATGACCTTTCTTCTGTCACCTATCCAATGGAGGGTGAAAAAAAACTTAAAAAAATTGAACCTGTTTTTAATGTCTACGATGTTCTGTTGCATTACAAGGCCCTGAAGTAAGCGATCTCTGTTTGAAATAGTGTCCCAGGAATATCAATAGTATCACCTCCCTCGAACTGTATGATTCCCTAATCACCAGATAACACCATTGTTATAACGCATGCTGGGCATGTGCCATTGACCTGACACTTTGTGGCGCAGCTCTGAGGGACCAGAAAACAAACAAATAAATTAATCACACCATTTATGAAGCCAAGCCATCCTCCATGGAGTAAAAGCTAATCAACTTCATAATAACATGCAGTGCCCATGCACAATCAAACTGTTTAGTACTTTATGAATTATTCAGTAAGTCCTCCTGGCAGTTGGGATAAGTTGTTTGTTCGCCTGGCTGCTCTTTCTCTTCTGCAGCAGTCCCCTCTCGCTGTCCAGAATCAACATTTCATGTTCTTTCCACAGATTCAGTGAGTGATGGACAGGCTGCGCTATCCTTGTGGCCAAGCAATGTTTTCCCAATTGATTTCCTTAAATGCAAAGCTTTTAATCGACTGCAGATTTTGTTTTCCAATGTCTCTCCTTTCAAACTCCCTACTGCTAATTTGCACTTTGTTCTTCTCCCATTTTCCTAATGACACAGCAGTTCAGACAGGAACTGTTTATTGATGTTGCTGCATTAGCAGGCAGAGCAGATAAACCTTCTTGTGACTGTTGTTCAGGAGAACAACTATGTTTTTCTTCCTTTTCCAGGTTCAGATAAAAACAGCTGAAAAACTCAATACAAGACTAATAAGCCATTTATGGGAAATATAAAAAGCAACCATACCCTTTAAAAAAAAACTTTCCTATTTTACTTTCTCACATTCTTGTCTGCAAAGCTTCCCCTATATAGCTCCTTAAATTTAGAACTCCAGCATCCCATTTCCTCTATGAAAGCTTCAGTGGTGTGATCCACCAATAGAGATGGACTTTCTTTTAATTACATGGTATATTTACCCATAATCCAATAGCCTGTGTAACATGGACCCATTCTTAATCAAAGCTAAGTAACCTGACTCTTAGTCAGAGCTAATGCTTATTCAAAGCTCAGTTGTAAGACCAATCTCACTTAAATTCCCTGGATGCAAACATGACACCTTTCTGCAGCACTAAGCAAAATCAGTTAATATCCAATCTACTTTAAACACAGAAATTGCTATGCTTTCCTTACTTCCAGTAATTTTTACCAAACAGCTTGGACATGAACATGAATCTAAAGACATTCTTGAGGCATACAGTTGTAGCTCATTATATTTTTGCTGATCTGCAAGGATAGATTTATCTTTATTTCAAGAATTCTGCATGACTCAGTGAAATTCACCCTCCAGACCAGTCAAAACCTTGGAATTTCGGATGCTCTGCAAAAAGGACGAAGCTCTAAACAGCTTTTGTGGAAACTCGAGTCCTTTTTCAGGACAAAAAGACTCAGAGAAATTGCAAGGAATCTCCCAGATAAAATCTCTGAAGCTTCTAGTGTTCCCCTGCAACTGTACTAGGCTCAGATGGAATAAGAAGTTCATAATCAGAAAGAAAATACATTGAAATGGTCATCAGGCAGTCAGGATGGTGTGAGGTGGTAGAGAATCTCCAGTAGTGCTAAGAATCACATGCTCAGTTGAAGTCGGGGAGCAAAGAACAGAACTGATAGAGCCAAACATCCCCATCTTCTCTCCTTTCCTCTCCAGCTGACTTCTGCAACTCTTCCTGTCTCATGAAAATTCATCTCTGTGCTGGCACTGGGAGTGGTGGTGGGACTGAGGAGGGGCAGCTTTCATTCCTTTGATCTGAGGACGATTAGGTGCACATGTAATTCAGGCACTGCTGCCCTCTAAACTCTGCCAGTCTTCTACTGGGATACTAAAAAAAATCTTGACCAGCCCATTCCAGCCACTGGTGGAAGACAACCTCCACCAGGAGGAAATACACTATGTCTCCAGAGCCCCTCTCTTTCCCTGAGGCTGCTGCTTACAATGTCTGTAAAGCAAATGCACATTAAGTTCAAATTCCTTTGAAGGGGACTTCTACCTGTTTCTAAGAGTAGTCAAGAGCATTTTTGGATGATCTGCTTCCTTGCTATCTGAAGTTTAAGACTACCTTAGGCTGTACGTAAGCTAAAATGGCACACGCCATTGGTCAATGGGATTCAGTGGACATACAGCAACTTTGTTTTGTGGCCTAATCCTGCGAAACAAAATGCATGAGGTGTTTTCCAAAACAATGTCAATCTCTGTCCTTTCTCTTCTGGCCTGTGCAGAAATATCACTAAGGAACTAAGGACAGAAGCCACTCAAAGGCAAAACTGTGCATGCTGGACACATTTTTTCACCTTAAACATTCCTTTTGGAAAGAGGGACATGTTTCATCCAACTACATTTACAATTTCAGTATTTTGTACGGCTCAATTGGAGAGTCTTTTCTTTGACATAACTCAATTTTAACACTTATTTTGGCTGAGGAAAGGCTGAATATAATCCAAGTAGGGATTTTAAAATCTGACCTAGAATGTTGAACTAATAGCTGACCTTTGAACTGCTCTTAGATTACCCAGAGTTTACGGTCATCCTATGTTTCATTGGAAAGGTCATTTCCTGTAGGACTTACATCCAGTTATCTGACTTGTGACCTCCTGGATTAGATTTATGACCTTGCAAGGTCAGTCCTTAACTACTTCTAGACTGTTAAGTTGCAAAGAGGACATTGTATGTCATTAGAAAAGCAGTTTTCTCCAGTATGCTAATAAAGTTTTGGAATGACCTTTACTTCCAGTGTCACAAGACACTACTGATTTTCAAAAAATATTAAGACTTTGGAGTTATCCCTACCTTTTATAAATTTAGAAATAAGTAGATATTTAGAAGTAAGAAAAAAATGCCAGTATTCGCAAACTTGGCAAACAGAATATAGTCACCTACCTCCATTCAAGGTACTTAAACAAAAGAGAGACTTGATTTTTAGCTCTGCTAAGTATCAACAACTCCAGCTGATCTCAGTAGGAACAGTAGAAACCCAACACCCCTCAAAATTACGCCAGTAACACGTAACTATAGAAATACGTGCTTTCTTTATGTGTGTGTATGTGTATTAGTTTTTGTAATTTGCTGGGCAGGAATCATCTCTCTTCTTAATGTATTTACAGTGTACAGTACAGTTTGACTTTGCTTTCTGATAACAATGAAGATAAATGCATTGAATACATTCAGTCCTCAGATACAGAGCTTTACTAGAGCGAAAGTAAAAAAACACAAGTTTTCTGTGGTTAAGCATAAAATTCAATAGACTGACACAACTGCATTTTCAACAAAAATCAAAGTTAAGCGTCATAAGCATGAATTTTCTATAGACCTCAGTTTCTGAGTTAGGCACCAAAACCAAAGACTAGATTTACTGAAAAACTCCCTCCAAACTTCGTGTGAAAAGATGAAGTAGCTCTCCTTAGAAGGAGTCCTCTTGGATGTCAATCCCCAGATGAGGACTCCAAATATTTGCATGGTCACCAGTGTTATAGACTGAGAACTATTTGAGAAATTCTGCTTAGTTGTGTTTCTTTTGCCTGTCTTTCAGATCCCATGAGGCTACAAGCCTTCCGCTGTAATGGCCGTTCTTGCAACCCTCCAGTGGGAAACCTTGCAACAGGGAGGACTCCAGTCACTCTCACCACGTGTGGCCAGAACAGTACAGAACTGTACTGCTTCTACCCGGACCAGAATGTCCTCCATCAGGTCTCCCATGGCTGTGGGCAGCCTCGCTGCACCAAATGCAATGCCAACCAGCCTGATAACTCCCATCTCCCTGCTGACATGACAGACGATTTCTTTGCAAACCCCATCTCCTGGTGGCAGTCAGCCCAAGGAGTACACAGGGAAGAAATCAGACTGGACTTTGAAACAGAATTCTACCTGACCCACGTCATTGCTGTGTTCAAGTCACCTCGCCCAGCTGCGATGGTGTTGGAAAGATCCCAGGACTATGGGCAGACTTGGAGACCCTACAAGTATTTCTCTGTCAACTGTACAGCAACTTTTGGGCTCCAGGATGACCTTGTTGAGGAAGGCTCCATGTGCACTTCCAGATATTCAGATGCAGTGCCCTGCACCAGAGGAGAGGTAAGCAATAACTGAGGTTTGGACTAAGTTTAATATCAAACAGCTGAAGACTGGCTTTGCCCAGAGAAGTTGTGGATGCCCCATCCCTGGAGGTGTTCAGGGCCAGGCTGGATGGGGCTTTGAGCAACCTGGCCAAGTGGAAAGTGTCCCTGCCCATGGCAGGGGGGTTAGAACTAGGTAATCTTTAAGGTCCCTTCCAACCTAAACCATTCTATGATCCTGTGAAAATCAGAGAGTGTGTGCTCAAAGAGATACTGTGCATATACGTTAATAAAGGTAGTGCATCCCCAAAGGCTTTTTGTTAAGAAAATAAAGGGGAAGAAGAAGAGAAATTATTTACCAATGAAAATGAACAGAAATGCTTTAACAAATTTCTTCTATGAGACTTGCACAGAATAGGATTAACATTGCCTAATTTTACCTTGCAGATGCCAATAACTGAACTAGAATTCCAACAAAATAGACATATGGAAATACACATTTGTACAGACTAATTTATCCAAACTGTTTTCGTACTTTAGGATGACATGAACAGCATGGTCTTTCTATTTCTTCTCCATATAAAAAGTCCTAGATGATTGGATGACTTTTAAATACATCATCCCCCTAAGTTTAGTGTAACTTTTCTTGCTGGGGGTGACCACTCTGATTGTATTGAGCCATAGCCTCCAGAAATTAAACCATTCTGAAGCAGGAAGCAGGAGTGAGCAGCCAGGTTTCACTATTCAACAGTGGGAAAAGGCCCTCCCTTGGTATGAATATTCTGATGTGCTATTAAACATACGCAGAAGGCTTTCTTTTAAAATAAATGTACAATTGCTCTGATAAATTCCTCTGACAAGAATATTAAAGACTGCTTAGTAATCAGATAGGTAGTTTAGTTATAACCCTTTTCATTCATCAATCTTGAAATAGTTTAGATGGCAAAGACAGTAAATATTATTGGTATCGTTTTATAGAGGAGACAAATGCACAAAGGGAGATTATAAGAAGACACACCTAGAGTCACAACAGAGGCTGGAGTCCTTTCACTTCCTTCTCTCTTCCTTAGAGAAGTCACAATCCTCTTGGTTTCCCTCTCTGGAAGTGATCATGCAGGTTTGGCAGTAATACCTCACTGCAAATTAAGCTCAGGTGTGAGGTGAATGGTCCAGATAGGTTTCAAAAGCACACTGGTTTCAGCGATGCACTTCAAAATGCACTTGAGAAGAAAGAAACCAGTGTACTATACCTGAGACAGGGAAACAGCAATGAGGAGAGACTGAGTTCATCTTTGTGCAACAGGCTGAGAAACGTCTCTGTGTCTTAGAAATCTGGAGCAGATCATTTGACTACTAAACTGTCTTGTTCCTGGAGTAGTAATTGTGCTGGTCAGTTATCATGGTACATTGAAGTCAAATACATCCAAATGTCTTCTGTAGGGAGATTACAATTTGCCACGTCAATACAGAATTTAGGCAACTAATACAATTTTCCACTCTTGTGTGCCTTCCAATCAAAAATCTGGAAGTACTTTGCAAGATCCATTTAATGATCTTCAGCACACATATAAGGGTCTTGTTGCCATTTCACAGATGGGGAAAGAGCAGCACAGAAATGTGAAGCGTTTTGTGGTAAAACAGGACAAATCTGGTTGAGTAAGGAAGAGAATGCAAGGTCTGAGGCAAATGCCTTGGCCTTAAAAGCAAAACAACTCTTCCTTCTTTAGTGCAGTATCCCCTGTTGCCCTGCACTATGCTGGCTTTTGTGCTAACTTAACCTTGGGGAATATCATTAAGACCATGTGTTACTGCTACAACAAATCTGAGAAGTGGATGGCAGAAAATCAAATAATAAAACATTCATCCAACACAAGCCTTTGTGATTACAAGTGTCAAAATGATTCTGTCAAGTTGGGCAGCAACTGCATTGCAATGAAAATGTGTATGCTTAATCAATCTACGCTGTGGTAGTAGATGATAGAAAACAATAGTAATAGTAAGAATAGTTATATCTTTACGGGTCACACCCTTGCAGATCCCAAATACTTTCATGAACTGTTACATGAATTGAATACATACAGAGGTCACTTCCTTCACGGGACGGAGAGCTGAAGCTTTAAAGTAGTACACAGGAATCTGTATGGCAACTTAGCAGAGAACAAGACAAATACTGTTTCACAGCACATTAACCCAAAAGGATTCTGAAGTTCTGGACAGACTTTACAGAGTCCTCTTAATGAATCCATGTTATGCCACTATGGCAAGGGTGCAAAAGCATCAGGCTTTTCAGGTCAGCAATACAACACAGCAGATTCTTTTGTGAATGAATATAAAGGCAAGCAGGGTGTAGTTATTTAAAGTGATACCTGATCAGATCTGCCTGACACTGCTACTCTTACTACAAGTCTCACAGGAGCTTTGCCCACGCATGTCAGAACTGCAATTTTACATCTTATTTTAAAGATGTCACAAATGCCACCAGGGCATCCTCTCAAGCGCTGACTCACAACTGACTTGGAAGGAAGCTGACTGAATCCCCACCACTACTTTCTGCAGTGTTCTCTACTTCTCTTTCACCTCCACTCTGACCTATCCAGTTACGGATTCTGGATAAGCCTTGGATTGCTGAGGAGCTCACATCACAAGCTGACCACATTTCTGAAACGATCAAAACCATTCTGACTTAAATGCTAATTAATGCTCTGAGATAAACACTGGCTTTCTCTACTGAGGGAGTTGAAGTCATTTCCAGTGCATGGCACTCAGGTTTTTCTTGGGCATTGTCCTATTCACTTGGAGAAGAGACACAAATTCCTTTTTAACAGGGAACAAAAGGAATCAAAAAAAGAGATGACTTACTAAGAGCACTTAAGATTTAAAACCCATGTGGGATACACCATGAAGCAAGATTTTGGGTCAACTGGCATCCAGAACTGAGAATGTAGGTGTGAAAGGAGAAGGTGGTAGAGCTGCAGTAACTTACATGCATCTATAAACAGAGATGCACCTCCATGAGTCAGAACACCCTGGTGGTCCTCCAAGACCACTGAAAGAGGGTTTTCCTGGGAGCGTGTTGGGAAACTTGGCAGAAGGGAAACTTTTTGAGACTAGAATGGAAGCAAAAGACATCTGGGTGAGTGATGTGACAATGTCACAACAGAACACAGTGTATCACTACGTTAAGGTGTATCCCTTGTTTCTTGTAGATTATCCCTTATCTTTCACCTCTGACAGGGTCACATATCTCCATTCCTTCTCAGATAAGGTAGAGCTGAGACAGAAGGTGTCATACATTGGGGAACAAGTCCTGTAGAAATGCAAGGAGATGACTTCCTAATGTCTCTTTTGCAGTTTTCTTTTACTCCAGCATTTACTAAATCCCTTACTCCAGTTCAGATCCAGAGCACTTCTGCAGCTAGAATCTATCTATCTGAGACCCTAGGTCCCCCCATCTTAATGCTTCTGGCAACAAACTTGCTCTATTGATGATTTCTGGTCTAGGAGGCAGAGCAAATTATTCACTGCCAATTGCCTACACATCATTTGCTTCACATGAAACACCACAAAATCAACACCTAGCTTTCTATGCTTATAAACACTTCCCAGTGAAAATCCTCCACTAGCACGTCTTAAGTCCTGACTGGCTGGCTAAGTACCCTATGTTTTGCCTGTTGAGTTCTATCACAATAAGAAATTATATAGTAAATGGGAAACAAGTGCTTCTAATCTTATCCTATTCTTAAGTGAGAACATTCTTAACAGTTCTTAAGGCAGAATAGTTACTACTATGCTCATCAGCTTCAGTACACCAACCTCCAACATAACATCATGAGCTAAAACCAACCCCACCTTTTTAAGGTCTGTTCATCTACTGTAACTGCATCTACAGGCAATGCTTGCATTTAGTCTTATGCATCAACTGTGTCCAGTTCTGGGCTCCCTAGTTCAAGAAAGACAAGGAACTGCTGGAGAGAGTCCAGCGGAGGGCTACAAAGATGATCAGGAGACTGGAGCATCTCTCTTATGAGGAAAGGCTGAGAGACATGGGTCTGTTTAGCCTGGAGAAGAGAAGACTGAGAGGGGATCTCATCAATGCTTATCAATACCTAAAGGGCGGGTGTCAAGAGGATGGGGCCAGACTCTTTTCAGTGGTGCCCAGCAACAGGACAAGGGGCAACAGGCACAAACTGGAACTCAGAAAGTTCAACCTGAACATGCAGAAAAATCTTCTTTACTTTGAGGGTGACAGAGCACTGGAACAGGCTGCCCAGAGAGGCTTCTCTGGAGTAACTCAAAACCCACCTGGACACGATCCAGTGCAACCTGCTTCAGGCGAACTGCTTTAGCAGAGGGGTTGGACTAGATGATCTCCAGAGGTCCCTTCCAGCCCCTACCATTCTGTGATTCTGTAACTGAGACCTTTTTTATCTACTTGTCCATCCATCTGTTTTTCTAATTTAAAAACACTGTACTGTATAGTCACAGGGCCTGAAATGAGCCTTCGGGTCGGCTAATGTAAATCAAAACTCTGGCCCAAACGAAAGGAGAAATTACCACAATGTTGCATCAGACATTAGTGTGACTTACAGTTCAAACATCATATGGGGGAAACAGGGACCAAAATGTTTCAACCTGCATCCTGACAGCACGTGCATTCAAGGATCTGAGAGATTAAGAGCACGTTTTTAATAAACGAGAATATCGGGAAATGAAAACAAATGTTCTCCTCCATCGAAGATGATGTTTGCATGAAAGGAAGACATTAGCATGCAAAGCGGGGTAGAATACTGACCTGTTTATAACCACCAGACCCAAAAGGAGACCATACCCCTATTGGATCTAGCTAGTGGAAGGGAGTTTTGAATCAAAGGCTGGTTCATTTATGTGAGTGTCTGTGTGACAGATGACACCAATGAAGTGTGATATAATAAACCCATTACTGGAATTCACTGGGGGCTAGAAGAATTGTGTATGCCTGAATTAAGTAACTGGTTTCTATGGCAACATGTTAAGTGTGCCTTGTGCAGAAGACCTGTTTGTGCTTAGTTTTGTATCCTGTGGTGACCTCTTTAGGGACAGAAGTCCCCAGCAGCGCCTTTTGTCAAAGATGAGTGGTCTTGCTTTGTAGCTAACAGACTTATAATCACCCTTCTAAACACACTCTGTGAATGCCAGATCAAGACATGTTGTGATGGGATGCAGTTTTGTCTACTTCAAAAGCCACCAGGTTGTTCAGGCAGAAGGCACAGTCAACCCTATGGAAGGCTTTATCCTCTGTACTGACACTGAAGATCTCTGCTGCCTTTTTCTATCCACAGGGACTCCCTGAGCAACAGTTACAGCACGGGGGGGGACCACTTGCACACAGACACCAAACCAGGCCAGGGACAGAGCTCTGTGTGGAACGTATGTGATCCTGTTCCAAGGACCTACATTTTTTGATGTCTATTCTCAGGCTTTTCTTTTACCATATTCATGGCAAACCTTTTGATAAACAACAGAGGACCCCCCCCCCCCCAAACACACATACCTCATTAAGTAGCAACATCAATAATTCAAGAGGTCACCACTGAGGCTTCAGTGACTTCTTAAAGGTCTGATCTCATATTGCATTTGGGTCACTGAAAAGAAACATGCTCAGCACATCACAAGGTTGAATTCCTAGTAGGTAAGATGCAAGGGCAGGGTCTTGCACGGCAGTGAATTGTCCAACAGTCATCAGGACTGGTCTCTCAAAGTTGCATGATGCTTGGGGTTATCCCGACTTCCAGACGGAAGAGATTCCAGAAGGGATTAGTCACTAGTGGAGGTAAGTGCCCGAATGTTATGACTAGGGCCGTCTGTTCAGCATTTCATTTAACTTGAACTGTAGAGGAGATAGAATGCAGAGGCAAGTTGAAAGGAAGCAGTTAACACCAGCAGTGTAAACAAGCAGATAGCACTGCCAGGCCCAGCTTCCCTGGAGGAAGAATTAAGGGGCTCAGGGATTTGTCTCTGAAGGGAATTTGAACTGACGAGGCCAGTTCAGCATTCCCATCCCTGGCCAGTGAACTTCAGGAGGGCACCAAGTGTCCTACCCTGACCTGGTTTGTAATGAGCCTATCAGAGACATTTGGAACCTTATAAACCAGCCAGAAAGACACAGTAGGGTTTTTTTTTGAGCGTTATTTCTGCATTTCCTGAACATGCAAGGCAGCAGATAGCAAATTAACTTTTCTTCTCACCCTGTTTTATAAAACCTTAGTGGAGTTGTAGCCATGACATTTTTTTCAAGTCTCAACTGGGAAAAAATTCTTTTCTAAAATGCTATGAAACTTAGAGAATCATTATTGTAATTTTCAAAATCCAGGCACAAGAACACTTGATTGTTTGCTCTACAGTTGTCCACACATCACTGTCATGGTGAGACTATACACTTAGTTAAGTCTGTTCACGTGTAAGATTCCAGCCAAGACCTAGACATGAGATATAAGTGGCTCCACTTACAAGAATGGATGCTCTCCCATGAGAATACAGCCTGGCTGACCTTGGTTGACACTGACAGTGATGGGTTGGTATAACTTTCCCTGACAATTCAGCAGACAGAGTGAAATGAGTCTCCTCGTTCTCAATCCAGTTCCCCGTTGGGCTGTCTGCATCACAGAACTCCTTGTGCCACCCTTTGCCATTTCAGAGCAAGTATCATTCCTCATAATGAAAAAGGACACTGCGCTTTGCAGGAACATGGAAATGTTCTCACATCCACACATAAGGTGGTGCTATGTAGAATGGAAGGAATTTTGTCCATTCCCTGTAAACAGACTGCAAGCTGAGGGGTTTTGTGCCCAGTAGTCTAAATTTTGTACTCCAGCTACGTTATCAGGCTTGATAGAAGGTACTGCTTCTCCCTACAAACCTTGCCTTTCTACACAGATGTACAGATTTACATCTGTGCATAACCTGAACCTACAGAATACATCTTGTTTGAGGAAGAGAAAAAGTCTGCATGGCTCTTCAGATTTGTCTGCCTCTGACTTCGATTGTGCAGTCTTTCCCCACCATCATATTGGCAGCAATGCCTAAATATTAATATTAATGCCACACTGACCAGATTACTGGAATAACCTCAAAGGAAATGCAAATTGAAGGGACATTGACTCTTTTCTGTTTTGGAAAACACAGAATTAATTCAAGATGCCACTGTCTTGGTAGTAGCTGAGTTTACTCAGATCAGAGAAATTTAAAAAATCAAATGCACAATTATTTCTTTAACAAACTATCGTATTTTATACTGGCTTCTAAGTTTTATTCTCCTGAAGGACAGAAAAGCAGTGGATCTTGACTAAAAAACACTATTCCATGAATTGTCAGAATAGGCTTTCTAATACCTAAGAGAATAGCTAGACTTTCTTTGTGCTCCGAACAGTATTTCAAACCAGGAAAAAAACTACTTCATAGTAAAGTCTACTCTACCACAAGATAGAAGAATTAATTTTAGTCAAGGGGCTCCATCAAATACATCAGAGGATATTTCCCACTGTGTAGGAAAAAATCTGAGACAATTGTTTACTGTTCCTTTAAGAACAAAATCAATTCACATGAAAACCTCTTAACGAAGAGGATTTAGGACTGATGAGAGTTTTTACAGCAGCTTCCTTCTGATGGGCCTAGTATAAGCACACAGACATTTCTGATCTCATTAACCTGATTGTGTGCAACATGATCAACGTAGCTTAAGGATGATTTGTAATATCAAATTCTTGTTCTGCGCAAGGATCTTCTTTTGTAGGAGGCCATGCATTGGCATTGCCCTCCATTTATGACTCATATTCCTTGACCTTAGGCTATCAGCTTGCAAGGGGGAACCTTTGTTGTGTCCACATCTTTTCTGACTAATACTGGCTGGAAGATCAGGTTAAGAAAACAGAATTATCTGCATCAAGAATGGAGAAGCAAAACATATGGCAAGAAATCAAAAATCTGAGATGCTGTCTCCGGAATGAAGATGATCTCTTGATTGGTGATAAAACATCACCCCCTGTGAAGCTGTGCCAACTTGTGTACAGCAAAATCAATCCTCTAACAGTGGCTACCATTTTTAGCTTTGCACACTTACAGCATTCTCCAAACTTCCTTACTCTTAGAAAGGTCAGGAGAGGACAGGGTAGCGACCATTTTTTTGAGGCGCAGCTGATTGACTTTTGAAAATGAGAATGACAAATATGCGCTTGATAGCAGATATGCAGATAAGCATGAATGTCCTACTCAGCATTCAGCTCCAGTGTCAGCTCCTGATTATAAGGGAAACTCAGGATCTAGGATATATTTCCACAAAGGGTTGAGACTATAGAAGTGCTGAATACCCTCAACATCCACCCAATTGAATGGAAGTGGAAAGATCTCTAGGATGTCCCTTAGCAGAGTTAATCAGATTTTCTTCTGCAGCTGTGCATATGTTACTTTCATGAAAGATGCACACTGGTGTTTAGAGAAACGACTGGGAAATTTCAGAGCAGTCTGTTCCAGCAAAAAAAGAATAGAGCTTCCACAGAGCTTGATACCAGAAAGAGATTTAATTAGATGAGAAATAGCTTTATAGTGAACATCGTGGGAAGCCCTTTGCAGAGCTTGCATTTAATTATAAGAACACACTTCTTTTTCATTACCCTTTCTTCATGTCTTTTACATTAATACAATAAAAACCTGCAAATTTGCATTGTATCTCTGGGAAATGAAAAATGAATCATATTTCTGCCTTTCTGCAAAACGCAGAAGTCAAATGTCTATCTGAATAGAAGGAATATGCTTCATAGATTTCAGAGACACAAACCTGGTGAACTAAAAAAAAGGAACAAATAACACAGTGAAAAGATGGAGTGTCTCTTTCCACAGCTCATGACTCTAAGAGTTCACTAATACTTAGATCCAATCTAATCTTTAAAACATTTATGCAGAAATGGTTAAGACGGCCAAACTCTTATCTTTTACCTATTATTATTATTATTATTATTAAAATTGCATGTATTGAACATGTATCTCTAGGGATTCTCAGAGAATTTTACAGATATAAATTTATTAATCTTCCTCCCATTCCATGAAGTACTTGAATACCTATATCCTATTTTTAAAAAAAGTAAGCAGGACGTACAACAGACTCCTGTTCCTACTGAATTCACTGGCAATCCAGAACAGCGTAAGACTTAATTTACTTGCTGAACGTTATACTGAACAATTGCGCTGGGACTTTGAACAAATAGTCACATTCCCAACTCTGTATTTGGGTCACAGTGACATCTCTTCCTTTTTTACAGAAATAAAATTCTTCACCGTACCATATAAAATTATCAACCCATATATACAACCACCACCAATCTGTCTCCTAATTTAGAATTCATTTTTTCTTAGGGAACCATAAACCCAAATACATTCATTTAAAATATAATAATATATTTTTAGTACAGAAAAAAAGTTTAGTGATTTGGTTTGGTTTTTTGTTGTTTTTTTTTTTTTTAAGGTTAATTATGCATTTATGGAAAAATAATTTAGGGCACGTAAGGTGAGATACCAGATCTGTTTTAAAAATTCATCCCACTCTACAATTATTTGAATCAATACACATAGTGGACTAATAAGTATAACTTATGGATTGTAACATACTGCTCTTGACAGTAGGGCAACACATCTGTTAAGGAAGAGCTGATGACTGGCACTTTAATGTGAGAAGAATCATCCAATCAAAAACGAGCCAAGAGATGGTGATTACATTATACTCTTCCTTGTGCTCAAGGGTTTTAACCACCGATATTTCAAGGAGAATGTGTCCTCCAGAAGGGAAGAGAGAGGAAAATTCCATTCTCCAGTTTTATGCATATATGAAATAATGCTGCTAAGCTGATTTCAATATGAAATAGATCTGTGCTACCTCTGTGCAAAATGCAGCTCACCTAAATGTACTTATATAGGCACAACATATCTGCTTTGACTCTGCTGATACAAAATGTCTTTGTTTAAGTAAGTCCTCAATATCTTTGATTTTTACAAAGTTAAGGAAGGCTAATTCCTTAGTGGTTGTTGAATCCAAGAACATATAAATGCCACTCCCAAAAGATTTCACTAGTGTTATGTCACCCAAATCAGATCTTTAACACTTAATAAGTCTTGCCTTGGGAGAGATAAGGACAAACAAATCCAGTCTCACCACTGAGTTTATTCCAGACAGAAATGTGTCATGAATTAATCATACAAGCAAACTCTTGTACCTCAAGTGGAATGAAATACTGTTCTTTCTTAAAAGGAGGCCACAATCCCTATGGGACACCCAAGCTATTGACATCTCTACTCACAAATAATGTTCAGAGTTCTAAGGGGATATGGAAAATGCCAAAGCAACTCCCCTCAAGAGATGCAAGGCCAGAAATGAAAACATTTGCAAAACAATAAACCCACAGGGAACCCAACCTTTTTCCAAGCTGTCAAGCAAAGAAACAAAAAACAATACAGCTTCGTGAAAGCAAATCGCCCGATGCTAAGAGAAGAGCACCCAACAGCTGCTCTTTAGCCTAAAGAACTCGGTGCTATCTGGATGCCAATTAAGACATGGGGACAATGGATAATTGACTGGAGATCCCAAAACGTGAATCCATCTCTTTAAACCTACCATACTGTATACAAAATAGGTTTCTAGTAGTGCAATACAATACACAAGATTTCCTTCACAGCTAACATAGCACAATGCCAGACTATTGTCATCAACCAGAAGTATAATGCCAGAGATATAGAGAAAAAAGAAACACTTTGGCCATTATCTAGTCATTTCCTTCAGAGAGACCCAGTAAGAACTCTTGTTCTTCACCTCATTCATGCTTCGTCTCTGTCTCCTGTGAGGAGATCCACAGCTGTTCACAACTGGGAGTACACATTAAGCCTCTTGCCCAGCCTTGTATAAGGAGGTCACGGGCAGAACCAGTGCAGATCTTGCAAAAGCTATTGGCATATTGATTACCTTTTTTCAGACGTCTTGTCCTGGAGCAAAGTACCTCTAGCATTTATGTTCTCAAGCCAGTGATCTGTTAGGTATCCTCTGGAGAGTTATCTTGAAAGGAGATATCATTTTTTGACTAAGCATATATATTAGAGAAGCCATCAACAAGAAAGCTAAGTGTGAGACTAAAGCTTACAAAAAACAGTAACTGAACCCTTGGTTCCTCTGTTTTATGCCCATTTAAAACAGTTACACAAGGACTTTTAACCATTTATATCTCAGTACTTAGTTTTTAACACTGCTTTGAGATCTCTGAGCTTAGCAGGCTCTGCAGAACAATTCCATCCACTTCACTGCCTTGATCTTAGGTTAATTGACTATGTGGGAGGAAGATGTGTGCGTCTGTATGTGACCAGGTGCTCAGGACTCTAAGAAACTACTCCACCTCTGTGGTCCACAGCGGAATGGGAAGAAGGAGAGAGAGTTAATAAAACTGGTTTCCACTAAAAAGACCAGACCACGCTGGACTAGGGGAACTGGCCAGAGATTTGGGGTTTGTCCTGTGATCCATCAATGAGGGGAACGCTGGGCACCTGGACAAAACAGAATGTGCCATTTGCTTCTCGTTCCATTGACCAGGGGAGCGTAGACAGTGGGGTGGAAAGTCCTGGGCTATGTTGTCATGGCTTCATTGGTCAGGGGAATGTGGGCACCTGCATTGCACAGCCTGGGCAATTTGCCCATAGCTCTATCAAACAAGGAAACACGGGCACATCTGATCTCGCCAAACAGGGCTGTTTGCAGCTTTGTAAGTAGCTGACAGTATAAGAGAAGGGAATTAAAAAAAAAAAAGGAACAGAGCTAACCAAACAGAAAATGCTACGGACAGGTGGGAAGTGTACCACTGCCTTTGCTGTGGTACTGCCAGGTGTAGCTCTGTGCCAAGCCTGGCAGCTGATCTTGTTAGTTTAAAGAGGTTTATCTCCCCATGTGCCATCAACATGCAACAGAATTGTCTTCCAGGCATGTACCACGAGCTCTTTTCTGACTCCTGCAAGCAAATAGGAGCAAAAGTATTTTACGTGCTGCAAGTATTTAAAATGGTTGGTTCACTAGAAAGAAAGAAAAAGAAAAACAGAGAGAGAGAGAAAGAGGGAATCCCTATGGAAACAAAGCTTTCACTCCACTAACGGTGTTAGTCAGACAGGCACTGTCACCACTTATACAGCAGGACCAAAGAACCCCAAGGGCAAGTCCTTGTATGATGGAAAAACTCAACCAGAGGAGAAAATAGCTCTCAAATTGGAGTTAGTATATCCATATAAACATCTAGACCTGAAAATGAATGCAACCAGCTCTCTAGCTCACTGGCATGGCCTGTGATACAGCCCTCCATTGTCAACCTCTCCCCAAAAGCAACAGAAACAAACACACCCTGAGACATACAGAAGGGTAGAGTGGTGCATGAGCTAAAATACATGTCCCTTTAGTCACTGTTAAACACCAAATTAGAACTATGATACTCAAAAACAAAATGTTGCTGCTCTGGAAAACTATCAAACAGCATAAAAGCTGTGACAAAAGACTAACAACCCGCTGACAGCCAGTAGGCACAAAGTGCCTTTGGTCCTGCGGGCTCACTGCAGTGCAGCTACTTCTGTTGATGAATAAAACGGCTGACTTTGTTTGAAGACGGGGTTCTCTCAATGCCTACTCACCCTAAGCCAAGCTGTGTTTTCTAGCACATAGTTCAAGTGACCAAGCCAAAAGTCTGATCACAGTTTCCACCTCTTTCACAGATCCCCTTAGTGCCTTAGTTCACCTGACCCTAGAACTCATGCTAAAGCCATGTTCCTAAAATGCTTTGAGAAATGTGGATGGCATTAATACTGCATTTATGCCAACAAACCTTGGATTTCTCTGAGTCTCACTGTTGTCACTTGGCTCAGAAACACAAGGAAGTAACCAGCACTTGACAAATTACCACATATCAGCTGAACTGCAAGAAGTGACTGGGCTCAGTAACCCCAGGGACAGATGTTTAAACTAAGGTGTTTCCTAACTCACATCTGAGATGGGATGAAAGCGGGTACACTGTCACTTGCTGTGGCTTGGCCAGCTGGTGGAAACAGCCCCACAACTGCTTATGCAGAGTCTTCTAAATAGGAATGATTACTTTTTCCTGAACACCACCTTGGGATGTTTGCTGTGTATGCAGAGTCCTATATATATTTTTGGATGTGTATCTTCTGTCTTTCAGGTGATTTATCGTGCCTTAAGTCCGGCTAACAAGATCGAAGACCCCTATAGTCCTGAGGCTCAAGATCTCCTGAAACTCACCAACCTCCGCCTCCTTTTGTTAAAAAGACAGGAATGTCCATGCCATGGTTCAGGATTGGTAGAGAAACCTCAGAGATTTGCCCACTATGCTATTTATGACCTGATCATCCGGGGAAGCTGCTTTTGCAATGGGCATGCAGAGGAATGCGAGCTTGCCAACAGGACGGCAGTCATGGAGAACGTGGTGAGTTCTAGACATGCACTAACTTACTAGACTTGTTACCTGCTTATGCTTCTCAGCCTAACTGTACATTTTGTGTATGATCCTGTCCAAGCCTCCCTAAGCCTATCTAAAAAAGGGCAGTACTGTCAATCCACATGAGTGAAACCCAAACCACTCTGGGAAAAGATTTCCTATAACCCTTGCTGCAGTTCCATGTGTATTAATTGCATCGCAAGAGATGGGTCCTTCTAAGAACTCTGTATCTCAAAATACCTATAAATTGTGAAAGGGCTTTGTAATTGGAGCAGAGATCCAACCCCAAATATAGTGAATGACATCTCCTACCTATATGCCTGCACAGAACTGAACTAATCTCTTTGATGTAAAGACTGCCCTGACCAGAACTTCAGATTTTCTGAGTTTGTGAGACATGAGCAGTTCTGCCATACTTAGGGTTTCAGCCTTTACTTTTAGGTTTTCAGCCTTCTGTGGTTTTGTTACTTTCACTACACAGACAGCAGTGTTCAGGATGTCGAAATAATTTCCACTCCACCCCTCTTTTACCCATTCAGCTTAAAATAAGTTAGAATATTTTTTTAAAAAGTCAGACCTTGTAGGAAGATTATTCTGCAGTGCTATGACTAGCTCTTCCCTGTTCAGTCTTTTTTCTGTGTTTGACCCTGGATATGCAGAAGGTGTGAGTTGTGTTTGCATGCATGCTCAGAAGTTGTGATTCAAGGGGGATGACTGCTGTCTCCTTTTTGATTTAGCTGTGAGTATTATATAGAACTGTAAAAACAGTCACAGGGAAATGATGCTAACCAAATATCCAGGTACATCTAAACCAATAGATCACAGACAGAATTCAGGCCACGTTAAACTAGTCAATGGCTCCACTGGTTCCAGAAGGCTGTCTGTCTCTGTAATGGGTTTTGAAAACCAAAATAACCCGTAGAACTTTAGTCCCTGGTGCACTCTGACATAATAGACTCAAGAAATACATCCTCAGCTAATTTCTGTCCCTTTAGATATATGGTACACTTGACATTTTGGTTTATTTTCTGCTGGAATGTGTATTCATTGTCTTCCTTTCAACTTTTGTAGGTTCAGAGGTAGATATCGTAAGATAATTAGGACTGTATGAGGTTCACAATATTTGCAAAATCATTTGTGAATCAGTTCCATCTGTGGTATAAATACGATTCAGCGACAGCATTCTAGCACTAGGTGATATTTTCAGATTCACTTAACTATAGACTCACTTAAGAAAAAGGAAGAAAAGCTTTTTAAAGAGTGCATCCTCCCTATTGCAAACTGTTAAACATACACATAGTGAAAATAAATACATGAATAACATGCTAAATGAATACAGCTGGTAGAAGAATAAACACTCTGCCCATCAGAAAAGGAAAACACAATATTGTGTATATTACTGGCATAACTGTTGTAAACTATGACTGGATATGTTTTTTTCCCACTAGTCACAAGGGAATAGAATCTTTTTGTGCCATCAATGACTTCATGGGGCAGAAGTTGAAATAGTTTTGATGAAATGCACTTCATGAGTGACTCATGTCCCAGGAGACAAGAGGGTGGACGCATCACATCATTCACACAGGCACAGATTCACAGACAGGCAAGTCTTTGCCTACGCAGGGATTCAAATGCAGCAGTGAGAAAAGTGAGAAAAGCCTTCCAGAGCTTTAACTAGCTCTAGAATCCTAGATGAGGGCTGGAAAAGACCATAAGTGTCCGAGTCCTCTCATAAAGGTATGATCAAGCATACCTAAGCCATTCACTACTGAGTGCTTGTTTAGCTAGTTTTTGAAAGTCTCTGATGAAGGAGATTCAATAGCAGCCCCCAGTACTTGTTCCCATTTTGACATTTTGAAAGCTCTTCTTTAGTGCCTGCCTAAATAATCTCTGCTGCAAATTCAGGTGATTCCTTCCTGTCCCCTCTCCCCCAGTGATCATGGAGAGCGGTTGATCCTCATTCTGCAGATATGATTGGAAGGTTCTTACCATATCTTTCCTTAGTTTTTGTTTTTTTGTACTAATCAGAGAAGTGTGAAGCCTCAGGTGGTCAAAATTTAAAATTCTACTCCCAGGTCATACAAGTGTAGAGTAAAGATGATCATGCTATTTTGTTCCTCTTTTCTGTGCTTTCGGCATTACACCCTAGTTCTTTCTCAAATACGCGATGAAAATCCAGTCCTGGAAGAGCCAGGTTCCTGGATCCTCTTACATTTTATCTAATACTTACCAATGATGATATTGCAGTGGTGAAGAGAGAGTTCACACAGGTACAGATCTCAGGATTTGGTTTACATAGCTAACATGAGGAAGTTTATATAAATGTATAACTTTGCATCTTACAATATGGTAATCTCCTTGCCTATATGCAGAAGGAAAAGGCTTTTGTTGCTGAGTGGTGAACACCAATGATACAATCCATATCAGCCAAACTACATTGCAACAAAAATCTTTGTCATCTTGCAGTTTCTTGGCAGAGACGGGGAAAGTGCTCTACTTTCAGTCACAAGGTGACTAAAACAGGATGGGGAAAAGAGACGTTAGAAATAAACACTGCATGTCCAGAAATAATCTGATTCATTCCATTGGCCACATCTAATATTTAATGAACACATGGGCAGTGCTAGTCTGGAGACACACAGTTTTTAATGTGGCTAGTGTGCGTGATATCACAGCGTGAAGGTAGAGCAGCTTCATGTTTCCTGGGCTGCTGACAAGTAATTAAATAAAATGCTGGAAAAATACAGACCTCCACAGAAAGGCTTAAGTAATAGAAGTTTCAGTCTCTTAAGAGCTCAGAGTCCTCCTACAATGTCTTCATTTTCTGTAGTTAACAAAAAATGAAGCAAGTCCATTTAGGAAACAACTGTAATTTTTTGCCACAGGATAGGCCCAAAAACTGAGATCATTCTGCACTTAGGTCTTGGAAGAGACATAATTGTGCTAACTTGCGCGTCTGCTCTTCTTACTCTTGAAAGAAATCTGTCCCATTTGTAATACTTCTAACACTGCTAGACTGATACTAAATGGAGGCTAAATAATGGAGAAAACTAAAGCAAATTTCTTCACACTTTTGAACCAACACTTTTGAACACCATTTTGGAGGGACTAGATGATCTATGACTACTAGAAGATCTGTCAATTTATCTGTGGATCTGTCAGTTCAGGCATGACAACCCATTCAGCTTCTGGCTTCTCCACTGAGACTGCCAATAAGAAACTCAGCTCTCTGAGAAGTAATGTCACAAATGCCACAGAGTGTCAGAAACAAATGGATACAAGAAAACTGCAAATTGTAAAACCGACCTCCAAATGGTACCTCATTCCTCATAGCTTGAAATCCTAGGTAGTTTCATGCATGTTCTCTCTGGTCAAAAGTCATTTGTGAAAATACTGAGGTATTCAAAGGTTCAAAGTAGACTTCCATAGGATCCAATGGAAATGTCCTTTGACTTCTTATTTTGGCAGCAAAACAGTAATAATTACTCTTTCAATATGGCTTTTTTTTTTTTGAACAAGTCATGCACTCACTTCAACACAATTTATCTAGATCACACTTCCCTTATTAACTACTGAGAATGTCATGTCAGACAGGGGAAAAACTTTGAGAAATTAAGATGGGAGCGGTAAATAATAGGCAAGAAACTTCTGGACAAACATGTCTTGAATTTGGGGGGTGTTGCTATTGACAGTGATATTTTCTTGTTTTCTATTTCCTTTCCTCAGACCAAAAAAAGGAGACACAGAGATGTCATACCCAACTTAAATAGCTTCTTATGATAGCTGAGGACAAAATTCTCCTTTCTGAATTTCACGGCCTGAATTATTCGGACTCTTACAAGTAGTTCCTATGTCAGTGAGGGAAATTGCTGAGACTGCATTTTGCCACAGAAACTACAGAGAAACATTTTCTTTTAAATGGAGGGTATTAATATGACATTCTGAGGGAAAAAACTGCCAGGACCTGGCCACCCGAATACATCCAATCTTCTTCTATCATTGGATGCAATGGAACATAATCCTGTCCCAGGTATTGCTGTTGCAAGATGTACAAAGTTATGTGTTGCTCTACAGTAAATTATTTCTCTATTAAGCTCCAACAAATTTAGTAAGAGCTGTTAGGTTTAGTATCTTCTTTGACAACACATTTTAGCTGAGTCCAGGGCTGCTTCTAGAACATACAAAGTTTACGAAGCAGAAGGCGCCCATGGACAGAACACAGAATTTAGACCAAAGTCCTTTCTGTTTGCCAAACATTTCATAATTCTCTTTCTACTGCATGAGAAGTAAGTACGGACAGAGGAAAGCAAATGTGGATTAAAATGTTTTTGTATAAAGCATTAGGGTTTTTTTACTTGTTAATTATTGGTACCTACACTGCCAGGAAATTCTTACAAGTTGCCTCGGATGTTTCTTTTGCTTCTTTATCCTGTTTACAGAGACAAACTAGACTCCCTGTGGGTCTGATCCTCCACAATGAAGCAAATGGAAAGTTTTCCACTTACTTCAAAGGGAGCAGGATCTGGTCCTAAGTAAGATTCCTTGTTTGGCATAATGGAGGTTACATAAGGTAAAACTTGTTTTTCTACAGCAATTTTCTAGGTGACTTGGATGTCGTATCTCTTGCAAATATTACCTTCACTTCAAATACCTTCTGCAGTTCTACTGATAATCCCCAGCTAAGTTTTCACACTATCTGATCCACGCTCTGCCAGTCCGTATGACATCCAGCACTGGGAGATGAGGAGGTGCTCTCTGTTGTAGCTGGCAACAAAAAGAGCAGGTTTTGTTTAGGAAAAAGTTAGCCTGTGTATATCAGCTATTTGAGTAGCATCAAGAATGTTAAAAAAAAAGATCACAAGAGCTTCTAGATTACATCAGAACAAATTCCAGAAAGACATCCCTATGCTGATTTTTTCTCCCAAAATTAAAACTGAATATGGACCTCAAGTTCTACCCATAATGATCTGAAAACACAGAAAGAGATCATATAAATTATGGAGCAAAAAGTAGTCATTAATTACATGAATTACATTAATTACTTGAAAAGAAAGTGGTGTCGCTGACACCTTTGCTACCCACAGTGGACCAAAGCATTTCACAAGAACAATTGTGGGAACATGCAGGTGGATGAGAAAGTTTCAGATATTTGTATTCAGAGATAATAAAGAAGATGACAAAGGAGCATCATGGAAAGGTTCTCTTTAATTTTAGTGGATAGTTTTACTGAGTTCCTAGTTTCTTAGGGGAAAATGGGCTTCAAAACCGTGACTCTAAATGACAGTTAAGTTCTCAAACAATTACTTAGATAAAAGTTGGAAAAACATGTTGAGACTTGTCTTGTAGGTCACATCCAGAAGATCTTGTTTTATCACATTGTCACAAAAGTCACTGGAAACCTTAACTGAAGAATATATGAATAAAACTGAAAAAGAGCTTTCCAATATATACTATGCTTCTCTTTTTGTCCCAGAGTGACTGTGAGGAAGACTGGCACATTAAAGTAATGCCACCGGTACTGCCAGGAGCTGGTTCTCGGCCAACCCAAAAATCAAACAGCCCTGTCCTTCTGAGTAGCTAAAAATGTGAATCCAAGCAAAAACATTGTACATATTTCTCCTTTATTTTAGATATATTGTACCCTCCAAATTCAAGCACACCTCTGGGTTGGTGTCTGGAGTGTTTCCTTTCAAAAAATGTATCCATTCTGGTTAGCCGCCTTATAGTTTTGACTCAGATGCTACATCAGGTATCTCCTAGAATTGCACAAAACCTGTAGTAGTAGTCCTGATGAAAAGATCTTGGAGTTTTCAGAGTCCAGTTCAGTACAGATTTAGGCTCTGTTAATCTGGGTTCCTCTCCATAGTTTTTGTGAACATTTCTGGTTTTCCTGGCTCTTTGACACTAGACTCAAATTTTAACAAGATGGTCCTCCTCTCCCAACACTATCAGCACTACTTTGCATTACTGTCATTTCAGCTGGAATAGCAGGGAGACAAATAAGCAGTAGTTCACACAGTTCTGAACTGATGTTCGGGTAAGGTCAGGTCTACAATGGTTCCAGGGACCATTCCTACATGATTTAGTAAAAGGGTCTGCCCACCCCTGCCTTTCCACTTAGCACTGCCCACTGAAATGCATGCAACAGCAAGGAGAACTTCCATGCCGCTGTGCAACCTCATTCATCTGCACTGGTCAACATGCTCCCTTTTAGAGAGGACATACCCTGCCTTCTGTTGAGCTCTGAAATTAAAAATAGTCTGAGTGCTCTTTCATCTTATAAAAGATGGCTAATTTGGCTACTTTGGTGTACCCTGTCAATATACCACAGCATCCTGCATATTTAATTTACTTGTTGCGCATAGGGTGTGGGGGCTGTCCTTCTACCCTCTTCTGATTATAAGCAGTGCGTTTAACTTAACCCATGCAGGTTCTCCACGAGCTCTACTGAGAACCTGTGGTTTCCAGCCAGAGCATCTGGCATTCATACCATCAACATGATGTTTTGAGTATCTATGGTTTAGAAAATAGCCGCAATTTTGATGGTATGATCCCTACAGTGGTTCAGTCAGCAGGAATTCTGTAATTATAAAGTCAACAAGTTCTTCCTACAATTTATTATTGTTGTGGAAATGTCTTTTACTACTACTGAAGTCCAAATGAGAAAAACATGCCTATTCAGGAATGGTGTTTAAACACATGCTTAAATGCTTTCCTGAAACAGGGCTCAGTGTAGATCCACCCATGCAGACACTCATCTTACTTGTAGGAAAACGTCTCTTATTTTGTGCGATGGGGTAACAAACAATTTCCTGTCTGACATTATTAGCCTTTAAACACAGCTTTTCTTAAAAGCAATGGCTATGGGTGAGCTATTTAAACATATTTTAATTTTATTGCTTAATTGCTGTGATTAATAGTGTTTTTTGTTGTTTTAACCACATAAGTGATGTTCTCTGCTACTTTCATCTCTGTGAAAGGACCATAACAACCCTGCTAGTTGAACCACTTAATTGGAAACAACATAAATATATTTTAAGGCTGGTAAAATATGCCTTATAGCTCTTTTAAGGATTGCTTATCACATTAAAGCTACAAGAGTCTGTGTGCATGTGTGTCTAAGAGAGAAATAATTGCTTCATCTCACAGCTATCAGCCACCACTTGCTACCAATACCTCTCTGATGTCCCATAGTACAGCAAATTTCTGAGGTTCTCTTGTTTAAGCTCCATACAATATATACTGTTCTGTCTCTCTAAGTTGAATTTGACACAGCCACCAACACTAGGAAGTTGTTGCGATGTGACAATCATAGGAGCTGTTGTGTTTGCCCTCATACGTTAAGTCCTTGTGTTTTTAAGCTTGCTTGGGACTGAATAGACCACTATGTTGTTTCTGTCCTTAGCTCACCTATACGTTATGAGAAAAAAAGGTTTCAGTCTTCTACCAAGGCTTTTCAAGGCCTTTCAACCAGTTCACTCACCCCTAATAAATCTCCCAGTACTTTAAGCAAATCTTTCTAGAGTTGTACCTTGCTGGTGCATGGAGTTTGCATTTTAACGCTTCGGCAGTAGATGCACACAAAATATGGAAAAATTTTGCACAGGATTATAAACAAATTCCATATTACTCAGTGCAAAAGTTATAAAATCCTATATATATTCCCCTGCCTTGGCTCAGTCTTGTGCTGGAAGGGTCCCGGGGAGTAGCTTTACACCCTTTAGGCATTTAGAATCCTTTCCTTGCTGTGCACGCATTTTCTGCTTAGTCATGGACTTTCTCGCCCTTTTCCTCCACTCCCAGATTCATTATAAATTTGGCTGGTGCTGCACCTTTTCCAGCCCTGCCCTTCCCCCACTCTCCAACCTGCAGCCATCTGCAGAGAAGTTGCAGAAAACTATTTTTCTCTTGGCTTCATCTATTCCATTACTCAACATAATTTCACTTGAATGGGAGCTATGCACGCTGCCAAATTCACTCAACACAGAGGTAAAAATACAGAGAAGAGCTCAGGCCCACTTTGGCAGTGGGCTTTCAATCACACACCCCTAGAGCAACTGTGGATTAACCACCGAAACCCAGCTAAATTGACACAGTTGCTGGAGTTAGTCAGACTTATTACAAAGTAAATGACAGAATTATTTTGCCTCTTGAATGAACAGGTCACGTCCAAACTTCTCTGAACTGTCCACAGTGTGCTAACCCATTATGCCTGACCTGTAAGTCCACAAATCCTTGTCCGTGTATCAGAATTTAGAGCTTATCCCATTTCCTCCTCCCCTGAAAACTAATTCTGGGTCTTTCTTCAGCAAAGGTTGGCAGTCAAGCCAGGCTGTTCAGTGGCTTCAGGAACAAAGCCTTGAACAAGACCAAACTCACTTGTGCCATTCACTTTCAGGAGATTCAAATGGTGGTATTTACTCATTATGCTGTCATTCAGGCATTCCCTTATTAAAACACTACACCTCGCTCTACTTTCTGCTTCCTCCGTTCTTAAGACACTCACCAAGAGCTGGGGACCTGCTGTAACTCAGGGGCTGCATTTCAGCGTGACAGCCCTTACTTGTATGCAGTTTGTTACAGATTGATAATGGAGTTGTTGGCACTGTAGGTAAAAATAAGAGGACAGCTTAGCCCAAAAATGATTAAAAATCAGGTTAGCACTGAGAAAGAAAACAATAAGAAAGTAGAGTGAAATGTGGGTTAAGGCACAGCCAAGCACATGTGTAAAGGCTGACAGAGGTGAATTCAGGCAGAGGATGGAGTTGTCTTCAAACTGTCACAAGCTGAGTTATATTCCCTCACATGAAGCATGAATTTTGTACCTCTTTCAGTCTATTTATCCTGTTCTTTTGTTACTGTTCAAAAAGGGGCTTAGTGATGCCAGTCTGACTATTCAACTAAACACTATCACTGATTTTTCTTCACCATTACCTATTTAGTGAATTTGGAACCGGTGGCAGCTCATTCATTCACTGCTGTGGAGACCAAAACCTGTATGGACTCAGGTGGCCCTGCCACAAGTGTCCCAGCTCTACTTACCCCTGCCAAGTTCCCTCAGACTTATTTTACCAAAGTGACCAAGTATGAGCCAGAAATTCAGTTCCCTCAGAAAACACCCAATATGCATACTAGTTTTTAGGCACATGCACTTGTTAGAGCTTTTCCCTGAAACCAGCAAGTGACATAGGAAAATAATGGCTTTTTTCATTCCTGATTAGAGCAGGAATTTGAACTATCAATCTAACCATAGCAGGCACTATAATCTGAAACTTACTCCCAAGCCACTCATTCTTTTAGGTCTTTGCCAATTTGAAAAAGTTGAAGGAAATTTAGCTCAATTTAATTTAGCCTCTTAAAAGTCGTATGTGCTCTCCTCAGGACCTGATATTGAAGGATTTATTATAAATCTGCATGGCTACATCTCTTCATTTGGAGAGAAAACAGAGCCCATCTGAACTGTAAGAGAAATAAAGCAGAGTAGCAGACACTGTTTTGTATTTAACCACTCAAAATGACAGTCATTTTACTAAAAGCAGGTAAGGGACTAGCCTCTGATGTCATTGCAAACTGCTGTATCCAAAATTTCTCTGGCGACATTACAAAGTGAATACAGAGCCCAAAGACAAACATTTTCTCCGAATCAGCAACAGTTGCTCTGTTCTGGAAGGCTTCCAAATTTAACCTTCATTCATTAGGAAAAAAGCCCCAAAATAGACTGAGAATAGCCCAGGAGAAAGAGCAACAACCACAACATTTACTGAAAGGACAAAAGGTAAAAGAAACTAAACGGGCAGAGAGAAAGCAAGAGGCTTCATGTATTATGCGAAGCTGAACCGAGCTTAAAAAATCAAAAAACTGCGGGACAAACAGATGGAAAATGTCCAGTCTCTCAGCTGCAGATCAGAATTCAGGTGAAGCAACTTTGTGCAGTCAAAAGTGAATAAGTATCATGTAATTTCTTGGAACCGTTGTATAAAAGCAGGATGTGGTTCTACACTATTTGCTATAAATCAACCAGAAATTACTGAGCCCCATGGAAGAACTACTGAATGAAATTCATGGCTTAGTATAGCAGGTCAAGCTAAATGACTGGAACTGATCATCCTGGCATTAAAATCCATGAAGCTATAACCTCCTCTATGTCCTGATTCAAAGCTGCTCAGGTGGTAGATGTACAAATCAAAGCCTTTGGCAGCAATACCAGACTTGTAACAGCACGACTGTACTGTGAAGCAGATGAGGGAATTAACCCAGATTAAAAATACTAGTGCCAAGGAAGAAAAAAAAAAGCAGTTTTAACTTTTTTTTAGCATGGTTTAGTTTCACAGCCCAATTTACACATGACTCAGGGCATAATGCAGGCAGTGATAGCATAGAAAGAAGTAGTAAGGAAAGCAGAAATGTCTCAAATTAAGATTGTCCCTAAAGACTTTACATCATGAAGCCACAGCCTGGGAATATAGCTGCTATACCAAGACATAAAAGCAGAGCTTGCTTTTAAGTGGTCATTAAATCCAATATGATGGTGATTAAGAGTATAGCATAGCATTTTTGTTCCTTTCCTGGACTAATAATATCCTCTAGCTGCAAGTATGTCAGTCTATAAACTTCTACCCTTCGCAAAAGCTGGTTAGAAAACTGGAAGCTTGATGCAGCCAGAACATCAGAATTTAAAGCAGCAGTTATCATCTTTCAAAGTTCATAGCCTGCATTAGTGACATGAGTAACGCCAGCTGAATGCACTCGGAAAGCGGGACTACAAGAATACAAACTATTACAGGTTATGCACATAGTACCTCAGACTGGTTTTATGGAATGGGGAGGCTTATATGATCACACAGTCTGCCTGCCTGCCAGTGCATCTACTTTTCTGATCCGTTCCCCACAATAACTTTGGAAGGAACCATCCAGTTTCAAAAATATTGTCAGAGCAACCGAACTCTCAATACAATGATCCTCCAATGAATGGGAATGATCCTTGGAGACAACTAGAGTTATTGCAGTAATGAGGAGAAGCAAATGAAGAGAGGTGTCATAAAATTAAATTCCTTAATATTTCTGAAGTACTCAATTATTGCAGCAATGAGCACTGAGGAAAAGCCCATACAGGCCTAAATACTTTTGTATCTAAGGATCAGCATATGTTGAGTGATGCAGTATCACATATTGAACATTGAGGATAAAGTGAAATATAACAGATGTGAGACAGAAATCTCCTGCATCGCAGTCTTTCTCCCGCTGTACCAATACATTTATAGGTATTCATCTAAATCCCTGTCATAAGCTAATTGTGCTTTAGCTGAAAACTGGCTAGGTTTCCTAATTGATGGCATGAATCTCATGTAAGCCTCTGTTCCTCACACATTGCTTTCAAGCGCCATACCTAGATTGCCAGCTCCAAATCAAGAAAGCTGAAGTATTTTTTCCTCAGATGCCTTCTAGTAGCTGGATATCCTAAAGTTTCCAATCACATTAATCCAGTGGCAATCAAGGAATTATTCAGGGACCTGAAGGCACTAAAAAGACTTTAATGGCCCTGACCAGCTCCACCCGGGCCCCCCTCTCTGTCCATTGGCCCGGGGCTTCCATTTAAGCTCAGCCCTGGGCTGTTAGTCCCTGTTTGAGCTGTGCTGTAGATGTGCCTGTCTGCATCCCTGCCTCCTGGATAGACCTTGGGCCTATGCTGTTGGTAGCTTCCCTCCTGGTGGACCCCCCTTACCTGTGTTGTATTTTGTCTCTCATTCCGCCTCCTGGAAGGACTCTGAACCCATGTTGTAAGCTTGTTTCTGGGCCTGTCTCTTGCTGCTCCTGAGTTCAGGGTCCATCCCCTTGCTGTGTCTGGGGCTATCGGTGGACTGTGTTCCCTGCTTTGCCCACCGTGCTCAGGATGGTGCCCTCTCTGTAAGGGCACTGCCTGTGCTGTGGTAACCCTCAGCTTATAGCTCTCTAACCCTTAAAGAGCAACTGGTCCTGGCTGCTCCCTGACAATCATCTCCTTAATCATCATCATCTCCTTGCAACTCTGACCCAGCTTTCTAGGGCATAGGAAAATATCAGTGCAGTTCCCCTGAATCTGTACTTCGACTATTTTTCTCTACCTTGGTGCGATCACCTTTGGGATCCAGTGCACCCTGAGGTCTTGCCTCACCCTTGAGGTAGAGAGCACAGCCTTCTAAGTTTTTGGGCCCACTTTTGTGAGAGACGTGGACTTAAATTCAGCAGTGAATAACAAGTCAGGGACACGCCTGCTTTCTTCATGTTGGTATTGAGTGTGACTCTCACATTCTTCCTCCCCTAAGCAGATATCCCATTTCCTATTTTATCTGACTGCATCCTGTATTTCATTCTTGTTCCTTCCTGGACTTTGGCCTCTGGCTGCCTCTCCTATCTCTTCCTCTCTAATAGAACAAATTGTTTGTCTTGTTACTTGCAGCTACCTCACCTACCCTTATTTCACTTCGTGCTTAAGTGTAACAGGTCTCTTCCACAGCTCAGTTTCTCCTGCGTGAACCAGTCTCTCTGCAATGGCTGCTTACATACATGAATCACCTTTCTTGTGTGTGCTACTTGAGATGTTTGTCTCTGCTCTTTTCCTCTCCAGCTCCTTTCTGTATTTCATTATCAGCTCATGTTGCACTCTCCTTAGCTGTTTTTACTTATGAATGCTGTCTATGAGATTACTCTCCGTGGAAAAAAAAAAAAAAATCTTCCATGAGATACCCATCCACAGATAACGTATGGCAGACTTGCTTTCTCTTCTGTTACCCTTCACCTTTGCCCGGATACCCATCAAGTCTCTTTTCCTTGTTCTGAAACCTACACAAAAAAAGTTACTCCACACACCTAACACTTCCTTAAAAAGTTCCATGCCAGCTCCACTGTTTACTTCTGCCTGCTCAGTGGCTCTGCTGGCTGCTTGGCTTTTCAACCCTTTTGTCTAAGCCAGTCATCCTTCCACAGATATTTGGTAAACTGTTCAATAGCAGGGGTCACAGGCAGGAAGCTTCCTTTACGCCTCTGTCCTACTCACAACATGCCATTTCTAGATGGTCTCCACAAACGACAGTTTGCAACAAACCAGTGGGCAATGAGCGAACTAACACATCTCCTTACCTCCAAAGAACAGCCAGACTCTTCCTTTCTCACTGAATTTTCCTGTTTACTTTCTGAATAATTGTTCATGAGTGTTCACACCATCTGTGCTGTGCACTGTAAGCACAGCGTCTTGTGGAATAATGAATATTTGATCATGTCATTCAAGGCTAAAACAAGATTGCATGGTTTAATTCTGCCATTTCCCAACTGTACAATCTTGGCACTTCTTTCATGTAATTTTTTGTATAGTGATTGCACAGTTCATGTATATATTGCTAAAAAAATCCAATGCCCCACCTCACAAATTTTGCATTGAAATACACTAGCATTTTCCCAAGAAGTGACTGGATCCAAGATTTTGGTTCTGATTCATTTTGGAATGAACTGCAAAGTTCAGATAGAGCCTGAAGTTCAGGGACATTAAAGTCCACGGTTCCGGGTTAGGCTAATTTTATCTTTTCTCACTCCTGGTCCTTTTCTCTGTTCTACAGCTTCTGAAAAAAGTCTGTGTCCACAGCAGGGAACTTATAAGCCTGAAGAGCCAAATGCAAAGAGGGAGAAGCCTGACACTGTTGCTTATTAGTATTTTTGTCTTTGTCTCTGTAATTTGTCATCCTATTTAGCGCATTGAACATGGATGACTTTCTCGTACAAAGGCCTGGAGAGGCATCACATACTGTGCTACATGCTGTATCCTCCTGAGGCTTGCTGGTGCTGAGCTCTGACAGAAATGCATACCCTGAAGTCTGTGCTCAGTCTTCCGTGAGGAGGCAGCCAACCGCTCTGTGCAGCAGCAAATCTGCCAGCTGGCCATAGAGGGGCGATGGCATCAGCTGCAGCCTATCCCCTTTGCTAGCTACATGACATATCTGGTCTGGGAGGATTAGAAACCAGGGGAGCGGAGAGCAAATTGCTGCAGGGAGATGAGTTTGGGGGCAGGGAAGCGCATTCACGCAACCGCTCCTTTGAACGTTTCTCTCTTGATCCCAAGCTACCTGCAACATGAGACTGGGGAAGGGAGGACAGCAATGGGAGAGTCTGACTTTCAGGAAGGACTATGGAGAAACACAGCTCCCATTAGTGGTGAGATTAAAGGATTAGATTCAATTCACACCCCAGTCAAAATGAAATTTCAGCCTTTGCTTTTTGTGTAACGTGCAGTGGGCCAGAGCTGTGACAGTGGTTACAGAGCTTAGCATCCTCAACAGCACGTGGGGGAGAGGGGTCTCACCCCTGACTTCTGTGCATTTCCTGCTCTAGTACAAGTGTCTCCTTGCATGTGAAATATATACCACTAATTACCAGCTTCTCTTGTGATGAGTGCAGAACATGACCTGTGGTACCACCTTTCCTTTTCGCCTACTCCCTGTGCTGGGTATTTCCTCAAATATTTTCTCTGAGAAATCCTTTCTCTGAGGCATTGCAAACAGACATTGGAATCATATATCTTAATATAAAAACAAACAAACAAACAAAAAACAACCAACAAAAACCCCACAACACAAAAACTCTCTTGTAAAGCACTTCCGGAATGTGCCTCGGTGCTACAGAAACTTGTGCACCAAATCACAGGCTACAGTGGAACTGGCTATTATATTCCTGGTGCATGAAGTGACTTTAGAACAGCACCAGTTTCAATAGTAACATTGTGTTTGAAGGCTGGACTAGCTTAGTTTCCAAGGTCAGGTTTCTGGTGTGAATACTTGATTCCAAAACTGATATATATTAGAATATTTCTATGATTAAAAATCATTATTGTGTTCCGGTGAAGGCAGATAAGTACAGAGGAAGCAAGTTCTTTTTTCAAGTAAATAGTCACAGAGAGAACTCTACTATTCAGCTGGTTTTAGTCAAGACTTTTTGCACTTCTCTGTTTCCCCCTCAAATATTTTGTAAACTGTTGTTTCCTAGCTTAGGTGGGTTTATATGCTTAGTGCTTGTAGTTCAGCCCCATTCTTCAACTATGCCAGCTTTTGCTCATTTTTGTTGAACATCTTCCAATTTCTCATTTATGTGGTAATAAGATGTTCAAAACTGAACACAGCGTTGCAGGTACAATTTCCTACCTACTTGGAGTTACAGTGCTCTGAGATACACTGGGCCTTTTTTGCTAACCTATTTTATATTCATATGTAAGTCGGTGCCTACTATACCTAAGTCTCTTCAAAAATCGGTGCTTTCCTCTCACAGAATATGTGGTTTGCATTGTTTTTCTGTGGGTATACTGGTTGGTATTTTTCCAGGTTTGGTATTTTTCCAGGTTTAGTATTTTTGCTACATTTTTAACTGTGCCAGAAGGTCCAGGATTACTTGCCCATTCTTCTAACAATTTATAATTTAGTAATTCATCGCTGCCCTATATGTACTCTCTCTTCCAGACCACTGTTAAAGTTAAATAAGACAGGGTCCAGCATCCTCCATTGGACTGCTCTCCTGTGACTCCACACTCCTAGCCAAGTGTGTATTTGATACTGCCTGGAGGTGACTACCTGCTCAGGCTATTTGCATGCTCTTGCCCTGAACTTGTAAATCAAAATAAGCTGTGTTAGCTTACCCAATTTAAATAGTCTAGAGCTGTTCATCAATGTAGTAGTAAAATAGCCAACTGGAGAGTTAAAAAGAAATTGTTGCCACATGCATTTAAACTGGAAGACAGGAAAAATTATCATTGCATCGTTAGTGACTGTGAAAACATAAAGCTACATGTTTAAACTCCAGGCTCTGTGGGTTTCCTAGAAGAGCCAGGCAGCTGTGTGGGAGTTGTGCGGAAGTCCTACCTCCTTGTGAGGCTGTTGGGCACTCCACCATGTTCTTGCGTGCAGCTATTTGAATGTATTCTCTTTCTCCTGACAGGTCCATGGAAAGTGTGTGTGTAGACACAACACAGCAGGGGACCACTGTGAGAAATGTGCACCACTATACAATGATCAGCCTTGGAAGCCAGGAGATGGAAAAACAGGGGCGCCAAATGAATGCAGAAGTAAGTGCGAGGGAGTGTACTGATCCAGGTTTTCAGGATGAGCGCTCACTGTGCCAGCAGGCAAAGTTCCCTAACAAAGACTTCTGTCGATTTACACTAACAGTGCCATTACAGAAACTGGTAATGATAGATGCTGGTTGTTGATGGAAAACATCAGTGTGCATGTTGGTTTACTGCAACTGACCCATTTGGGCTATTGGGAAGTGGAACTCACAAGGCAGAAATCTGTTCTTCCTGCAGCTATGTCCCCTCATGTGTTTTACTATTCCAGGGTTTTGCGCAGGCCTTACGATACCATCAACTGGTTTGTCTTACTGTAAGAATGGCACACAGCTCACAACCAGCCAGGCTTCTCAGACCCTGCTGGGACTCTCTGTTGCAATTTCTAGTTATTACAAAAATTAAGGATTGCAGGCAGATGAAATGTGTTACACTCAGGTATTTCCTCCATGATTCACAGTAGGAAAATGATACCTTTTAAATAGTATTGCTGTGTCTGTTACATAAGCCTGAACTATATTCTCCTGTTTCCCACCAGAGTGTCGCTGTCACAACCATGCTGACAGCTGCCATTTTGACCTGAGTGTTTGGCTGGCATCGGGAAAACGCAGTGGTGGAGTCTGCGACAACTGCAAGCATAACACAGAGGGACATCGGTGTCAAAGGTGCAAACCAGGGTATTACCGAGATAGAGGGAAACCCATGTCTTCTACAGAGGTCTGCAAACGTAAGTGACTGTTGTTATGTGTGGTGAAGGTGAATGAATGGTGGAAGAATCATTAAAAGAAAGAAATAATTACTCCTACAGAATCGATAACTCCTGTAGAAGTAACTAATGAGTATTGCTATTCTTTCTTTGTATTATTTTCCTGAACTATAGTTTTCTGATCGAAGGACATCTTCCTATTTTTCTGTGTCTGTTTATCCCCCAGTATCACACTTTTTTTTGTGCTAACTGCCACAGTTCTCCAAATGCATTGCATTCCAGAGAAAGGTACATTCTTCTCGTGCTTGCATTTAAAATAATATGGTTCCTTTTTTCTTGAAGCATATTTTACTTAGCTGGGGTTTTTTCTGTGTCTCTTAAGCCTGTGTGTGCCTATGTGTAAGCTATTGTTAAATTCCATTTGATTGTGCAACATCTGTGCAGATAAATATATATAATAATGGCTGCAGGAGGTGTAGGAAGCATGAGACTGTGCATATCCACTTGGGAACAAATAGATGAGAGCTCGTTCAGACTTATCTCTGGATTCTACAGCTGTATTATGGGGTGTTCTGCCCAAATTAATTGCCTCATTAACACTTCAGCAGTATGTGTTAGGAAGTAACTCGGGCATAGAGGCACTAATGGTTGTACACTGACAGTGTACAACCTCTGGATCAAGGTAGTTTGCACCCAGCCAGTCTGGAACATAGCCCAGATCTCCTTTACTTAGTGTAAACATTTCCTGAGTATCCTGCCAGGCTTCACACATCTGATTCCATCTGGCATCTATTTAGGAGGTTGCTATTTCCATCAATATACATAATTTCATTTCTCCCTTTGGATAGTTTTCCTTCCCCATACCTCAGACATCAGTTGCCAGCACAGAGAACTTCATCCTCTGTCACCTATATTCATGCCCACTGGCATCATGTGCTTTTGAAGTTTTCCTGACCCTTTGATGTTCTTCATCAAGATTCCTCTCAAACACTCAGGTTACAAACACTCCTCTCCCTAGGACCGTATTGCCTGTGATATTACTTAAACTTTCTATGCACAACACATCCTATGTTTCTGCTCTTTTTTATTCTTTCCACTGGATCTTAGTGCCAGCACAGACAACTTCCACATGACCCCTTCTTTTCAATTTCACAATGTTCATCACAGAACACTGATCAGCAGTCAGGGCTGGGGATGACCTTATCCAACTCACCCTATATCCCATAGTGTTCTATGGTGGCCCCTTTCTAGTCCTGTTTCTACTCTGCGCAGATTTGCTACAGGGAAATATGGAATGAGAATAAATTGTTGTGCCAGAAGATTAGTTTTCAATCTCATAGTACCTGAAAGAATGTGTGTATGAACTCTTGTATTTAACAGCAGGGTGATGGTGTAGTAACCAACATCATGTGTAACGTTAGACAACTGCTAAAGTCAAGGAGCACTGGAGAGCAGCAAAGAGGAAAAACATTGTTTGAAAATACAGCCTATCTGTGTGGAAACCCTAGAACAGTCCGCCTGGATGAAATCAGACCTTTACTCTACCTCTGCCTCTTTTGTCTGGTCTTGTTACAGGCCTCTCAGTACCTCCTGCCAATGCTCTGCATAGCAAAAGAAAAACCGTTCAGAAATGTACCTTGTTGAGAGACCTTTATTCCTGTCATGCCAGTCAAGCACAATAATGTTCTTTTCATCTGGGGACATGCTGCTGCCAGCAGAAGGCCCCCAAATGCAATTGTTTCCACTCTGACTTGCGTGCTCAGGCCCAGATAAAGCTGTCCCGCTTTAGCCACCTGAAAGTTAAACGTCTTTTCTAGGCTCCCTGTACAGTCAGTGGAGAAACAGTGGGACCTCTAGGGAATTATTTATTGCAGTTTAACATAGATGCCTGAGATAGATGAGCTGAATTGGCCTCTAGAGGATATCTGTTTCTCTTTCGTGACTTAAGAGGTATTCTGGATCACTAGCCTGCGCTAGAGTTTCTGGTGGTTGAGATGAATCTATCGGGTTTGATCAGCATTATTGCAAATAGGTAAGCATGACCCTATCTGTGCATGATTCAAATCAATGGGACCTTTCACAGCCATGTGAAGGCATGCATGGATGCTTGCCATATCAAGATATAAGGAAAGGGTATTACAGTTCACTCTTCAATTCCAAGGCATCATCTCACTTTGAGAAAACCATGCAAACAGTGCCAGACTAACAACAATAAATGAAAAACCCACCCACTGGGGAAGTGCTGAAAAGCAGTAATGAACTGCAAACACCAGACTGGATGGATGATTTTGGTGGGAGCAACCTGGTCCTCTGCTTCCCATTTTGAACTCAGAGGGGAAAAAAAAAAACTCAATGGGAGATCAAAACTTGACCCTTGTGTACAGTAGATACTGAGCTGGGAAAGGAAATCTGATGAAAAAGCTGAATGAAATGCTGTGCTAATCCCTTTGAGAAAGCACGCTTGAAGAGTGCTCTGCCATCCAGAGCAAAGTCTAGATTCAGCTGTGACATCCCCCTCAGGCTCCCAGAAAGTTAACAGGACAGTGCCCAGGCCCAGAAAGAGTCTTAAAGCATTAGTCATAATAATGAACAGCATTCTCTCTTAATCACTGCTAGGAAAAAAAAGTTGTATAACAATTGGATGTCCTGGCACTATCCAAACTACCCTTTGCTGACCCTCCAATGTGAGACTGCAAAGACATTCCCTTGAAAAAAAAAAAAAAATCTGTTGAAATTTGACATGTAAATGTGAATCTGCTATTCCTTTTTGTCTGCAGAAGTAGCCTGCCTCTGATCCCTTTGCATCTCCTGTTCCTAGCAGCTGAGGATGAATGAGAGTCATGCCACATGCAGACCCTTGTTTTGATACTGCTTAGATCTATATTGAAAAAAAAAAAAAAGGCATGAAAAGAGCCCCAGGGCAAGGCACACACCTGCCTATTATTGGGGGTGACAACAAAGGATTAAGTAGTTTGGATATAGACTTGTATGGGAGCTTTGACTCGGAAGCCTAATCGTTTCCTAACCAGTGGTTAGAAAAGCTGCTGTATCCTTAGCTCCTTCCTGTGGCTTATTTGGAGGCTTAAGGGATCCTTCTGAAATGGCACCATCTTTTGTAGTCACCCGTTGCTTAGCTTAAAAAATAATGCAGGCATGCAGACCCATTAAAAATGGTGTCCAGGAAAAAAAGCTTTTTTGCTCTAAGCACAAGGGTTGAAAATTAAAACGTGCCCAGATGCACATGCACATGCACATGCACACACACACACTGAAAAGCTCTGCTTCTCATCCTTTTCCTTCTGAGCAGAGGGAGTGAACTTTTAATTGTAATATCACAAAGGCCTGATCACATCTTGGTTCAGTCTGTCTTAATCAGGCCTGACCACACACACAGCTGTCTATCTTATTTCCTTCATTTAAGAAGCATTATTGGCTAAGTCAATCCCCACATCTGACATGTTTTAAAAATTACCCTGATTTGGTCATATGCTCCAAAGATACACATGTACATATTTCAGATTCAAAAGATTTTGTTTCATTTCTCATTTTGTCTGTTTTTCATCAAATAGCCAGAGTCTGCTCACAGCTATATCTTATGCATTATTATTAGACAGAAGTTTAAGGCAAGATACCTCAAAGTCCACTGAATTACTTGGTGCACTTGCTATTTTCCTCTAAGTTGGGACCATATTGTTACAACCAATATTATATTTTACATCTGTGTCTAATTACATGGGAAAGGCAGCTGTGCTGAGGGCAGACAGATTTATTGAGGACTTGAGTGGAGACTGCTGTATGAATTATTCATTTTTCATTATTCCTTGTCTCCTTTTTACAGTAGTTTCTGACAAAACAAACTTAGTATAAGAGTGAGACTAAAAGGCAAGAGGATGCTTTGTGATACTTTGTGACTGATAGCCAATTCTAAACTACAATGATGAAATTTTTCATTACACTGCTGTCAAGGGGAGAACCCAAATAAACCAGTCATCTCTGAGCCAGAACTGTCTGTACACCGTCCCTAACATAATTGATGATGCCTTTGACAAACAAGGCCATTGTCATGTTGGCTGGTGTTTTGCTAGACAGGAAGGCGGACGGAGAGAAAACGAGGGTTTGCCAAGAGAAAAGAAGCAAAAATCAGCAGGGAAAGAGGCTGTGTTGTCAAATATTGGGAAATGTAAAAGCATGAGGTTTTGGAAACTTGCTTTTATGTTTCTTTAATTGTGAGGTTTATCTGCAAACCTGTGGTACTATTAAGCAGATAAAACCCAGTCATCAACAGCTGCCCCTTCAGCATGTGACATGTGGGCTCTTATTTTGGGAGTTACCTTAGATGCACAACTGGGATTTTGGCTGTAATACTCTGGAAGCCAGACAATGTACACACCCAAGCTGAAATGCTAAATAAACACAGACTGAGTAAAGCGTTTGCAAGCCACTTGTATAACTCATCTGAAAGTGTTGTACATTTATTGACTCAGCTTGCTTTCTGATCCACCAGAAGCTGTTCCAGTTTCTAATTGGGGAACATTAGTTTTCCTGAACAGTAGCCCCAAAATAAGGGTGAGGAAGAAGCACTTTTTTCCTACCTCCTCATCAGCCAATCCTCCTCCTCCTCCTGGCAGCCAGTGCTGCCAGTCACTGTCCTGTAATACTTTCCCTTAGGGATAGGATGGGAGAAGGTCTCATCTTCCCAATCAGGACCTGGTCTCAGTTAGTGATAGGTAGTCTAATGATGCTAATGATTTACCTATCTGTTATGTGACCCTAACTGATGAAACCTGAAAACCAGAAATAAGATGGGAATAAAGACAGACCCAGAAGTTGCAGAAATATAAGAAATTTAAGGTGAAAACTCCACAGGTAGATGCTACATACAGAGATATTACAGTGAAATAAGAAACCTGGATTCAAGCCAGACCAGATGTTGGCAAGCTCTTACTTCTTGTGGCTCAGACCTGTCTGCAGTAAGGAAGCGTGTGTTTCCCCTCCTTATCCTCAAATCTATGACATTAATTTTTTTCAGTGATGGACAGAACTAAGTGTCTCCTTTTTTAGGGTGATGTAGTCAGCCCTGCAAAAATCTGGGCAAAAATAATTCAAGTTAAGCAGCAACAAATCAGAACTTGCCTTTGAAACTGTCAGTGCTAATGAGCACTTCATTGTTACACCTGCTCTCCAGAACTGACAGCAAAATCCCTGGGTTTGCTCCCAAAGTCAAGACTGCTTTGTGGCAAACAGGCGAGCCTGCTGCCATCCGCCAACCAGCTCATTGTGTTGAGTACATTGCCCATGACAGCACGCTTATTTTCTGTCCTTAGGCTATTGTGCTAGTGTCCCTTGAAAACAACAGACTGAGATTTGTCTACAGCAGAGTGTAATAATATTATTAAAAATATTGGCATAAAGAACACAGGGCATGGTGAAAAAATAACTATGTAGTAAGCAGATCATAAGAGAAATGCCCTTTAAACAAAATTGCTCACTCTTTTTCTCGTAGTCTTTTCAAAACGTATTTTCTTTTCTTGAGCATCAAATATGAGGTTGCAGATGAAAGTGAATCTGTCTCTGCTACACTTAACACTCTTTATAGTTATATACTTGCCCCTTCCCCTTGGAAAATGATGTGTGGAATCAGAGTGTTCAGTTGGTCTCTTATCTGTGAGCTCATGAAGAAAAGTAGTTTGATTAGAAGCAATGATGGGCAAACTTCAAAAGCTTTGGAGATCATGTTTGGTTCAGATAAGCATCCAAAAGGCTGGCCCCTGATCCAAGCTATCTAAACACCTTGGGTGTCCAACATTTAACTGAAAATCTCTGTTAAAGCGGGTCTTAGCCGCAAGATTTTTATTTCTGCCCTCTTCCAGATGGATGAAGTAGTGATGCATTTCCTTTTCAATCTCTGCTACAAGCAAAAGCCAGGGCATGCTGCTTTGTTAATACAAAAATGAGCTGAAATATGAAGGCCTGGAGTTCAGCTCAGTTCTCATTTTAATCAAACTTGTTTGAATATCAGAAATGAGTGGGTATGTTTATTGCTTGCATTTTACCTCTGCAGAGCTATTGGCACAAGGCTTGACCGTCTCAGCTAGCCTCTCCCTTGATGGAGGGGAGTCAACTGTGTTGGCTTTGCACTACTATCTGTATATTACTTTCCACCTCACTCCCTGATGCTGTCGCATTGGGAATGTACCGGTGGCGTGGGATTATGACAATTTTTTGTCTGTGAAGGCAGAGTTGCCCACAGGAGCAGTAACTATCTGTTTTACTGCCAAGTTGCCTTCAGTTGCCAGGCTGGTGTCAAATTAGCAATAGATCTGGGTTTTTTCCCTCCTATTTTCTCATCTCCAGCTACATGTAAAATACATCTAGTGAGTTTAGAGATCTTCTCTCATTCTATCCACTTTCCTTATAACAAATCCGCTCACTTATTTGTATAGAAAATGTCATCAGCTTCCTTACACACATACAGTACTGCATGGTGAGATGTGTCCCTTAGAACTCGCACTGAAGGAAATTTATGGACTTTTTGAAGGCAGAAATAGAAAAAATGTTTCAGGTCATCTGAACCACCTGCATAAGCTGCATCTAGCCCCAGAGGAAATAGTAGTTTTGTGATCTCTGTGTTCACAGGAAAGACACCATAGGCAATAGCTATAACCTTCTACCTCACCCATGCTAGTGAATCTTTTTGCAAAACACTTAAAAAGTGAAGTACCTTCAAGCCCCTTTAAAAATAAACACACAGTGGAGGCTCGCTGCCAACCCTTCAAAACCCTGAATTGTGAAGATTTGTGTAGTAGGGAAGAACTGACTTTCATACATAAATAGGTCCCAGTTGTACTTGTTAAAAGGAAAAAAAATAATATTGCAAGTGTAGGCTGACAATGCAATAATTACCAGTTTTGACATAAAACTACCGAGCATGAGGAAGAGGGCACGAGTTTGTCAGCCTTGAAAGACTGTCACTTAACCAGATGACCCCTGGGCACATAATCTCAGTCACCTCTTACCGTATCTCCATAGCTTGCACCTGCCAGCCAATGGGTTCAGCCAACGCGACTTTCAGCAGAAGCTGGCGATGCCACCCCAAGACGGGATTCTGCTACTGCAAGCCAGGTGTGGCGGGCCCCAACTGCGATAGATGTCTCATGGGCTACTGGGGCTTTGGAGAAAATGGCTGTCGCCCTTGTGACTGTGCCAGAGACTGCGACCAGCACACTGGAAACTGTTTCAATGGGTAAAGAAGCCCTCCTTTGGGTTCGCTTTGAGATGGGATTCTGTGAAATGACGCAAAGATTAACTGAAATACTGCAGCAATGACAGTAATTGGAGGATGCTGAAGGGTGCACAATCATTTGAAAAGGTGGCTGTAAATCACAAAAGGTTTTTTAGATTCCATTTGGTGTCTGGCACACTTTTAAGTCCATTGTATTATCCAAGGCAACCTTGAAATTATGACTTTTTGCAGTAATAATAGCCAACTCCACAACTCCATGGAAATACGTACAGCATTTTTAAATACACCTGTTTGCCTTGGAAATAGATGGAAGAGTCTGGAGAGCTTGTCTCTCATCTGTGCCCAGGGAAAATTAACTACGAGGTCTCCCTCTTGTTTCTAGAGGACAGGCATCTGTACCCCAAACATGCAGTAATCAGTACAGAAATTCTATGATTTGCCGAGTGACTGCTGTTTAATGGGTCCTGCAGGTGTCTTCAGTTCCTAGTGACATCAACAAGTGGTCACTAACTTCAGGGTACTTAATTCAGTAAAAACAAACAAACAAAAGCAAAAAAGGCCAAATACTTAGTTACTTTAAAAAATGTTAAGTCAGCAGTGGTAAGGCCTAAGTAAAAGCCTAGATCTTGTGAACTTTCTGTCTTGCTCTTATTTACACTCCCAACCTGAAAAAAGCAAGCTTGTGTCTCTGGATACAGCCACATGCTCCAAACACCTGCTTCTCGCCCACCTCCTGTCCTAACCACGTTTTCTGTTTTATGTGTCCCCCCAGCTATGACAATGAGCCGTTCTTTAACATCCCCATTGGGGGACGAATCCCTGACCTTGTGCAAGTGCCAACAACCAACGAGAGTGAAGAGGAGTGGAAATGGAATGACCATGAGCAGGGATTTTCTGCACTGAGGCACCCAGGTACAGCCCGGAGTCTGGGAAACATTTAGTAACTTCACTCAGTGCCAGTTCTTTGTTCTCTCCACCCTGACTTAAATTCCCCCAGTCACCTCTGGCTTGTCTGTCCCCCATCTGCTGGCAACATCTGCTAATGTGAACTATATAGGTTATCATTATACTTACATTGTTATTTTACAAACTGTACTATCCAACTTTGGTTTTGGAAATGGGTAAGTCATGAATAAGATTGTGTGGAAAAAATATTCTCCTTTTGTTGTCGGAATTACAGTCATAACGCTTATGGTTTTACACAGCTCCTTCTCAAACATTCAGTTGCTGTTCAGAAGTTCAAGTGCTATTTGTAAAAAGACCACGTCAGTCACCACTGAAGTTCACCACCTCTGGGGTGGAATGCAGGTGATTTTAAGAGTAAGATACTCCTGATGGCACATCAGCTCAGGAAAGAAAGTAAAGAATACTGTATCCAGCTGAAGTTATAAAGTAAGCAGGCTTATAGAATGAGGTGGAGCCTTTAATACTTAAGTTTTGCTTGCCATGTATGAAGGTCAGCACTTATCAGCATCAATGGCTTTATAAGACCCAGAGGTAATAGTGCCACCTATTGCATACCTTGACTTTTCTGAGAGGGATATTACCTTAATACCAGCAGGATCAGCATTTCTTAGCTTATGGGATCAAGCTTATGGGATTATTGTTTACATGATTTACACCTGGATCCGATTCTTACAAATCTATTAGTATCAGTTTATTAACTGTACAATGGACCCCATGAGGGCTGCATTTTACTTGACAGTACTAATCAGATTTCAGAACAATTATTGTATCATCTAACAAGAAACAGATTTGCAAATAACTGAGCTCACTCTCAAACTTACTCTTAAAAGTCCATCCAGATTATGGGAGCTATATACTTATAACTTTATAACTGAATATCATTTGCTTTCCTTTTCTCTCTCATGTCCTGGCTCTTCTCCAACCCTTTGTGTTCTACGGTTCCCCTGCTAGAAAAGTGTGTGTGCAAAGAAAAGGTGCTTGGAAGTGTCACTGACTTCTGCCAAATGAAATATGCTTATGGTAAGTAGGTGATATGCCCTCAAGGTATGATAATTTCATAATGTTCTCTCTATGCATGTCATTAGCTGATAGCTATGAAAAATGACAGGACCAGCTAAGTCATGAAATAAGAGGTAGGATTTCTTCTGCCTTTTTTGTCTAGAGACATGTCCAACTTCTGATCAGAAATGAATTGCATTTTTCATGCAAGGCTCCATGGTGCCTCCTTTCCACCCAATTAGCTCCCCTCTTTACAGCAGAAGGAATGCCAGAATTGTAACTCAGTGGAATGGTTGGCCTCTACCTCAAGAATAAATGATAAAAACCTTGCATATAAATTGCCATTGTTTTTGCACTCATTATGCAGGTTCAAATGGCCCTGCTTGTTTACCAGGAATATATTTAATACTGTGGTTTATGAACACCAGGTTCATGCCATCATGTGAAGCAAGAAAGGGAAGCTCTGGGACCCCAAGGTTTGATGTGCTTGTGTCATGACACAACAAAGCCTGCTTGTGGGGCCGATCTCGAGGAGACTGCCCAGCCAAAAAGTTATGTGATCCTATTAAATTAAAGGAACAGAAATTTATCATGACAACCAGATGTTAGGCCACAAAACAAAAATGCTTTTTCTGGTTTGTTGTGCAGTCATGGAATTTAGCCATGTGACATGCCTGCAGCCTGATGGGAAACTTCCTGACTTCCTTCCTGTAGAGCAGAGTCTCTGTTTTTGAGAGGCCAGCGTTAAAGCTCAACACAAGTTTTCAAACTGCAAAATATAAAGCCTAGAATCAGTGCATTTAAAATCAGATTGTTAGATGCTGACCTGTTTTTTCCAGCCTTCCTATGTATACATACAAGTGCTTTCCTATGCTTTCCAAGCATTTCAGATCAACCTATTAAAAAGTAGTTGCTAAATAACATGATGAAAGGATTAGTTAACTACTTCAGAGAAAAATTTAGTTTTTCTTCTCCAAATTTATTTAGAGCCATGGACAAGCACTGGAATACACTTTCTGTACAACTGCAGCATTTTTTCATGTCTTATTTTAAGGTGTTAAAATTCTACCTTTTAGCAGCATAAACCAAAATTTATTTGGAAATCTGTTGTTCATCTCTATCTTGATATGTTTTCTGGCAGTGATAAAAGCAAGAATCCTATCAGCTCATGACAAAGGAACCCACGCAGAAGTTGTTGTGAAAGTGAAGAAGGTCCTGAAATCAGGAAAAGTGAAAATTGCTCGGAGCAACAGAAGCATTTACCCAGAATCCTGGACCAACAGGGGATGTACATGTCCCATTCTCAATCCTGGTAAGGACAAAATGCTTACCAGGTATTTTTTTCCCCTGTAAACAGTGGTGACAACTCATTATGAACATTAGCTACGGCTGCTCAACAGTTCCCATCAGTCTTTCTGAGGCGAGTCCTTTGATTCATCCAGACCAAAGACAAAGTCAATAGACAGCTGCAGTAAAAAGCATTTTGTTACCAGAGAACAAAGTTTTACCAAGAAGCCCAAACCTCCCTGGAAATGTTTTACTTTCAGTGACTTTATTTAATCCTCCCGAATATTAGTGACTAGAAGAATGTGAGAAAAAACATCATCCCTGTAATTTAGGTCCAAAGAGTTTTCTTCCTCACTCTGTATTCTCACATCACACTTCTCTTCTTTTTGCAAAAACTAGAAATTATTGTGAAAATTTTAGAAAGTGGAAGGAATCTAATTTCCTCTATGCCTTTGTAATGGTTTCAAATAATGAAAAGTAAGTCTTCCTTACTTCTACTGTAAATTCTAGTGCATGCAATGGCTTGTTCCATCAAAGCCTAAAGCTGACACCCTGCAGCATAATGGAAACCAATTGTGAGTGGAAAGCATAAACCCAAATGAATTTAATTTCAAACCAAGGAAAATCTTTAATAATCAGAAAAAAAACATCTTTTTAAGTAAATAAAGCCCCTCTTGCTATAACCAGTTTAGGATAGGTCTCTGGACTAACTGGGAGTTCCAAGTCATTGGGTCCATGTCCTGAGATCAAATCCCAACAAGACAAAGACTTTAGGTGTCATTAGGGTGACCAGTATTGTATGCTGGGGATCATGTTTCATTATTCAACCTTACAACACAGAAAATGGTGACTTGTCATCATTCTAAAAGCAGCACCTAACAGAAAAATTACCCCATGTTTTTCCCTCTCAATAGATCCACTGAGTAAAAGGAATTCCTTGGGCTTCACTTAAAATGTAACGTTTAATCTAACCTTTAAGACAAGTTCTCAGCTGAAATTAGCCACATACAAGAGAGTTGTTTTAGGAAAGACTATGTCAAATCAAACTTGGTATGAATTTTTCCTTTTATGGCAAAATAACCTCTGCTGTCTCAGAAACCAATTTTGTCTTCCATTACCCATGTACCAAGTAAAAAAAAACCTGCATCTTGAATTTGCATTGAAGTGTAATATAGACCCTGAGCTCTCTTTCTGGGGGTAGTTCTGAATTTGCATATAAAATTTTTGGCTTAATGTAGTCAACATGAATAAATTGTTTTCCTTAGTACCTAAACTCCAGTGGCACAGTTGTGCATAATTATTTACCAGTGCTCCCTGTGAAACTATGGGAGCCCTGAATCAGACGTGAATAAAACACTGCTTAAATATGAGGAGAGTACATCTGGTCCCACAAATATTTGAAGAGGAAAAATATCACAGGACACTTTTCTCCTTTGTACCTCTCTAGCTTTACTTTGCACCTCTTTAGAAACATAGGACTGAAGACATAAGGCTCAGAAATTTAGATGCTAGAGATACAGATGTTATGCCATTGCCTCTTGATAGAAATTAAAGCTATGGACAGATCCCAGTCACTGGAGTTCTGCAGATTTCAAGATATTGCTTGACTGAACCCCTGCCCCAAGATCACAGTATGCCCTGACTCATGGTGGAAACATTACTTTTTCTCTCTTCTTGGGGCTTTTACACCCACCTTTACTCTTTCTATCCACGCATTAACAGTTGCTTTCCAGCATGTAACTTCCATGGAGGGCACTAGTGGCAGGAGGGGACAAAGGCACAAGTAGCAGATCTCCATGCAGAACCTGACACATAGCTTGCCATGAGTGTACCTCTGTTTCTCTAAATTCTGATCAATGAGGGAACTTTACTTACTGCAGTTAATACAACACAAAGAGTGCTCATACATCTAAGGCAGTGACGTGAATATTAGTAGTACTTGTTTCTTGTCTCCATGTGTAGTTACCCACTTTTTTGTTCACAGAACTCTTTTTTGAAGTTCTGCTACCTGTATCTTAAGGTTATAATCTAGGTAGTCTGGGTTACTATTTTCTTATATCATACCAGCTTCCATATCTGTTCAGACTGAATTCTGCTACTCATCACACCTATACAAGCCAGGAGTAATGGTACTGAAGCACATAGAGTTACAGTGACTTAAAACAAAGGTCAGACAGATCAGACTCAAACCTCATCATCTGCACATGGAGGTGCTGAATTTGTAAGCAGTAAGGCCACTGGAGCTAAATCAATTTGTAGCTGTAATTCCTGAGCATAATAATATGCCAACATTGAACCTTGTGTGCCCAAGAATCAGCATTGACAATATGCATATAAAAGTATGTTTACACATAAGATGGCACATGCACAAACTGGATGAAGCTGGCTAAGATGCTATGTGCCAGATGCTTATGAAATGGAGAAATTCTGCATTTAGTTCTGTTTCCTTTTATTTATTGACTGAAGTTCCCCCCCCCCCCTTTTTTTTTTAAACTAGGTACCGACTATCTTATAGCAGGCCAGGAGGACTCTAAGACCAGCAAACTCCTTGTGAACATGAACAGCCTCGTGAAACCCTGGAAAGCATATTTGGGAAAACAAGTATCAGATATTCTTCGAACTGGGTGCAAATAATTTCTGCTTCAGAAGTTACAGTGCTGAACTTTGCCTTTTAGTAACACTGCAGTGAAAGGTGTAGTTAGTTCATGCATTCCCGTTCAACATGCTCCTAGCTGAAGTGATGAAAGCAGACTGACCATCCTTTTTCTCCTTTCACGTGCTTAGACAGGAAACTTGGGACATGACTACTTTTTTCAAAAAGTGCACAGTCTTATCATACAAAATTAACTAGTGCATCATACATAGGTTGCAAGTCAGTTCTTCATTTGAGCCTGATTCCATGCAGCCAGAGAATCATTTTACAAGGCAGAACTAAAGATACAGATTAGTGTTTCCATACTTCAGGTCAGAGCCTGATATGAACATGTACAAGCTGCTTACATAATGCATTCATTACTTGGGTGTAGTTTTCTTTATAAGTGACCACTAACAGGCAGCAATTTCTTTCAGCTTTACAAGTGGCATAATACTAAAGCAGCATGTCAAATAATACTTATTTAAAAGAGCTCAGATTGATCTAACATCAGACTGCAATTATGCCAATATAATGAGTTGCTTTCCAGAAGGCAATTTATCCCATTGCTGAACAGAAACAAACTAACATGTGACTTATCTTGGGACAAGGTCCCTTGTAGATGTACATTGCTATCGTCAATGCTTAGTGCTGACGTCTGCTGCAGAAAACACCTCAGCTAAAACTTGATTCCAAATCCAACCCTTGCTATCAAAGGTCATTTTGCTCTTTGCTGTAGTACTTTAGTCTGTACCACCACAAAGGTTTCACAGTGATTACCACTAAAAAGCCTTATGCTAGGAAAGGGCCAAAACATGCGAGGAACTAGTAACTGCTAATGTTGAGACAGTAACGCTACAAAAGCTGCAAGGCAGAAGCAGGAGGTAAATGGATTGGCTGGGCTGCATATTAAATGAGGTAGCTATAGTTACTGTGAGAGCAACCTGTCTATTCAAACTGTGCTCAAGACCACTGGCATTTGATTGCACTTAGCACTTTCATTCTGCTTTGTCTCTCTTGGTCACACTTCAGGTTAAGATACTGAAGCTAGGCTTCCTTCCCATTGTGCCTGGGATTATTTTATCCTCCACAGAAGTATAGGAGTGGTAACATCCCCACTCTCAGTAAGAATACTTCTGTTCTGCAAAACCATTCTGTCTAAATCAATTTCACTCTACCCTATAGTAATTAAGGGGTAGCTACTTAAATCATTCCCTAACACAGTATTTTGAGAAAATTGTGGTTTAAGACCTGTGTCCCCTGTTTAAGGACTCACAATCAAATGAAGCTGGTTGGAGCATATTCTCTCATCAAGTAAAGCAGAAATCGTGAGTCAGTCTATTCTTTCAGGGGGTTACAGAGAAAAAGCATGCATGCTACTTTCACATATTTCTATTCCATGTCTATAATCTTAATGCTCTCAGGAAAAAGGAAATATCTTCATTCATCACTGTCTGACTAGCACATGGAGTATCTAGAAAAACCTAATACTAATGCAGAAGGATGGAAATCCCAGTCTACAACTTAGGCCATCAGTTTTTTCTCTTATCACTGGAAACCTGAAAAAACAGCTTCTTTATTCCATTTGTTGCTGTTTTCTGTTTAGCTTCATACTGGTTTAACAGCAGAAAAATCCTCAGCTCATTTGGAAATGGATGACAGGCAGATATTTACAAAATAAAAGCCCCACTTTTCTCCCAACAGTGCATAAACAGTGTTTCTTCCTCCCCCCTTTTCAGAAAGTCTCCCCTCCTCCAGTGACATTGCTTTCACTCTTTCACTTCATTAATTATTTGTTGTTACCTAAAGTGGTATCCAACAATGTGGCATCTCCAACAAGCCATTTAATTAATGCAATAAAACACCCTTTAACCAAGGAATTTGGCTTAATTTGAAATGTCAGCTTACAGAAATTAAGAGCATAGCAACTGCTTTCTTCACTGTCTCCAGAAATCATCTCACAACAAAAGGACTGACTAGTTCTCTTTCAAATATCAATAAAAATAAAGATGTGTACATGAATTTACAGTCTGTTCTCAAAGGGCCTCTCAGAACAAGTGAAAATAAAGTGTAGGTTTAGAACTAAACTAAGGAACACACTTTTCAACACAGGCCATTTTACCTGCAGGGGATCTTATTTAATGATCATATTCCACTGTAGTCGTTAAAGCTAACTCCCATATTCCACTTTTTGTGTCAGACTGGTGATTCTGTGCGGAGGTTAAACAACTGTGTAGTTCCCTTCTGTGGATGGAAGTTATTTTTTAACACATTTACAAGCATTCCTAGCTACTGCTAGTAGAAATACTATTTGGAACAAGAATATTGATATCCTGGTGTGTTCTCTTAGGGCCGGCTATAATACAGTGATTAATGACTACCAAATGCAAACACTGTTGTATGCAAACAAGATAGTCATCAATGTATCACATATTTCAGGTATCTGAAAAGTAGGGATACATACACACACTCTATAGAAAAGAGTAAAATGATTGGGGGAACCCAAAAATACTCAGCTAATTTCTTCTCCTCCTAATTTCCTGTTCCTTTTGAATCTCTAATTTACTTGCAGGTACCTGTACAGCTAAGTCTACTTTATTCCCTCCATTAGTTGAAAACATTGCACGTGTTGCTCCAACTACATGCCCTTCTTTAATGGCTCTGCTCTACAGAGTAGCAGATATTCCATAAGCACGGAATTTCATTTGAAAGTGAAAAATGAAAGCACATTCAGGTTAGTCAACACTGCGAGTTGACTTTTTATTGGTATCATGAGTTCTGCTAATCAGGTATCTCTTGAGTTCACAGAGAAGAAAAATCAAAGAATAAAGTTCCAACTCACATAGAGCTACCATGTGCAATCTCTTTGTTCTGCAGTGCTACAATCCAGGTAGCCTCTCTGATAATAAGTAACTAATAGAAGGGAACTGCATAGATTAAGTTAGAACAGCTATTGATTAAAGAAGAGATGAGAAGTTTAAACTGATCACCGTGAGACTTTGGAAAGGAAAAGTGTACTGGTATTGTGTACTGGTACCCGAAATAAAGATGAGCATGAGACAGTGCAGGATGACAACTGGCTTCCTAAGTAGAAGCTGTTATGTATTCCTCAGAACAAGCAAACAAGGTCATACATTATAAATTAAAAGAACTACCATAGAAAGTATGGTATTCCTGTACCAAAAAAGAATTGTTTTGTAGGCCTGTGTACAATACCACATACCTTGTGATCGTCTCCGTGACTGTGTGCTTTAGGTGGCACAGTAATACACAAAATACTAACATGGAAAAAAGGATGCATTTGCCCAATACAGAAGTGGCTGGCCAGCTTTTAAGCATGTCTAAAATGGGATCCCTCTTTAAAACGGCCCCGTGAACAATCCTATAGCACCCAACTAGACAAGGTGTCTCATAAGCAGTAGCAACCACATACCAAACAGTAGCAGTGACATATCACTTGGAAATCCTACATAAGGATGAAATAAAAGCCTTCCCCCACAAGAAGAGAAGTCTGGAAGGCTGTGGAAAATTTGTAATAGGGCAGGTGAGAGCTTGAAGCAGAAGCACATGCAGCTTTCCACAGACAGCAACAAACTCAGGATGCTGGAGGTCAAAGTAGCTCTCCGTAACAGCTGTGCAGCATGTCTGTCCATGAATACATGATCATTCTGGCAACATGGACCCTTAAAGCAACAACATAGTTCATTAAATGGCCATTGTGAGTGCTGAGCCCTAACTCCAATGTACTGACATACTGCTACTAATGCTTCTCCAGCTTCTGCTCTTGGCAAGCAGCTAAGAAGGAAAATGTACCTACGCACAACCTTTGTGCACTGCTCTTCTGAGAGTGGCTCACTGCTCTAAAAGAATAAGTTTTCTCTGTAACATTGACCATGTCTCATAATTTTTCCATGCTGCTTGATGTAAGCTTTCTTTGAATTGATATAATTCACATGATGTGCTCCCACCTGGAAGAGTTATGTGTTATTTGTTATGTGTTGTAGCACTTTTTTTTTTGTACTTAAAACTTCAATTAAAAATACTCAGACATTTATATTGATGTGAGGTTTGGGATCTATTTTTAATATTTTAAACCGTGCAATCCTCAAACCACATGCATGTTAATTCTCTTTAAGTTACTAAACCACAAACATTCCAAGCATCAGGCTCCTGCTTCAACAGCGTTAGCACAGAATCAGGCAAATTGAGAAAAGCATTTAGCTAATAAGGGAACCATGATACGTTAGTTTTCTACTGAACAACTTGCCAAGAAAATGTACATTTGGTATGAGAATATGTACAGATTAGAAACAAAACAAGTACAGTTAATTTAGGTAAATGGCACATTAATTCAATAACTGATTAAAACTCAATCCTGCAAAATCTTACATGTTGGTACTTGCAGGAGTTGAATTCCCAGAAGAAATACACACATGAAGTTTCACTGGTTTGAGGTCTAAAAAAATAATACTTAACACATCCTAAGACAGCTTCTTTACACAGAGTTGATTTGTGGGATGCAAGGCATGCAAATACAAATGCATGACAGGTAGGTGGAAGGTGCCTTACCTGTAAGTGCTCAGCACTTAGGTAGATAAAGTCTGTTCGCATAGGTCTCCATACGTAAAATCAAGGTAGCGTATCACAGACACCCTTGCAACTCTACATTACAGTTGCACTTACTCTTCAGGGTCCTGTACAAGTTCTTACCTTACCTGTAGACGTCTATTGAGGAAACTGTACCTCTAAGACCCAAGTCTTCCTTCTTCACACATTAATGACATGATAAATATTTCCATCATGCTTTTGTCTTGCAGCTGAGAAACATTATGATGTACCACTTTCAAATACACAAGTCTGAGTCTTAAAAGAGAATCCTGATCCAGGAGACTGTCCTTGTATGTTGGTACTGGATAGTAGCTTTATATCAGGTGTAGTGCTTTCATGACAAGTAACGTAGGCCAACATCGGACAATGCACAGTACAAGTTCTGCTAGCACAGATTCTCAGCCCCCCTGCTCTTCTCCGTTTGAGAAATTGTGAGTCTACCTCTGAAGGTATTAACTCAAATTTGTTTGTAACATGGCTTTTGTGAGAAAAATCACAAGCACTGAGGATACTTCAACAGGTAACTGTGCAGGTAACATCCATTAATAACATGTTACCCACTCCCAATATAAAACCATAATGGTTATCAACTGGACTAATTCTAAATCAGAAGCTTTACACACAGCATGGAAAACACTAACTACAGGCATGGCATCCAACTATCAAATTCTGGCAACCTTTGCTTGTTCCATGCAGGGCCAAATTCAAAGAAAATCAGCTGGATCCAACCTAGTTCATTAGTTTAAGTTCTTTATGTTGCAAGGAGAAAGGAGAGATGGCCCCTTGGGCCCAGTAAGGGAACAAAGCCAATACCTGTAAGGAAAAATGTGACAGGCTGTAGGGGAAAAGGAAGCAATACTAGTATTTGGAGGTGTATGAGAAGGGGACAAAATATAAAGCAAAAGGAACGGCGTGGAGGCAGCAATACTCTTGTAACAGTAAAAAGAAGAGGTTAGAAAACACAGATGTAGAAATCAAACACTGCTCTCCCCCACACAGCACCCTACAAAGCGAATGAATGCATATGAGGGGATGCTTTCACCTTCTTCAGAGGCATAAGGAACTTGCCACATTCATAAAAAAAAAAATCAACTGGACCTGTCATCAGATCTGGTACAGCAAATCCTATGTCCACTTAACCTTCACATAATTGTTGTGGCATCTAGGTTAATCTGCAATGTGCAATCACTACGAATCTTCCTGTGCTCTTTGTTTTGGCTATATCAGGGCCTTCACGAGCTGTCTGCTCACAGATATATCAATAGCAATTTGTAAACAAGAAAACCCAAACAAAACAAAAGAAAAACCAACACACACACAAAAACCCAAACAAACCAAAAAAGCAACAGAAAGCAACAGCAAAAACACTTCTTGTTTTAGAGTTTGCCCCTCTATTCAGGCTCTAGCCACTGACTCTAGTTCAGGCTAAGAACATGGCATTCACTGGAGGAAAGACACACAAGAAAGAAGAAACAAAAGAAAAGTTCAAGGATTCTTGAGGAAAGTAAAGTCAGTAATAGACAAGAAAAATCACAGCCCTGCATTAGGCAGCCACAGTCATGCTTTCTACTCCTGACACCACTGGGCAAAACTTGCCACCTCAACTTTATTTTCCTTGAATTACAAAAAGCCTTTTTTGTATATCAAACAACAAACACCACACTCTCCACAAGCAGGACAAAATACTTAATAATGTCAATTAAATTACCAAATGGCAGAAAATTAAACAATATTCCAACCATTTCAGTGTGTTGCATGGGGCTACTTTCAGTGGATGTAAATGCACGAAAAGGCTGTTCCAACTTGAGCCACTGGGTGAATACACAGGGTATTCTCATCAGAAACCCTCATGCTTCTGGCAGTGATGCATGCAAAACCCATAGCAAGCTTTTACTAACGATATTAGCACGTTAATAGCAGCAGTCTGAACTGCTCAGGATGTCTTAGTAGAAACAGTTACGTATTACATTTACTGATATTTCAGTATTCTAGCAGTCTTTGACCTATTTCTTGGCTTTCATAGTATCAAGATACATCAATATTTGAGAGAGAGAAGCTGCTACTTCTTCCATGCTCAGCTACAGATCCGTAAGTCTTGAACTAGAATTCTAGTCATCTTACCCTATGCCCACAGTGAAGACTTAAAAAAAAACCCAAACCCTAACATCTTACTGTTTCAGGCCTTGAAAACCCCATGCTCTAGCTAGAATTCACCACCAAATTACCTTGTTTGATATTTTAAATAATATCACACTGACCCATGAACCATACTAGGTACTATTTTGTATCAGTGAGAAGGAGTTATAAACATTGGTGTTATAATCATTGCTGCACTTATCCACTCTTCCTCTATCGGGTGGGTCTTCTCTCAAGTTCTCAATATCACTAGCAAAACATCAGCTCCAAAGGGGTTAAAAGCAGTTGAAAAACAACTGCAGACAGGCTGGTGCTGTTCAACAAAATGAAGTCATGTCCAATGAATAGAGCTGATTAAGAATAAATGACAAACTGCTGGAAGCTTCTCTACACTGTCCCACACTAACACTGCTAGAATTTTAATGAGAAGTAAAACAAGAGTCTAAGAAACATATAATATCCTTTTTTTCTTCCCTAGGAATAAGAAAGTAGGTTCTACCTATTTAGGTACCAACCTTCCTCAAAGAGATTCATTGACGTGTGATCAGATAAGTGCCTTAGATGAACAGGAGACATCACTGTAAGGTTTAACAAGGACATTCTCAATAAGAACTACATAGGATATAGATCTTGTTTCCAACACAGCCCTGCCAGATCACCAGATCCAACGATCCTTAGAATAAACTGCAAGATAAATATCTCCCTCTAGACACTGTTGTGTACATCATTCCTGTTTCAGGGAAGAAGGAAAAAAAGGTCATTTTTGGACTTGAAGTAAGGTCACATCTCTAGGAAAGTTACTAAACACAAGTTAAAGTTAGGTCTTTGAAATGCAGGTAAGCTGTACTGCAGAGAAAAGCAGAAAAAAAAAATCATGAAAAACTTTTAAATAGAAGTTCTGAACATTCTGAAAATGCAATTTTATGTAACTTTAACCACTTTTCAGTAGTTAACTATATTTTAGAATATATTTTATGTTAAAACAATCACGTATAAGAGATCAGTTTTATAGGCAATCTTTATTCACAATAGATGTGACACATGCTCCGCTGACTCAAGTTTAAGTTGATTGCAGGAACAACTCCATCCTAACAAGCAAGTTATCACAAGCCATATATGAATTTGTGGCCTGCATCATGCAGGGGTTCCAGCCAGTTGGTAACAGTCCTACCCAGCCTTCAAAACTATGGCTTGTTTCACCACTGCATTAACTCCAGAATTACAAGGGTATGCAACAACTGAAGAAGAATGATTAAAACTGGAAAACCGAACTACTACAGAGAAAGAGATCAACTAAGAGGCACAGAATTAAATAAAAAGCAATTATTTCGTAATGAAGACTTTCCCTGTCCCCAGCAATGACTACTTTTGACTTGACATACAAAAGCACCTGATACACCATGCATAAAATCATTACAAAATGACTCCATGCAAGCACATTCTCAAAAACATTTGAATCTACTACTACCCCCTACCGAGAATCAGTAGCTCACTGACGGCAGACAGAGAACCAAGACATTATGTATGCAGAAAATAAGAAACACATTAGAACAAGACAGCAATATGCAGCTCTAAGTTTTTACAACCAGACAATAAAAATGCAACTTCTTATCATCTGCTTATTTCACAAGCTTGCCACATATTGCTAGGGATCATTTTATCATCTTTATTATGTACTAAAATAACCACTGATTGATTTTTAGATTTAAAATGGGAGCATGCAACTATAAGTGGAAAATCATGTCAACAAAGCAATGCTGGGAAATAACAGAAAGGAGTTACACTATTTATGCATAGACAACTGTACTAGTTTACATAGCAAAAAAAAGTATTCCAGACAATTTATTTTTTCCCCCCATTCATCCAGAGTTAAACAAGTCTACTACTAGAGATGGAAAAGAAATCTCCATGTAAATTCTGTAATACTTGCAAGGGATATATAATGGTCAAGAAAGAAAACATGACCCTAAAATTACATCAAAGTCAACTGCAGAGTCCACACTGAATAGCTTCTCTTTCTTTACTTTCATGGGTCCAAGGAAGTGGCAATACATATTTACTGTTGATCTACCTTCTAATTCCTACTATTTCACTGAAGTACAAGCTATACTACATGGTTGTCTGAACTTAAAAATCCAGAAGGAAGCGTGACTGCACTTTACTTCTCTTAACTCATCAACCTACAAATTCCATGGCAGGAAAAGTACTCTAAGAACTAAACCAGAAAACAGGAGGGACTGGACTCTGTATCTCAATATATAGCACTAATTCCTTGTCAAGCAAATCTTTATTACTATTTTAAGTTTTTAATGGTAAAAAAAGAAAGTAAAAAATAGAACAGGCTGGCACTCACAGCAAGAGCAGAAATAATGTGAGGGGTTAAAAAAAAAAAAAAAGTAGTTGAGGAGAATGAGAGAGACTTGATTTTTTGTTAGTCCAAGTTACATCACTTCCACTTTCTAATTTGACAAGGATAGGAGGAAAAGAAAGTGATAACTTCCACAAAGTCTTCTTTAGGATTAGAGAGATTACTTCCTTTCTCAAAACACCTCAAACATATTACATAGTGTTTTTCCACAGTTTCTGATGTAAAGTCCTTACATGTATTCTGTATTTGCACTGGATCTAGCACAACAGGTTACCAAGCCACAGCAGAGTCAGGATGGAGTTGCTTCTTTCTAAACACACCTTCAAATATGTTGGATTACATGCTGCAAGTTCCTCGTGAGAAAGATTATTAGGCTCAGGTCCCTAGCTACTGTTAGCAGGATTCTTGCATTTTATGTTTTAGTACACAGATGCTATAAATACTGTTACAGAGGATAAACCCAAAACCTGTAGAGCATTGAGGCAACGTGGGAAAGAAAAACACAGCAGAAAAAAAAAATAGGAGCCAAATCATTCTTAGAACAGAGCACCCCTTCACAAACAGCTCTTGCTTCTTCACAAATAATGCACTGGATTTCCATTTGAACAACCAAAAGCTTGGGTGCATGCGATTTTTTATTTGGTGCCCAGTGTTTATCTGATTACCTAAGATTTCATTTTCATGGTCCATTTGCCTAAGTGCCAAGGTTTATCACTGCTGCTTTTGTGCTCATTTACTCAGGCTGACTTGGCATTTGTCTTCCTACACCTGAAAGAGTCACAGTGAGAAGCTCTGTCACACTTTGTTTCTTCTAAAAGCAAAGAGATGCTGAGAGTACCTGCTATCCATGCCCTCAGAACTGAGTAGTTGTCAGCCACTTAATTGCCTACAATTTTTTTCTGAGGATCCAACAGCTGTATTGAAATATAAACAGCTCAAACACACTGTAAAATTTAACACAAATTCCCCTTGAGTATTCAGAAGCACTGTCACTAACACTGATATAACTTACGCAAACAACAAGGTACCAAAATGTTATATGGAAGCAGTGTCGCTGAGCTCTCAAGACTTCTGCTCACAGAGACAGGCAAGTGTTTAAACATTCCTAGACTTAACATTATTGCCACTACAACTCATTATGTTTTGGTTAAGTTAACCAACACATAAGGAGAGGAAAAAAAAAAACCCACAACCCTACAATAAGCAGTTAACTGAAGCCACAGGTGCAGTTTGTTTTGCAATACAATTCTCACAGCCTATATTTTGTTAGGAAAGAAAAAACAATGTAGCATTCACTTATCAATGGGTATTAAACTATAGTGAATTACTATTAAATTATTTGCACCTCTAAAGTAATTTTCAAATACTTTAATAGCTGTTCAGGTACTCTATAATGCTGGTTCATGATCCACAGTCTACCACAGCTGCTGAAAATGCTTTACATTTTTTATGCCTTCCTGCCTGGGGCTGGCGAGAAAAGAATGGGACAAGAATAAAAATCTGACAAGCAAGTAATCTTCACAACCCACAAATTGATTCAAAGTTTGCTTGCAACACAGAAGATCCAAGCACTGTTAACAAAAAGGCACACCACACAGAAACAGGAGCTTTCAATGAAGGTAAAAAGTAATTTGCTTTTTAATATGCACTAAAGTCACAGTATCTGTTTTGAGATCATTACACCAGTTAACATTTTCATTGTATTCTCAAAGTATTTTACAAGAGCCTGTCTAGACACTGAAGGAGCAGGGACTAACTAAAGGAACCCAAAAACTGTGGTTTCAGAGCAAAAATAAAGCCAGTGACGAACATTCTTCCCATTCATCTTTATCATTGGTTGTACAACACACCAGTTTTAAAAATGCAAAAGCCATCACAGTAAGTAAATAAAATCAAAGGAGACGCACATGTCAATGTTTTTCTGGCAGTCCTTACCTGATGCTGGTAAAGAGCAACCTTAATCTAATAAGAACAATTGAAATTATTTTACAAATTCTAGATTTAGGCCATTTTCAAAGTCCTGTACCATTCTGGCAAAAAAAAAAAATTTAAGGAAAAACAATCATTTAATGCAATTTCTATTAAGAGAACAGAATACATTAAAAAAGAGCAGCTATTGATCAGAACATACTGAAATGAAGACAGACCTGGTGTGCTAGTGGAATTTTTCATTGAAAGCTATATATATTTATACCCATTACTCAAGTCAGAACTCACAAAGAACTTGAGGGTAAAAAACAGGTGTTAAAGTATTAACTGTGTCTGATAGCAAGTTACACAATACATACACATACTCATTCTTTTTGCAGTATTTATTTGCAAGGCTGTAGCACTGAGATTTGTCCTTCGGCAATAAATTATTTAGTATGATACAGTGTATAGAACAATGGTGAAACATTTCTTGACAACTCAAACATTTCTTGACAACTTAGAAGACAGACATACTGCAAAAGTCCATGTCTCTGAAAATGAGAAATGGAGACAACAGCCTCCTTGCATCTTCATTAGCTAGATCCCTTCTCCTCTTTGGCAGCAGAAGCCTCCATAGGAGTAGCTTCCAAATCTTTGCTTGACTTCTCTTTTTCTTCATTTTCATCCTCTTGAGGGTAAAGATCTGGGTATTTTTGCATGCATTCCTGCATGGCACGGAATTGGTCCACACAGTCTGATCCCTTTATTTCTTCTGTGCTATAGTGGAAACAAGAAAAGGCTGACTTGAACTGTTCCCCACAGGGACCACTAGCCATTCCACCCAGACACGGGCAATTCCAATTGATATCTCCATTGGGCAATATCAATCCTGAACGAACAAGAGAGAAGAGAAGTTAAGCACTCCTTCCAAAAATTGATTTCATTGAGTGAAAGCTGCTAGGTTGCAGGTGTAAGCTGAAGTACTGACAACACCATATTAGCTCTGTAGCTTCAAGCATGCTAACCACCTTTCACTTCCTGGCCCATCTGTTTCTATCTCTGATCTGTATGATCCTTTACTGGGCACAAATGAGATAGTTCTATAACCATGCCTGGTTTAAGTTATTCTCCCTGGACTACAGACCACCGAGAATATTCTAAGGAGACTACAAAACAGATCAAAGTCAAGTCAATCCACTTGTCAGACTCTGTCAGGAGAACAAGCAAGCCTTAAAATCATGTCATATAAGTCATAAGAACTTAATTCCAGTGTTAAGACTAGAATTCTTTTAAGTCAAGTTGGATGGATGCATTTTTCTTCTTGTTTTAAATGAACTCTGGAATACTAACCCAGAACTTTCTCCCTTAAATTTTGAACTGGAAAACCAGAATTACAAAAATGAAAATCAGTTTATTTGTAAGACACAGATTAAGTCACATGCCACAGAACACATGGAATAGTGAGAGCGTGCCAGTCTGTCTGGTTCCCAGAAATCAAATTGCACTTTAGACCACAACTGAAAGTGAGTTAGGTCTCATTTTAGACTAAAACTGGAACAGCTGTAGATTTCCACTCTGAAACAGTTAAAGTCATTACAGAAATACTTCAGTGATGAAATAGCAAGGTGCAGATTTAAATGAGCACATGTTCTTTGAGACATCAACTGATTTGCACAATGAAGTTGAAGCAGCAAGCCAGAGAACTCATTTCCTCTGCAAGTTTTAGAAAACCTTTTAAGCAGTCAGGTATAGAAATGTAATATAATGGACTTGTTCATGTGGGCTTCTAGAGTCTCCAATACATTGCTTTAGAGCAATGTATCTCCACGCACTTTCTCTACTTTGCATGAACGTACATGTAGTTATGTTCATCTACAAAGAACAAGAGAAATACTGTGCTGTGATCCAAGCTGGTTTCTTCTCCATTTTAAGAGTTTGCTCTCCTACTCTCTAGTAGACTCCCTAACTTCATCTCCAGGTTGAGTTTCTGCAGAAGGTAACAGCATGTGCACAAACCTGAAGTTTAAGTACTTTCCCTTTAGAAGCAGGTATGAAACTACCATTGTCAGAGAATAAAGTTGCATTAATTCTGATCTGAACATAAAATTATGTTTAGGGCCTGACGTAACCTGATGTTACCTAAAATACTCCCACACAGAATTCAGTAAGCCTACTTATTGTCTTTGTCCTGTGGGATCAGTTACAGACGTATGTTTCACTCCCACTCGCAGCTCTTTGGACACTAGGCCACAATATCATGAATCTTATGTACTGGTACAGCGAAATCAGCTCCATCATATTTATTGCTATATTAAGAGGAATCAAAGGAAAATTTTACACTGATTTGCAATTCATCAACGGTGTGTTCTAACTCAGCCAATGCAGTTCAGCAGAAAATAAGTCAGTTAAATCTCAGTGTTGATCAGCCCCCTTTTCATTAAAGTAACAGTCTCTTTAGCACGGCTTAATCAACTGAATACTGTCATTTTTCATAGCTCACGCTTTATTCAGCAAGCTAGTTTTGTATAATATCTGTAATAATCACTGCACCGAGAAGATATACCTAGTACAGTGCATCATGGCATCTCTAGCTGCTTGGAGGAAAAACAGAACTTCTGAGACAAGGAAATGGATGGCTGGTGCCAAATTCCTTATTGCCAAGGATAACATAAAGCAGAAAGACGTTGATCATACAGTGTAGAAGAAATATGGCTTGCTTTGTAAAATAGATTACAAAGTCCTATATTCCTCCTCACTAACATCAACCAGTCATTTTAAACAGTCATTTTTCTAATACTTCAAAAAGAAAAAAAAAACAAACATGAAGAGTTCTGAAGTGTTCCGGATAACACCACAGCAATAAAATTACTTGTAAAATAATTCTCTTAAACTGTTCCTTTTAGAACCAGAACTACCTTGCAAGTATGCAAATTTTAACAACAATGTAAGAGTTACCCATAAACAATACATTCTTGTGTATCACATGAGCATTGATTTGCACCTATTTGATCACTGAAATAGCATCAGTTTCGGATGTTATTTGCACAGAAACCATGCTTTAAAAGGAAGAAATGCTAAAAAGCAGATGAATAAGGCAAGCATTTCCTCACTGATAATTACAGCAGAATATACACTTCAATGATTAAGTGTATCAGCTAGGTTAGAATACAATTAAAATGGAAACAGATTTTATCCACCACTCTCCCTGACTTGCAAGTCTGCAGTAGACAGGATTACTATTTTTAATTAAAATTGAATTAAAACATCTTTCAAATACAGCCTGAAGGTCACTGATCTAGTGGGTCATAATCTACTTGAGCTTGCACTTGGGGAAGAAAAAACAACCTTGTTTACATCATAGCAGATCAAGGCTTGTGTTAGCAGTTAACTGCTGACATCACGCAACCCAATCTCTTAGCTCATGGGATCTGTTAATATCATGGATGAAGGCAGGCCCATCTGCATTTGTGTCAGGACTTGTCTTTGTACTTGTTCTGAGAAAACCTTCTTCCCTGATGTATGACAAACATTCCAATAAAAAGTTTATCTGCCAATGATTCACAATGCGAGATGACAGACACATAGAAAGCAGGATTGAAAGGAACATCATCAGTCATAAAAACAGTCCTGTTCATTTGATCATTGATCAAGTTCTTTCTTGGAAGAATTAGGGTTTTTACTTCATCAGTCCTCCGTGGAAACCATTTCAAAATTGTCTCTAAAATAAGATGATGAGAACAAGTCTGGAGAAACAGAGAAGGGAGAGGACAGCAATAACCTGTGTTTGAGGTGCAATTCCATAAGCACTTTTAGCCAACTCTCCTATCACAGCTGTAATGCTAATAAAAATTACTTTTCATGCATAAAACTCACAAATGCCTTCTTTATATAAGCCTAATAAAATTAGAAAAATAGGATCTCAATGAAAACTAGAGATCTTTCACATTTAAATTCTTTCACCTGCAACACATAAGACCAGAAAGAAGGTTCACAATGAGAATAATATTTCAAAACTGCTGCAAATGAATTCTTCATTTGTTTCCATCAGCCACAGCTGTTAAAAGGCACATACAGTGAACTTCGAGATACACTACAATATGAAATGCTAACTTGAACCCACCCTGGTTTGTCCGCCTTCCCATTTCACATGGCTTCATTCTTTCAATGTTTTTGGCTTAAGTGTGCCATTAACATTTTGCCTACCAAAATCTCATAACTAATAGAACAAAATAAATAAACAAATCTCATAACTGGCAGAAGTAAAAGAATAATACTATACAACCTTATTTTCTCCCAAGGGAAACAGAGCACAGGTTTTCCCAAGTGATTTACTGACTAAAGTAGACTGCTCAAAGGTTAATGTCTGCTAATGCCTGAAACAAAATAAGAACTAACCAAAAGAACTAAGCTCCATGTTTATCTTAAGTATGAAAAAGGCCCCTACAAAAAAACCCAAAACCTCAAATAAAAGTTTCAGTTGTGTTAGAGAACAATACAGATTATGGTGTATCTATATAATAAAATCTATTCTTTCCCAGATATGACTGCACAGCAGAAAAGATGAAGAGTCATTAAAGTGAATTATGCCACAGAAGCTGAACACTGGAAACCAAGTGTTCTATTCAAAGTAGAAGCTAAATGAGAAAAGCCTGCATGTTACTTTATGTACAGCAAAGCCCTTTCCAATTTTCTTTTAAATAAAAACCACATGAGCCAGGGCTTCTGCACTTTAACATATTCCAAAATGTTTTGCCCATATGTCTTTCCTGCCCACGAACTTCACTCCCGTTAGATGCAGCTACATTCTGTGATATGTCAAATGTTTGTCTGTTTTGATCTGATGCACTGTAGCTTGAGATTATTCAAGTGATTTTTCGGAGAACCCTTGAAACACAGCAATAACTTACCACACGCTAAGAAAAAAAAAAAAAAAAACAACAAAAGCCCAACACCCTCCTGCCAAAAAAACCCAACCCAAATTCATTAACGGTATTTAAACTGAGTTTACAGTTTCTCATTTTGAATCACACAGACACACATTTTCACTGACATAACCGGCTTCCAACTTCTGTTTTCTTCCCTGCTTACACATGCTGTAAATACAGAATTGCTAGAAAAAAAAACAACAACACACCACCTCTACTCCTCACCATGGCCTTTCCATATCCAGCAAAATATACATAAGAGAAAGAAATACACATTACTGAATACAGCATTTAAACAAGGAGGAAGTGTCTCTTAATTTTGGCTAGTTTATTACCCAAATAAATGGCACAAGGCTATATACTTGTGGTATACTTACAACCAGAAAAATAGTAATTTGGGATGGAGGGTGGGGTGTGAGATAGAAGGAAGAGAATCATTTTCTGTGCTCACATTCCAAGCCATTGTGGTACGCTTATTATGCTGGATCCCTTTCCTCTTAAAAGCCGGTGTCAAAAATAGATGCTTTGTTATAGGATCAATATGCATCCACATGTTGTTGCTAGACAGACACATTTTACTAATATTTAATTATCAAAGACCATGAACAATTATAAGGGGGCAGACAGGTGAACTTTAAACAACTACACATAACATTAATACAGATTGCATACATGATTTTACATAGCTAAACAGCAAGCAACTAGGTTTAGCTGTATACCACACAAGGTGACTTAACAGTTCAGTGAATGACAAGATCTCCAAGGGTTTGTATGTTCTCCAGATGTGGTATCTGGAAAAAGTATCTTTCTTTGCTTTATTTTGCAAGCAGTCTCCAGTTTTTCAGGGGAAACAGAAAGCCACAGAAAAGGAACAGGGAACTTAATCCCACCATCTGATCATTAGAGGCTGTTAACTCCTCACTTACCAGACCAATAATGAATTGTAAATTTTCCTGAGACAGGAGTTAAAAACTCTGATTTTGTTTCACTTCCACATAGCATACTGACAGGAGTAAATACTCTTAAAAATTAGTTCTCCTCAGACACTGTTTTCCACCTAAGAATGAACTACCTTACATGAATCATTTGTAGGTTCCATCTTCGATCCCAGTCAAAACAGTAACAGATACAAGTGCCACAGATTTTATTGCCTGTAGGGGTCTCTATTTTAAATCCTCAGGCACTGAAGCACCATTCCCACAGTGAAAGTGATGACAAATCTCAAAATATAGACTGTTTCCACCGAATAGGCAGTTTGGGTATTGAGTCTTAGCCAGCGAAACAAGCCACCTGAAAATATGAGGTAGAATAATTCCTGACAGATACTACACTGCAGTTTTTAAACACCTTTCTGAAACTGAAATTATCTCATTGTTCTCATTTGAGTCATTATAAAACTGAACAGACTCATCACTGCTGACAAGCGAAACATTCAGATTTATCTACTGACTACATACAGTTGTAATGAAGTCGAGATAGGCAGCTAAATACAAAATCATTTCAACACAAATCTATGTATTAAAAAGTTATTTTAATGACATAGGAAGATATGGTTCAAATTAAACTACATACCGGATCAGCTAACAAAGCCACCCTGTGTGCACCAGCTGCTGAACTGTGCCTAAATACTGCCCTCTAAAGGTCACAGAGACACTTGCTTAACTTCTACCCCCGAACAAAATTTCAAACAGGGTGAATGAAGCATTTACTTCAATCTCAGCTGCATTGAAAGCAATGAGATCTCTTTACAAAGTGAAGAGGCTATAAGACCTATAAGCATAAAGGCAATCAGCAAAAAAAATTTAACCCAAATTCACAGCTATTCATAACAATTTATTAACCTGCAGCAAAATTTAATTAATCATCATGATAGGAAGATTATTTCATTTACCCATTAGAAACACCTAAAATATGCTCTGTGCAACCAGAATATTACAAGTCTTGACCTCAGAAATATTCTCCTCTCTTAAATCTCCGTTTCCATGTTAGATCTACTTCATGTAAGAACCATAATCTTCACTGAAAACTTCACATCTTTTCAAGGCAAGATGGTTACAGTTGAAAACCAAGTAATTTGAACTTACCTGTCATGTGCCATTGAAAGATATTACAACTAGTTATTGATTATATTGCTACTAGTACAGTACAGGATTAGTCAGGTATAATTTATATTAAATTGGATATTCAGTGACCACCAAATTAGGCATTTCAGCTGCACACAGGCAGGTGAACAACTCACATCAATGACACTGGTATGTAACTCACTTCAGCTTCTCTGAACTTCGCAGTTCTTCATTTAGACAAGTGAAAGAACAACCATAATTTTCACTGGTGAAGCTCTAACTTTGTTAATAAAAGGAAGGAAAAGTTTTTTCTGGGTATCTCTGGCTACTAACCAAAACTATAAGCCATCAACTGATGTATTTGAACAGGCTACTTCAAAAAATCATTAAAAGTGTAGAGAAAAAGCCCCCACTGTAAGGAAAGCATGTCATTTATGATGTCCTAATTTGCAAGTTAAAACTGCTAAGAGTCTGGGTGTTTATCTACTGAATAACTGCTGCCCTCCATCTTTAAAAATGACTAATTTGTTCCTACTTCATAGAAGGTTTGGTTTTTGTTGTTCTTGCTTTTTAAGACTGTTAGAATATGATAACAGTGATGTATCACTCCTTACTTCCGTTCTTCCACTTACTACTGACCTTGTTCTTCATAAGGGTCATCCGGGTCATCTGCAACCAGCTCAGCACTGCTTGGTGTCTCATGGTCCTCCTTGGTCGCAAATATAATTCTGTCTTTTCCTGCCATACAGGAGACAACAAGCAAAAGTTCAGAGAAAACTGACACTTAAGAAGTCACTTACAAAGCTACTGAACACCACAAGGTAATGAGATATTCAACACAACGCATTAATGTTAACAGTGAATTAATTCTGTTCTACTTATCAACCATCTTCTACTAGAAGATTTGTTGGTTCAGAGAAACACACAACTGAAATTTTATTCTTCTAAAGTTCCAATTTTCACAGCAACATACTGTAATGGCTGCAGATCACAGTACAGTTCATTGAACTGTGAAGTTAAAAGGCTGTTTCAAAACAAGCTCAAACTACTACATTGCCAGAACCAACCCAGATGAAGGGGTTACACAAAAAAGGGAGAGTGAAAGAAAAACTATACTAAATTACAGGAGAGTGTTCAATAGGATCCTAATTAACAACAGTACTCTCCATTAAAGACTGGTGTAATATTTTACAGTTATTATCTGAATTAAATACTGAAGAGCACCTTAACAGTGTAGAAACAACTATACTGAAAGGTGCTGTGAAATTACAAAGGACAGAAAAACAACAGAGCATGCTTCCCGCTCTTGTTCCACTGTTGATTTAACAAAGAAGTTCTGTAGCAGGGTGTGGGGAAGCTGGGCTGACACCTGAGCAGAGTTTTCTAACTCTGTAAAACTATAAAAAACACTCTGAGGCAGACACAAGCATAAAAGAACAGCTAGCTGAAACTCTTCTGAACACACAACTCAGCATTCATTGAGCAGAGAAGAAAAAAAAAAAGGCAGTTCCCCAAAAACTTCCTTTGATTCTCCAAATTCATAAATTTGGCAGCGACTCAGCATTATTAGAAATTAGTATCTTCTCGACCCTCAGTGTGACCTCAACCAGCAGGTGTTCAGTAACTCCCTTTAGTTTGCTTTGTAACCAATATGCAGTTAAACCTGTCTGAGAAACAGATAAATCTAGACCCTTTTTAAAAGGGAAATAGTTTTCTGTGAACTCTGTATTGCACTCCAGCAAACTTTACAGTGTAGAATGCCCAGTTGTTTCTTATATAGAAGGAACTAGAAACACATGAACTCTAACACCTGCCGCTGTAATTTTGTAAGATGCCATAAGACAACTTCCAGAACTTGCAAAGATCCAAGATGTTATTAAAACAAGTAAGTTAATGACTACCTCAACAGTTTATAATCGGTGTTCAGTGTACCAAAGTTTACCACTTCAAAACGGCATTTAGAACTACAGAATGGCTTTTTTTCCAGTTTGAAACTTTACATTTAGTCACTTTTCACTCCTTCAAGGGCGGGAGAAATGTCTCCCCCGGGATATGAAGTGGTCAAGCCTCCTAAATTCCACAACCCGTACAACGTAACACCTTGTACAGATACAGCAACAAAGCTCGCACTCCACCCACCCTGTACATCTACGGTGTTTTCCTTTAACAGGTAAAAAAAAAACCCACCTCTGGCCACTTAAGCTAAGCTAGCAGAAATTTAACCCCCCCGGGAGGATGCCATTCCGCTCCGCCCGCCTCAGCCTCTCCGCAGGGAA